>OX463245.1:34979884-35572384 GCA_949820135.1 Sylvilagus floridanus | reverse complement strand
TTATACCTGAATGTAATTCACCCTTAAAGCAAGGCATTTTAGTTGCTTGACTAATTTCCCTCCATGATGAGAACTTCAAAAAAGTTTTTCTACTCCAACCCTGTGTTTGGCTGACATAGTTTAAAATCTTTTGACTCTACTTGCAAAATGCATTATTTCTGTTTCAAGAAAACGTAGGAACACATATAAAAATTCAAAGTCATATTTTTTATCATAGTTTTTATGCAGCTCTATAGAATTCATCATTACAAATGACTGTATTAAAGCAGACTACAAATTAGAATACATTTTGCTTACAGTATGAGTTTGTGCATCTTTCTTGGACAATATATTATTTTCTTCTATGTGTCCCCTTAAAGAATGATGCTTGATCCTGCAGAGGTCTTTCCTAGATTGCATTTCTTTTCTTTTAAATGATTTTTATCATTATTTCATTTTCTAGCTTGCACTGCTACAGATGAGAAATTTAATGTTTTGTGGATTCTTGATTCTTTGTAGATAATGTTTCTTTCTGTAGGTAAACTTCAAAAAGGTTCTCTCTATTCTTTGGGTTCAATATATTTTTAAGTTACAGACCAGTAAATCTCACTACTGGATATATCAGAAAATATTTTAAACACAAATGTTTGAATTTTAATTTATTTTAGGAATATGTTATTTATAGTAATAAACACTAAAATTATAATAATTACCTTTCCTCCATCTTCTTATCTTTGCCTCTCTAGAATTTTTATTATTTAAATAATTGGTTTCTTTGCTTAGTCCAATAAATTTTCACTCATTTTTATTATTTTCTCTTTTCAAATTTGTACTTTTGTTTAATTTTATATTCTAAGACTTTATTCTCAGCAGTGTTTTCACCTGCCTTCCTAGCCTCATTTATTAAATATTTTATTTTAAAATCATTTTATACCTATGAATTAATTGTTATGATCTTGTATCACTTTGACACTCATTTCTTTTTTGTTAAATTTTTGCTATTTTACTTTTTTAACTATGGTGCCACCTTTCCTATTTAGTTGTTCATCTCCATCTTTATTTCTCCAAATGCTCCTGCACCAAGAGAACTGACGGAGCCTTGCGCATGGCAGATCCAACTGCTCCTGCCAACTGAGCTCTTACTGAGGGCCACGAATTCCCTGGTTTGTGTCCCACAAGCTAGTCACGGATTTTCCCCTGTGGCTGGTCCTGCTATTCAACATCCTTAAGACAAAGCTTCACAGCTGACAAGTAGAAGGAAATGCTGCTGTGGTGGTCTGTCTAGTCTGAAAGGATGCTAGCACAGCTTCCCTTACATACCATTTGGAGCACACCATCTGCTGAACTGTGATAATTAGCCCACCTTGGATACTCAAATCTGAAGCTTTGTAAGATTTGAATAAAGTCAAGGAAAGGGAGAGAAAAGTCAAAACAAAATCAGCAAACATATGCTACCAGGGCACTGGAAAGTTAAATGACAGGAAGGCAGGACTCTAGTCAAAATTGCTCTGAAGGGAGAATGTATAATTTTTCATTATTTTTTTAAAAAAAATATTTAAAGATTCTACTGTTTTAACTCTTCAGTTACAAGTGCTGGGGAAAATATTTTTCCTTTCACTTGTTTTGACACCCTATTTTAGGAATTTCACTGATGATGAAATGTATACTATCAATAGAGGCACACAAGGTCTGTCTTTCCTACCTCGTTTCCTAATCCTTCAGCTGTTTGCATGAATAGAATGAAATTCTAAATGTGCTTAGTAAGTAGTATCTGGATGTTCATGCAGTTATAACTTTATCTCTTTTACACACATGCTTTATGAATTATTGTAGGAAAATTTACATGAGTGAACTGTGCAAAATGCCTACTTTGCTATTTTCTGATGTTCTCTCCAAGATCAGAAAACTTGAATTGTCACATATTGCTATGATACCATCAACCCTCACTGTAACTCAGGAGATATATTTAGATTCATAACCCAAATGGTCAAAGTGTCCCCCCTCCAATCTGTTTGTCAAGGAGCCCTATTTTCACCTTCATCAACACCAGTTCCTTCAGGAGGATAAACTCTTTTTAAGAGTGGATCAAATATGGCACAAGTTTGTTGTCCTTCTTTCTTTCTATTGCTTTCTCTAAAATTTTTGTTTATTTAAGGGCAGAGAGATGGAGAAAGATGGACAAGCAGAAAGACAGAGATTTCCTATCTGCTGTTTCACTCCCCAAATGACTGGAACCACTTGGGTTGGGCCAGGTCAAATTCGGAGCCAAGAATTCACTCCAGGTCTCCCACGTGGGTGTTGGGCTCCAACTACTTGGGCTATCACCTGCTGGATCTCAAGGTGCACATTGTCAGGAAATTGGAATCAGAAGCAGAGCCGGAACTTGAACCCAGGCACTCCAATATAGGATGCTCCAAGTGTGTCTTAACTGCTATGACAAATGCCTGCCCCAACACCCTACTTTCTGTCCCTTTTGTCTCATAGCATCCATACACAGAATACCTCACTACTATGTTCACCTAATTAAAAACAATAACAAAACTTTAGCATAATATATCAGGTAAATAGAGGTCCATAAGGCAATCCCACAATGTGTTCAATTTCTATACATGATTAAACAAAAATGCCCACCTAAAATTTTACTTATATACCTTTATTACTGACTATTCACCTAGGAGGATGATAAGACTGATTATCTGGGGCCAGCACTGTGATGTAGTGGGTTAAGTATCTGTCTGTGGTTCTGGCATCGCATATGGGCAACAGTTTGAATTCCTGCTGCTCCACCTCTGATCCAGCTCCTTGCTAATGACCTGGAAAAGCAGCTGAGGTTGGCCCAAGGGCCACCATTCATGGATGTCAGCCTCATGGGAGACCTGGAAGAAGCTCCTGGCTCCTGGCTTTGGTTCAGCCCTGCTCTGGCCATTCCAGCCAAATAAAGAGTGAACCAGCAGATGGAAGATCACTCTCTCTCTCTCTTTCTCTGCTTCTCCCTTTGTGCATCTGTAACTCTGTCTCTCAAATAAATATTCTTTACACAATGACTGATTATTTAATGAAAGATCCTAGTATATTAGAATATTAAAGGAAAATAAGTGTGACTAGATAATAATGTGAAGAACATAGCTTTTCTGTTTCTACCTGTTCTAGCCATGTTCAATGACAATGCCTGGTGATCTTCACCACAGGATAAGTCCTGTTCTAAGTATCAAGTGAGGACTAGGATTTTTGATGTTGCTGGAAACATGGTGTCCAGGGTGGCAGTAGATGACCCAATTAATTTGTCCTCAAAAGTCAGTGGTATCCTAATTCTCTATGTAATGCCTTTAGGCCGGGAGTAATGTTCAAGCTAAGTATCTTACTGGAACTGAGTATCTATACTTCTCAGTGAGTCAAGTCATAGCCTCCAAACCTGAATAAAGATTTTTGTCTCCCAGCACTCTAGGTTATTTCATTCCTAGTAACTCAAACTTCAAGTATTTCTATTCTAAAGGGTCTAATTTCTGAAAGTCATGATGTGACTCCCTGCCCACTTGCAATCCATTCTCATTTTATCACCCTTTGCTTATCAATTTACAACTTGAGATAAAATTCTTTGAATGTCACAGAGTTTGTGACCCCTGGCCAAATTCATGTTGAATCATTGGATACTGTATTTTGGAGCAAAGGAGCCTTTGTGTTTCTATAGCTACAACGTTGGCCCTAAACCTTTGATCCAACTCTGACTAGTTTTTTCCTACTCATCACCAGTAATACAGCTAAGAGCCAAACATCAGTCTTCTTAAGTTATACCGACATTCTATATTTCTCTGTCATCATTGTTTATCCCATTAACTTTAAGCTGATTTTTGAATAATTAGGAAGTAGGTAATAGTTGATTCTTTGTCTATGAAACACATTACTACCTGGATGGTATGAAATTCTATTCTTAAGAATATCAGTTTTATGTTCTTAGATCCCAATTGACTGTTGAAAATAAGTTAAAAATACTAACTTGTGACAAAAAATACAGAATAAAAATGAAGCCAAACTTTTGACTATAAAGTTACATTCAAGCATACAGTCTCTTAGATTGCTTTGTTATAAAAGCCATTCAGATGATGCTGCTAGATGAAAATCAAGCCAATTATGTTCTATGCAAGTAAATGTGTTTGTGTTCTAAAATATACCATGCTAGTCATATGGTACTCATATACTTCTGACCAAAGCTTGGGAAGGGATCTGACATTGGGAGTGAGATGCTTTGTTTGTTTTGCAACTGAGTCTAATAACGCCTGACCCAAGTTAGGTGACACTAAAGTCACCTGACACAAGCTAAAATAACTATAGAAAATAGATTTATTACTCTAACTATGAAGAGTAGTGAAACATCAGACATGAATCCATAATTCAAGTTTGCACCTGACTAGATTAGAGCAGTATAGGTACTGTAATGTCAGTCTTGGATTGCTATGATATTCCTCCAGTCACTGACCCATTCTCCTAATTTTAATTTTCTAGAACTAGAATACTTAAGTCTTTGTAATTTTATAAATGAATTTGAAGATCAGTAAAAAAGAAACAAATGTGAAAGTTAACTGAAAAGATAAGTTTGTATATATGCCTGTTTTTGTTTGTTTATTTTTAGATATGCTGATTCATTTCTCTTCAGGTACAAATTTAATTATTAGTCAAAGTGGGCATACACTCAACTACATAATTGATTTTCTTTATCTTAATGAGGACTTTTTGTTTTACCATTATTAACTTGTAACATTAATTTTGTTTGTTTCTTACAGAATATTTATTTCAATGGAAAGAAAGGATCACTGTATATTTATCATTATTAACAACTATTTATATCCATGATTCCATATCTGTGTAAATCCATGAATTTGTACACTGAGATATCTTTGTATCCATGCTATGATTTATTGTGAGAAGATATTGCTGGGAGAATTCAATGATGTTAGAATGAAAAGTGGTCACTTAAATTCTCTACAAAGTTCAGAATGTAGTTTACATTTAAAATTCACTTAATATAGCTAAGAATATTGGGAGTGGTGATTACCTAATATAATCAATTTATGCTGTATGTATGTGTTGAGATTTTGTACTGTGTCCTACAAAGTTGTATAAGTACTATATGTTAACCAGTAAGTATTTTATAAAGTAAAGTAATATGTTTGGCAAAATATTTCTTCAGGCGAATATGAAAAAAAGTTTTCATCATTGTTATTTAAATATGCTACTTGTTTCATTATCATGATTCTCTCCCTAACAAATTATGGTTATTCTAGACTCTGTATAATATATTAAATTCAATAGATATTTGATGAGCATCTTCTGTATCCAATCATTTGTACTGGAGATTTGAAAGTTAAACAAGGCTCAGTTTCCTTCTTCAAGAGAATTTAATGAAATAGTAGAAAAATAGTCATTAACAAGAGCTACACAAAATAGAAAACAAGAGAAATAAAGTTCTTTGAGGTTTTGTGGAAGAATGCACTTCCAGCTAGGGAGGATGTGAGGAAAATATTTATGAATATTTTTAAATGCAAGGCATTTGATGTAGAATTTGCAAAATGAATTAGATGCTGGAAGGAAGGAAATGTTAGAGAAATAAAACAAGTAATGCCCTAAAGAAGTCAAGTGACATCCTTCTTCAGGTAATAACAACTAGCATTTGTCTGTATTCCTTAGCATCTAGCTGATTAATGAAGAGTAAACAGATTTTGAATACTTGTTCTGTGATTTATTAAAGAAAGTCATGGATTTGTGTGCTGGTTTATTGTTTCTCAAAGTGTTTTCTGCCACCTTGTAGGCTCGGCTATTTTCTTATGTTTTCAGAGAAAAGTAGTTCTTAGAAAATTCTAATTTGCAGTGTGGGTGTTTTTTCTGTTTTTCCTCCCAAGCTTGGAAGCAGTAGAGAGACAAAGGAGGAGGGAGATGGAGAAACAAATATTGACTTTATTACCAAATAAATCTGGTATTGAAATAGGATTCCTAAAAGTGAGTCCTATGATAATACTGATTTACCACACTCAAACCAGAAAGTTCAGGGAAAATCATTCCCATTAACATGGCAAAATAAACCTTTCTGTTTCAGTCACTATAGTTATCTTCTTGTTCTACAGACCTGTGTCCACTGACAGAGATTCTCAAGAGACAATGTGAGTATTCTGGCCTCCTTTCACTGAACTGTCCTAGATGTCTCCCCACCCTTCTCTATTTGTACACTCTGTTCAGCAACTATTAAAAAATTCTAGATGCATTTTCTTTCTCCTTCATAAATGTGTTAAATATTAAGTTCAGTATCAAGAAAGGCACAAAAACATTTTTTCCAAATACCTTAAGTTATATGCAATAGTGTTTTCACTGTGGTATCATAATATTTAATTTCATTATAAAGCTATAATTTAAATTTTAATAAAATGTCATTAACACAAAAATAAAATAGTTTCCCTAGATCTCTCAAGATTCAGAATGGGGTTGGCATTGTGACACAGTGGGTTAAGCCACCACCTGTGATGCTGGCATCCCATATAAGCACTGATTCAAGTCACACATACTCCACTTCTGATCTCCCTGCCAATGCACCTGGATTGGCAGCTGAAGATAGCTGAATTGCTTGTGATAGGGATATGAAACAGTTAACTGAGACCTGATGTAGACAGTCATGGACACAAAGGATCCTAAGACAACAGACTCTGAAGCCTGACATGCAGAAGAATATGCCTGGAACAAAATGACTCACTGATCAAAAATAAAATAGAGAAACTAGAAACAAATTAGTGTGTGGTTACATTTGGACTAGTGCAGCTTCAGACACCAACTCCCCCACAGTGAGAATGCAGTCAGTGACCGACACATTTTCAAATCCTGTGCAAACTTCCCTGAAGCCCCAAGAACATAAACACCTAGAAAACTTCCGCTTCACGATATCACAGTTCAGTAAACTCTTCCAGTGTGAGAGCTTTCCTTTGCTTCTACTTTCCCTTCGTCTGTATTCTTCATGGTCACGAGATATGAGCCCATCTGGTTAGAACTATAGATTCCTACAAACATCTGGGAACCTGCTTCCTATATTGGAGACCTGCATGACATTCTGGGCTCCTGACTGTTCCAGCTCCAGTTGTACCCACTTGGAGAGTGAACCAGAGGATGGAAGATTCTCTCTCTCTCTCTCTCTCTCTCTCTCTCTCTTCCTCCCTCCCTCTCTGTAACTCTGCCTTTCAAATAAATAGAAACAAACTATAGTTTTTAAATGATTCAGAATGTACCTAATGGTGAATACACTATGTCACACTATTTTTTTAAAGCCACAGAGAACTCTTCTACTGGTAAGACAAGGAACAGTTAGGCATCATCCACCACATTTAGCTCCTGGTGCTAGAATTCTAGAAACTTTTTTTAGAGATGGCATTACTAGGGATTATCTCAGAAGGATGAAAGAAAAAGCTTTTTGCCTAATAGAAGGTTTTCCTGGTCAGAACAAGACAGAGCATCAGAGTCACCCAAGAAATTGTTTATAAAGCAATCCTGTTAAAACCTAATCTCCTAACTAGTGAATAATATTTTTCCTTGGGAGCAGTATTCTGGTGGAGAAATAATAGAGGGTTGGCTACTTAGCCTGGTTTGAAGTCTTTAACGTTGGCCTCAAATCACATAGAAACTATTAAAATATTTCTTAGATTCCCTATTTGTCACTAAACATCCTGCCCCATTTCCAATGACTACACTGAAATGTCTTTGATTCAATTTAAAACATTGTGTTCTTTGTTTGGCATCTTCCTCTTTTTTAAGGAATCAATTAATATTGCCATGTTCTTGATTAAAAAATGAGACTATCTTTATGTTTTTCTGGAACATGTGGACTTAACCCACTACTCGTCTGTTGCCCTCCCCAGTAATCTGGAGAAAGAGAAAACTCATCAGTGAATCACATTAAAGCTATATGGCTCATGTTTTATTTCCATCAATTTTCATAGATGGATATCCTGAGTTATTGTGAGCCCATTACATGTCCTATGGTCACTTCAAAACACTCTAACTTCTAATCACTCTGGAGGAACACAACATACTAACATACCATCCAGCATGATCCCTCTGAGGTTTTCTTTGTCTTAGAATCAATACCTTGGAGTTACCATTTTACTTGCCACACTCTTCAGTCCAATTTTGTGAGATGAAGCAAGTGTTTTATGGACCAACTTGTATCTTTTACTACTTACAAACTAATAATCCTTTTCTTCTTTTATCCTTCCAAGAAGAATTATGAGGCTCCCTAATGTGAGATTTTTTAGGATGTTGCTATCAAACTAGAAAATTGTCTTCCCCCCCTTGGAGAGCGTACACAGATCACTTATGCCAACACATTCTTTGTATTGTCTGTCTGTTCTGAAATTTGGGGTTTTATTGTGTGATATTTTTCTTAGCTTTATATATATAAACCAGAAAAAAACATAATTATCTCTTAACTCAGAAAAATGCACATTAAGGCTCTAAATAATTTGGATATAAAGTATAATTAATGATAGGAAGTACAAAACACTTAATTTCCAAGAATACATCCATTTGTCTATTCCCTGGCTTCTGTAACATATTCCAATATCTATGGCTCTTGTTTGTCTTTCACCAAGATAGTTACCAGCACTTAATAAAGTAGGTCTCACATGCTGTGAGAATCTATTGTATGTGTGTGTATATGTGTCTGTGTGTGCGACAAAGTGATGATCTGCAGAATTCCCATATCATTTGGCACTGAGGCTGCTGCCCATCTGTTTCTATTTTGTTTGCTGAAATCTCTCAGTGCAAACCTCAGGACATCTTTCCTAAATATCCTCCCTGGTGATTTCCTGTTACCAGCAAGCTCTGAAACCACAAAGAATTCAACAGAGCCCTTTCGTGAAGCTAAATATATCTTACAGTTTTGATATCCTCTGTGACTCTATTCAGCAGTAAAGTGGATCTTCAGTTGTTGAGCCTGAAAGCCTCTCTGGAAGTCAGAACAGAGCAGTGGAGCACAAATCTTTGTATTGCGATTGACATGCTTAGATGCCAAATAAAAAAATTTGCCTTCTTTTGTATTTCATTGATATGTAAAATACGTTTCAAATGAAAATATTCTAAATCTTTTGTGTTATATGGCTAACAAGAGTATATGATAGCTATCTATCTATCTATCCATTGAAAGGGGATTTTTAAGTTTTTCATTATAGAGAATAAATTATATAGGAAACATGCAAGTATCATTGTACCCCCTACAGACACAGGAACTTAAAATCTATTCATTTTCTCAAAATTAGTTTGCAAGCACAAATTTAAATAAAGCAATGCATAATATTCTAAGGTAGAAGTCAATATGTCCAAGAACTTGTATATAATAATGTAATGACTATATATACCCCAATTATCTATGCATGAAACCTATTTTAGCATATTTGCTTAATAATATTACTTTTTATTTATCAACAATATTATTTAGCTGCTAGTCACTATATTACTATAAAAACAGTACCTTCTTATCAAACCACAGTGCATTCTTACCAGTAAAGAATTATCAGAGATGGAGCAAGTGTGTTGTAGTATGTAAAGCTACCACCTACAGTGCCAGAATCCCACATGGGCACCGGTTTGAGTACTGACTGCTCCACCTCTAATCCAACTACCTGCTAATACACCAGGAAAAGCAGCAGAGGATGGCCCAGAAAAAGGTCCTGAATCCTGAATGCTGGCTTTTTTTTTTCTTTGAAATTTATTGTTTCCACATTAAAAGATTTTTTTTGAGGGAAGTTTTTTTTAAAATTTTATTAATTTTATCTGACAGGTAGAGTTACAGTCAGTGAGAGGGAGAGAGAGAAAGAAAGGTCTTCCTTCCATTGGTTCACTCCCCAAATAGCCACAACAGCCAGAACCGCGCTGATCCGAAGCCAGGAGCCAGGAGCCAGGAGCCAGGAACCAGGAACCAGGAGCCAGGAGCTTCTTCTTGGTCTTCCACATGGGTGCAGGGGCCCAAGGATTTGGGCCATCCTCTGCTGCTTTCCCAGGACATAGCAGAGAGCTGGACTGGAAGTGGAGCAACTGAGTCCAGAACTGGCACACATATGGGATGCCAGCAGTAGAGGCAAAAGATTAACCTACTGCGCCATGGGGCTGGCCCAAGAGGGAACTGGTTTTTTTAACCACACGATGATCCTATACAGCTGCCTAGAGTAGGACACCATCTGGAATCATTAACATGCTGTATGAGTTCTTAATAAACAGCATAGCCTAGCCTGGCCATTGTGGCCATTTAGGGAGAGAATCAGCAGATGGAAGATCTCTGTCTTTCCTTCTCTGTGTCTGTAGCTCTGCCTTTCAAATAAATACAACTCTTTTTAAAAAAGATAAAAAAGAAATCTCAGAGAATTTTACTGTGAGTGTATTTGTGTGTGTGTGTTTTCGGGGCAAGAGATATCTGAAGAACTAAATTTTCTTTAAATAACATTTAAATACAGGAATGCAGGAGCTCCTAAGAATTTTAAAAGTTATAGGTGTTTCTATATTCATAAACTGAGAATTTGGATATTCAATAATCATTTCCTGATGAGGCAGAGAGACATTATATACCTCAGTAGATGCAATGCTCCAAGAATATCATTATCTCTGGGATTAATGAAGTAAGGAGGATCGATTTTTTTTCTATACTAATTTACTCCAGTTGCTATTTAAGGGTTTTTTTTTTTTTTCTTTTCATCCAACTTATTTTCCCTGGTCTCTTCTGCTGCTTCATATTGTCTGTATCTCACTTTTTCATTTTTCTTTGTAGTCACAAACTTAACCCTTACGAAAGATAGAATTCAAAAAGTAGTAAGTAGAAAAAAAAAAGAAAAACACAGATTCTCAAGAGTATAGACATGACTATAATAGTGATTGCCCAGAGGCTCAGCCACACCCCACGCCCTATCTCACAGTCACAGAATTACTAAGGTTAGAGATTGCAGGACTTCTGCAGTCCTAGGGAGCAGGGCATCTGTTCTCAGCTCTGTGAGCCTCTCCTATCCATAGACAAAGCCATGGCACACAAAATTCACAAGGCACCGATGAGCCCCATAGTGTGACAACCGAGCCCTCACAAGGTCTGTTCTCATTACTAAGAGAGCTCTGAATTTTCGAAATCTGATCAAGAGAATATCCAGGAACTCAACCACACTCCCACAACCCTTTAAGTTCCATGGTCTCTG
Organism: Sylvilagus floridanus; assembly: GCA_949820135.1. Classification (NCBI taxonomy): domain Eukaryota; kingdom Metazoa; phylum Chordata; class Mammalia; order Lagomorpha; family Leporidae; genus Sylvilagus; species Sylvilagus floridanus. The sequence continues at coordinate 35,561,201 of OX463245.1, read as the reverse complement.
CAGAGTTCCCACTGTCACAGGGGGCAGGACTCCCACTGTCACAGGGTACCAGCTATCTGCTCTCTCCTCTGTGAGGTGCCCTAACCCCATTGCAAGCCACCCACCATTCTCTGAGTCATGACAGAGATTGGATGGAGCTCGTCCTCAGCAAACTGAGTCTGGCAATCTTCAATGCAATCTTCCTTCCCAGAGTAAAGTTGGTGCCCTACCATCCATTAGTCCTCCAGGCTGGAGTCTGTTTCAGACAAAATTTCTGGTGGTGCAAATCACAGTAGCCTTCTTCCGCCTTCCTCTGGGAAGATGCCATTTTCTAGACAGCTGGCTGTTGTTTCTTTGTGCTTCCTGAACTGAGGAGTCTCTATTCTGTTCTCTAGGTTTTCCACTAAAAGGTTCTTTCAAATTGATACCTGGGAATGTGGTCCTTCTCTTGTTTTTCTAGCACCCATTCAAGGCTAAAGTCAGTGTATCTTCTCTCTATTCAGCCACCTTTGAATTCTCCCCCTTAAGTAGCATTTTAGCTACTGCCACATATCCAGTACTAAGAATTTTTTTATATTTTAAAATTTTGGGGGTACTTTTTAAATTTGAAATTATTTGATATGTCAATTTCAATACACATCTTTTTTAAAAATGGAATCTAATGCACGATTTATTTACTTATTACTAGGGCTAATTTTGTTACAATGGTAGAATTGAATAGTTGTCAGAGATTCTGTAACTGCAAAGTTCAAAATATTTTCTAGCTGTTAACATTAAAAATTGTCCTAATATGCTCTAGTCTTTAAGACAACTAAAAGTTCTGGAAATTTCTAAATCACTCAGCAATTGCCTCCTGCCCTGACAAAACCCAGGTTCCCATTGAATCCCTGCAGTAAAAACTACATTTTCAGATGGTAGATTTTCCGTTCATTGACCTACTGAACATTAGCAAGAAGTTTGGGTTGGGAGTGGAGCTGGAATTCTAAATCAGACAAAATTTGAATCATTGTCTTAACTGCTACATGAAACCCCAACCCAAGAATTCACTGTACATGCACATATTTGTGTATAACATTAGTTGATGTGGTAGGCTCTGTGATTGTGCATATGTGTGTGTGCTGCTCATAAGCCTTCCAACACCTGTGTGTATTTGTGGTTGTATTACTGACACAATGAGGTGATAATCTGGCATTTGAGTTGCTGAGAGAGAATATCCTGTCTTTGTTGGATATAATGAAATTATCAAGAATGGGTTTAGGTGAGGTTAAATTTATCCAAAGTGATTTAAATATTATTTTACATTAAAGTATAATGTGTCATTTGAAAAATAGGGTTAATGAGAAAATGCTGACAGTTTTATAGTGCTAGTGTCATTGCAATCTCACATTTTGTTCCAGATACCAATTAAGTACAAATTTGCATTTAGCCTGTCAAAAAGAAATATTTAAAAATTATTCAGCTTTAATAATTTTTATTATATACTATCTCATGATACAAAATAATGTATATTTATACCTGTTTCTGCTTATTTAGGTAGTTGTTATAAGTAGAATGCTATATCTCATATAGAATACATTGAAATATTAAAGTAATTAAAGTAGAAATATATGAATAATTTAGATCAATACTGAAGGACATACAGTGTCTTACATTTAACCTTTTTATTGACACTAACTGGTATTAACCAAAGTTATCAAGATGAATTCAATTTAGTAGTTTTTTGTTTCCTGGACAGATGCAACACATTTTTATTAATAATACATTTAAATATGCATTACAGTTTAGAAATTCATTCAACTTTACATAGAAATCTTTTGGAATTAAATGCCCTAGCTTTTTTTTGCAATTATCCATATGTATCACAGTGGGAGAATTCTTGGGTGTGGGAATAATTAAAAACCATTTATTTCATTAGTGTTCTCATGTCTACTGACCTTAATAATCTGTAAAAAATGTTTTCTTTTTTATAAAAGGGTTTTCATATTTAGCCAAATTTTTTTCTGCTCCTAGTCAATACTTATTTACTCCTGAGATTATTATAATAGCATGGTTATATTTAGTGGGAAATTGATGATTCTTTATTATTTTCCCTTCCATTGTATTGACTTGCTACTAAACTATTATTAAAGTAGAAAAGCTTATTGACATTTGGATTTTTAAAAATGGTTACAACCATAACTTCCTAGTAGCTGAAAATAAATTATGTATATTTTATTCTTGTGAATGTTTATAGAGTCTTTATTTGACAATCATTTGGAAAGAAAAATATTAAACTTCCTGCTTCTTATTGGTCTTTCTGAAGTAGAAAGGATAAGAAAATGACATTCAATAGAAATGATCCAATAGAGTTTTCAGAACAATGTAAAATATAGCCATAAAGATAGTCAGAAATTTGGAGAAAATGTATAAATTCTTAAGTTTATTGGTAAGTTAGATTATTATTTCCCATACCTATAAACATAATTTAGATGCTGATCACATAATTTCCTGTTAATATACCTTATTTAGTGAGTAGCATAATACCAGGCTGAGTAGGCATACAAAACACATTCACTGAAAGTCTAATTAAATGATTATATAGCACAAAATTATATGAACAAGGTATTATGAATTGAAAATAAAGATTGGCCAGCACCACGGCTCAATAGGCTAATCCTCCACCTGAGGCACTGGCACACTGGGTTCTAGTCCAGGTCGGGGTGCCAGATTCTGTCCCGATTGCCCCTCTTCCAGGCCAGCTCTCTGCTGTGGCCCGGGAGTGCAGTGGAGGATGGCCCAAATCTTTGGGTCCTGCACCCGCATGGGAGACCAGGAGAAGCACCTGGCTCCTGGCTTCAGATCAATACAGCACACCGGCTGCAGCGGCCATTGGAGGGTGATCCAATGGTAAAGGAAGACCTTTCTTTCTCTCTCTCTCTCTCTCTCTCTCTCTCTCTCTCTCTCTCCCCACTCTGCCTACCTGTCCAAAAAAAAAAAAAGAAAAAAGATTATTATGTAACAAAAGGTTTTCTGGTTTTGAATTTTGATACATAAAACTTCAATTTATAAAATTTTATTATTTACTTGAATGTGAGAGAGAGATACAGAGTTTGAGACAGAGAAAGACACAGAGTTACCATTCACGGGTTCACTCCCCAAATGCCTACAAAACCAGGAACTCATTCTAAGTCTACCACGTGGGAGGCACAGACCTAACTACTGCAGCCAAAACCACTGCTTCTCAGGATTAGCATTAAATAGAAGCTGATACCAGGAGTTGGAGGCAGGAATTGAGCCAACCACTGTGGTACAAGGATTCAAGCATCTTAACTGCTAGGCTAAACAATGTCTATCCATTGAGACACATTTTAATGATTTAGTTTGTACTTATATGATTCAGATGGTTTGTATTTACATGATAAAGGATTACAGTCAAATATTAGTGCCTTAAGACAACAAAGCTTTATTCCTTATTTATGTTATCTTCCCAAAATTTTCTTGTTGGGAACTCACTGTTTCTAGATCAATAGGGATAAGACATAATAACTCATATTTACTAGCATTAGAAAAAAACAAAACAAAACATCACATATAATTACCCCTCTGATCATTCGTCAAGCAAGACTACATGGATTATAATAATCCGAGAAGCCTCTATTATTAATTATTAGGTTAACAGATTCCTATTTGGCACAAAAAGTAGCAGAAAAGCTTCTGAAAAATAGAAAAACTAGAGAATGAAAGCCTGGATAAATGTTAAATATGTATTCAGTGCTGAATAGTTCTTCTATTTTTGCTTCAGGTAATTGGAGTGTGAGAAGAGGATATTATAACAGAATAAAACCAGTAAGATGTATTAATTCAGGTAAGGAGTAAAATTTCATCTTGAGCATATAATTTTGCTGAGCACATTAAAACAACAAAAACAACATATGAGAAAATCAAGTATTTCTATGGAGAAAGAGCCCTAGGAATTGATAACTTATTTAGAGTATAAGAAAAGAATTAGGAAGACCAAGAAAATTCAAAAATTGGAAAGTCCAAGGTTGCACGCTTTACGGATTGAGCAAATGTGTTAGGTTGTTTATACATAAGTACAAGAAAGCAAGATTAAACTTTTTTTCAATAAATCAAAGCATTTCAACAACTTCATCCTCAGTGAAAATTATATCAAAGTAAAATGAGACAAATGGCGCTTCTCTGCCTTGAATAGCTATATGAAATTAAGGATGAGATAATTTCCTATTCATGGAAACTATTCTGCTTTGAAATTTACTCATATACTTAGATATGTTAGAAAGGTAATGCACTCTGTAATGCGGTCTTTAAAATGCACAGTGTGACTGGCATGGTTTAAACATAACATTTAGTTGCAATATCACCCCAAATTATCCTAGTAGGGAGAGATGAGGCAAACCACCAATTTTGACTCCACACGTATCCCAGATAAAGAAAAATGGATAAATTGGCTTCTTTTGTGCTCTCCTTGCTGCTTGTCTTTATGAGCAGTGAAATTGTGCGGCTGGAGGTTTCAGCTCGCAGAGGGGCTTATAAGAGGAAATCTGCAGGAATTAACACCTCCCAGGGAAACTGCAAATGGATCCAGCAGACTTCATGCTGAAGAGGGTGGGTGTAGATTACAATGTAGGAGGTAGTTATTTTAAGTGGCAAGCTCCAAGTGTCTGAACTCCTGTGGGGGAAAAGGGAAGCACATGGATACTGGGAATTTTAGAAAAGATTAATTTGGTTCTTCAAATAGCTGCCTCGTGGAAGGTTATCAATATGTTTCCAAGCCTTAAAAATGAAATATTTTCAGTTTTCTGTCATTGCAGTTATATGTTCTTCAATGAGTCACTTAACCTCTCAGTACCTCAGATTCTTTCTCTGCAAAATGGAGATAATGTCTATGGATCAGAGTAAGCCAGAAGATCACAAGAGGTCTCCTCAGGATGTGTGGCTCTGCAATTTCACAGATGTCTATACTTGTAGTATGCAGCGACCTATTAACTATAATGAGTTACTTTGCAACCTTTAAAATTGTACCCTCTTACCTCCTACCTGCATATTTAAGAGATTCAGCCACCTCTTCTCTGACTTGGGGAAGAGTCCAAGAAACTCTTGATTGGTTATGGCTGAACATTAAGTAATTACCTATCACTGGGAGGTTATGGGGATTAAATGCCTTAATGCATTAAACTTCTTATGTTATTGCTTTACACATATCAACAATTCCATAAGTATTAGTATTGCTGGGTATATGAACAGCCATAATTGAAATGCTCATTGTGCTAATGTCATTATCAACATTTTAATGATATACTCCAAGCTAATATAATAATTCTCTGATGCCAGTGAAAAGTGGCCTAGGTTTCTTGTGACTAAGTTCCTATTGAACATTCTTTGCTCTTCTCTTCCTTGACAACACGTCATGTGATAGAGCACAGTCTTAACTGACCAGACCCTCTGGGAGACCTATATAGGAGCTCTAGAGATAGAGGTGTGGCTGGATTGCTGATGTGTGTTTTGGCTTTTAGGATATATTTGGTCCCGTGACCCTCTTTTGGCATGAATGTGAACCTGGAGTTCTGCCTCTTCCTGTTATCTCCAGTGGGACATCCCTCTCACTATACCTGACATGCTCTTCCTTATTAAGTTCTGGAGAATTAAGGGAATAAAAGGAAAGGTAGAATAGCGCTATTCACAGGGATGAAAACAGATACTGAAGAATACATGCTTAGTTAGAGAAAATTGGACTTCTTAACACTGATGCTCATAAACTGAGATACATTGAGAATGGTGCCTCTCAGTGCAGAATGTCCAAATCTCCCCTTGGAGTTTCCTATTGCATTCCTTTGAATGAATAAGGGTTTGGAGAGAGTACAAATATATCTTTAAAGTAAAACATTGCTCTTTGAAGAAAGTGGCAAAGAAACATTGCTTCAATGTGCCTGATTCTCTTTTGATTGCTTAAGCTTTCCACTGTGAGAGGTGATCTCTTGGTTGTGGCCAAGTTTGGACTAAAGCCTATGCTAATGATCAGAGTTTTCTATTTTATGTGAGGTAGCAGTAACAGTATAATGTAAGCCCTCCACATAATGTTTACTTTGTAATGGAGTTCTTGATTAGAGTAAATGGAATAAAAGCTGTGTTTATAATATAAATTTAGCAAGCATAATATTGGGTGTTAATGAAAAGCAGACTCTGGGGAGACATGCAGCAAATGCAATACCCTCTCTTAAGACAAAATAAGAGAATACTTGCTTTAAAAGATAGGTTTATGTGTGTCTTCATATGAAGGCATGGGTTGAGGAAGATTATTTTTTGAGCAATGGACATTCATTTACTATTTGTTGTATTTCTCTATGTTATGATAATATCTTTTGAAATAAATGACTCTGTATGCTGTTCCTGATGGTTTTTGTCATGCTTTTATGACCTCTAAAAACTCTTTTTTATTATATAAGAGAGTGCTGTTGGTCATCAAGTGTGCTTTCAGGATTTGAATTCATTAAAATATTTTAAAAATGATGAAAAATATTTCATTCTGAAGTATATCCTAAGGGTTTCATAGGGACCAGTAGCAAACAATAAACTAACAGAAAAGGATCTTAATGTAATGTCAAACCATGAAACAATGCAAATAAATTATATGAGTTTCATCTCTAGTAATTATGAGTTAGAAAGCAAATTAGGAAATTCAATAGGAGCTGCCTTTTTGCTTTCTCTATTTAGAATCTCAGTGGCTGTGTGGTAGTGGTATAGAAACATATGAGTGTTGTACAGGAGAAAGATGAAGACCAGCTCTTTAATTGTTACAAAACTTTTATAAACATTTTAAGCTATCATCAATGTGTCAAGGCTTCAGAAACACACAAGATTCTTGCTGACCCACTGCAAAATTAATGGATAGCCTTTACTGAATACTTACACTAACAGTTTCCATGGGCTATCTCATTTAATTATTCAGCTGTCCGATAACAAAGAAACTATTACTGGCCTCATTTTACAAGAAAAATGTTTAAAAACTGACATTTAAAGATGTTGTATATATTTTTAAAAATATTTTATTTATTATTTATTAGGAGGAGTTACAAAGAGAGAGGGGCAGAGACACAGAGAGAGGTTTTCCATATACTGGCTCACTCCCCAGATGAATGAAATGAACAGGGCTGAGCCAAGCCGAAGCCAGGAGCCAGGAACCTTTTCTGGGTCTCCCATGTGAAAGGCAGGGGCACAAACTCTTGGGTAATCCTCTGCTGTTTTTCCCAGGCCATTAGCAGGGAACCAAATCAGAAGTGGAGCTGTCGGGACACGAACTGGCACCCAAATGGAATGCTGATGTTACCAGCGGTGGCTTTACCCATTATACCACAACACTGGCCCCAAAATATTATATATGTTAAAAAACATTGTGAGAAATAGTTAGGATTTTAGCTCTTATCTGAATGACTCTTTAGTACCTCCCCACAAAGCCCCTGGATTCCAAACTATATTTTTGTAAGATTTATTAATTTATTTGAAAGTCATAGTTACAGAAAGAGAAGGAGGGAGGGTGGGAGGAAGAGAGAGAAAGAGAGAGAGCAAGCGGCTTCCATCCACTGGTTTACCTCGCAGATGACAGTAACAGCTGAGGCCGAGCCAGGCTAAAGCCAGGAGCCAGGAGGATCATCCAGGTCTCCCATGAGGGTGCCTGTGGTTCACTACTTGGGTCATGTTTCAATGCTTAGGCCATTAATAGGAAACTGGATAAGAAGTGGACCAGCCAGAACATGAACTTGTGCCCACATGTTATGCTGGTGTTTTAGGTGGCAGCTTTACCTGCTACACAACTACATTGGTTCCTAATTATCCAAATTATTACCAAAGAAGTATTATATGCAGGTTTTTATAAATAAGAACATACATAATTAGGATGTGCTGGCTTAATATGTTTTTTAGTTATATGATCTTTTCCCTTTTAATTTTACTTCTGCTGCTACATAACAAATCTGTAGAGTGCCCAAGTTCAGAAAAGACTGATTGCTAGTTATTTAAAAAATATCAAGAACATTAAGAATGCATATTTGTGAGTTGTATTTTTATACTGCAATATTGGTGAAATAACAACATTAGATATTTTAAACAAATAATATGGTCACTTTCCTTCAAACTGGGATTTATTCTAGATACTACCTTCTTTCCTATACATCTATTCTCCAATTATTTTTTGGTGTTTTAAATGTGAATTTAGCTAATTTATATGTAAAAATATGTCATTAGCATAAAAGACATTCAAACTACCAAAAACTCAAGGAAGAACATTCTTAAGCACACCATTTGCATGGCAAGCATTAGCTTCCAATATCATGAATATCCAATATCATCCAATATTCAATATCCAATATTCCAATATTCCAATATCATGAATATCATGAAGGATCTTAGGAAAACAGCTTATAATCTCTTTGAATTATCAATGCTCTGTCACTTTATGAAATGAGATCCAGGCTAAAACTTAAAAACATATTTCATATATATATATAATGTGAGTAGATTACATGTATATATATATATATATATTACATGTATATATATATATATTTATATACATACTTTACCACATTATTCAAAATTCATCTCTCAGGAGAGATTAAAGATACTCAGTGACGGGCCGGCGCCGTGGCTCAACAGGCTAATCCTCCGCCTTGCGGCGCCGGCACACCGGGTTCTAGTCCCGGTCGGGGCGCCGGATTCTGTCCCGGTTGCCCCTCTTCCAGGCCAGCCCTCTGCTGTGGCCCAAGAGTGCAGTGGAGGATGGCCCAAGTGCTTGGGCCCTGCACCCCATGGGAGACCAGGATAAGCACCTAGCACCTGGCTCCTGCCATCGGATGAGCACGGTGCGCCGGCCGCAGCGTGCCATCCGCGGCAGCCATTGGAGGGTGAACCAACGGCAAAGGAAGACCTTTCTCTCTGTCTCTCTCTCTCACTGTCCACTCTGCCTGTCAAAAAAAAAAAAAAAAAAAAAAAAAAGATACTCAGTGAGGACAGGATCTTCCCACCTTGTCTGTGTGTGGAGGATAAGAAAGGAATAAAACAATACAGGCTTATGAAAAAGATAGAAAAATACGAGATATATGAGTGAGTTCATTTTGAATATAGTTGGATTAAATTATTTGCAGTTTGTATTTTCTTTATAACAAATGTATATTTCACCTCCATGCTTTCAGAAGACTTCCGTATATTACTGATCCTTTCAGAGAAGCATTTAATTCTGGAACTCTCCAGCACAAGAAGGAGAGATTCAACAAACTGATGAAAGGCCCCCCAAGGTGAGTCTGTACAAGGATTTTCTGCAAAAAGTCTATTGTAAAATATGATGAGAAATCATGCTGTAGATTCAGGCACAATGTTTACTCTCAGTCATGAGCTAAAAGTAACACAGATCTTTTTCAATGCATATACGTGCAAAGATGTTGAATAGTACACATAAAGTATACATCATGATATATGATGAATTACCTTCCAAACCTGTTTCAATGTTCAATTCCTCTATCAGTGCTTGTCTATATGAAAATATGAAACCCCATTAATCCAGTAGTTTCATTCAAGCTACTTAATGTAAACTACTTCTGCATCCTCAGAAAAATCAAATTATTCTCTCAGAAGATTTAAAACATCAAATATTTATTCTGACATAGTCATACTTTTATTACTTTAAATCTTAAAATGATGAGATATGAGAAAGTCTTTTACTTTTTATTTCTTACTAGAGACAGGAAAATAAATTTTACACTAACTTCAATTCTTTACAGAATAATTTCCCATTTTGGTCTGACACTAGTATCATTAAAAAAAGAAAAGAAGGATATATGATTTTGTGTGTGTGTCTGTGTGTTTGTGTTACAGGTCAGTTTAGATGGCTTGCAACTGACCAGAGAAAAAACATTGTATAGACTTTCATTAACAATAATAGATTTTGTAATTTTTTTTATTTTATTTATCAAATTTCCATGTGAATCAGCTTTCTGAAATCAGGACCTTTAAAGGGAATGAAGTGTTAACAAGTAACACTATAATTTCAAAATATTAGTTATACTATACCTTTGAATTTTGAAATAAACTCATTTGATTACATTCATCCACATTAAGAGGAATATGTTACAAAAGGAGACCCAGATGAAGCACCTGGCTTTGGCCTGGCCTGGCCTTGCTCTGGCCATTGTGGACATTTGGGGAATGAATCAGTGTTTGGAGGATCTGTCTCTCTCTGTCTGTCTCTCTCTCTCTCCTTCTCCCTCTCCCTCTCCGAAACTCTGCCTCTCAAGTAAAATAAATAATTATTTTTTTAAATGTCACTCAAGTGCAATCATTAAAATTCACGTTTTCCAAATGAAAAACATGTTTTGGTTTATCCAAAGATTATTTGGTAATCCAAAATATTTGGTAATCTTTTTAAGATTAGTTTTCTTTTGTTTGACTTCTGTTCAGTAAGAAAAGGGGATATGTGGAATCTAGAGATAAAAGTCTTTTCATTTTTAGTAAAAGCGAAACAACAAACAAAAACCAATAACTGTATCAGTTAAAAGCAAAACCAACATACTAACTCATCAGGAGATATTAATGGAGTCACCTACATAATACAGTATGGAATGACACTGCTCTTTCCTAATCTAAGTTTACCTATAAATTATAGTTTTTATAATTAGTGAATGAATATTTATATATCATTATAAAACAAATTGACACTTTATTTAGGCTCTCTTCATTGTTGCCTAATGGCTCTTTTCTGTTCCAGGATTCCATGTAAGATATCACATCACATTTTGTTGTCCTATCTACATAGAACTCTCTTTCTTGTGTTTCTCAGATTCTTCATGTTTTAGATGACTTTGACTGTTTTGTGGAGTGCTAATTAGATATCTTGGTATGATGCTTTTCTTATGATTAGAGTGAGATTATAGGCTTGAAGGAGGAAGCCCACAAAGGTAAATTAACATTTTCACCACATTATATCAAGGATACACACTATTAACATGATTTAGCATTGGTAGTGTTAACCTGGATTACCTGGCCAAGGCAGTGTTTACTAGGTCTCTCCATTGTAAAATTATTCTTTTTTTGTTCCCCCTTTCACACTGTACTCTTCAGAAGGAAGTTCCTGTTATACAATTCACACTTGAGGAGTGAGTGGGAAATTTTATCCTCCCTTCTTTAGGACAGGATACATACATAAATTATTTGGAATTCTTTTGCATTGAAAATCTGTCTTTTCTCTCACATTCATTACGTATTACTTCAACCACTTATCTATGCTTATATGAACTCTTGAATGTTTAGTTCATAATTCAATTAATCTAATACTACTTTGCTTAATATGCTCTGTCAAATATTTCTAGGTTTGTCCATTGATAACCCTGTAAGTTGTAGTGCCCTTTCAACATACACACATCAGTGTGGACTTTTTAAAAATTATTTTAGAGCACTTCTAACCTGTTATAATGTCTTCTAGTAGTATCTTATATACCAGGGGTCTTCAAACAATTCATGGAAAATGCACGTTGCCTTTTAATTCCATTTTTCCATGAACCTTCTGAAGTACCATTGTATATATGCCCCAGTCCTGGAGTCAGCCATTTCTCAAAGGAACCATATTCTTTTAATTTGAGAATGAGATTTGTAAAAACGAGTTATGTGTGCTGTGCTTTTAACTATTCAGTTTTCATTGATTTTAAGACCATTTTGCTGAAGAGCAAGGAAGCAGTTGTACTTATCTACACTAGTATAGGTAAATACCCATAACTATAAGTCAATAACTGCATTAAGCTATAACTATCAATACTTGTATAAAACTGAACATGAATATTGATGTCTTCAATTCTAATTCATTATCACATCAATCACTGCTGTCTTTACCCTTTCTTTATCAGTAAATTCTCACTCTTATGTGGCTCCCAACACCTGCCACCTGGTTACTTATTTCCATATATAGCCGTATCAGATTTGCTAACTCATATCTCCAATCAGAAACAATTTTATTAGGTAAAGAACAGTTCTTGTATGCAGTACTTCAAACTTCTAGTTGTACAGACTCCATTCATCTCCAAAATCACCCAGGTTAACTCTTTTTGTCCTGATTTCGTTCAATAAAGGTGTTTCATGCATTTGTAATACAGTTACATTGTTTTGCCATGTTTTGAATTTTAACTGGGGTTTATCAAACCATCTAAATATTTCTCATTGTACCTATTAAATTTTACTTTGTGCTCTATAATTCCTAGGCTTTTGACAAATGGATAATGTCCTATATCCGCCATTACAGTATCATACAGAATATTTTCAACTCCCTAAATTTCCACTATACTTTAACTATGCAACTCTCATATATCTGCCCCAATCTTTTGGCACCACTGATATTTTCATTCTATAATTTTGATTCTTCTAGAATGCCATTTAATTAGTGACACAGTATATATGATATTTTCTTTCACTTAATAACCTGCATTTAAAATTCTGCTGTGTTATTTTATGGCTTGATAACTCATTTCTCTTTCTTACTGAAAAGTGATTCTTTATATGGAAATCCTACCATTTATTGATTCACTTACTGGAAAATATTTTTTTTTTCTTTCCAGTTTTGAGCTATTAGAATAAAGCAGCATAAGTGTGAGCTGCAGGTTTTTGTGTGGACATAGCTGTAGAGGCGGCTATTATCCAGAAGTATGATTCCTAGAGCAGATGGTTGGAACATGCTTAGCTTAGTAAGAAATCGCCAAACTCTCTTGTTTAGTGGGCACACAGTTTGCATTCTCACCAGCAATGAAGAAAAATTTCTCTTGCTCTGAAATCTCATCAGCAATTGGCTTTGTCAGTGTTTATTTTTAACCTTCTAGCAGGTATACAGTGATGTCTCATTGTTTTCATTATAGTTCTCTAATTATGAATGATGCTGAGTTTCATTTATCATATGCTTATTTGTGAATAATGTATTTTGGATACAGTATCCATTTAGATTTTTAAAATTGAGTTGTTCATTTTCCTATTGTTAGGTTTTAAGAATTTATTTTTAGGTTTGGATACTATTTCCATGTTTGATATGTTTTTTGAAAAAAATTCTCAGTCTCTATGGCTTGCTTTCCATCCTTTTAACACTATCCTTTTGTGATTAAAACTTTTTTATTTTAATAGGAACCCAACTTAACATTTGCTTTCCTATTTATTAAAAGTTTATTGCTACATAAACGTATATAATTTAACATTCACTTGGTGGCTACAATATTTTACATTAAAAAAACTAAAGAAAATGACAGGGATTAGGGAGTATAGAGAAACTAGAACTCTCATATATTCTTTGGATGTAAAGTGGGTTGGTCACAGTGGAAAATACCTGTGCATTCCTCTAAAGATAATATAGAAAATCACTTATAGATTAATAGTTTCATGTCTAGTGAGAAAAACAAAAAGATACTCAAATAACTACGATTACATGGATGTTTGTAACAGTACTGTTCATAATATCCATCAACAGACAGACAGTGACAGATATTTATTCAGCAATAAAAGTGAATGGGGTACTAACCATGTCGTGATGTTGATAATATTTGAAAATGGCACACTAAACAAAATAATTCAAATATAAAAGGTCAAATGTATATAATTTTATTTGTATAAAATATAATAAAATAGGAAAATCCATAGAAACAAGGCCAATTAGTGGTTATTAGTGATGAGTATAACAGGTGTGTGCAAGGCATCTTTTGGGGTAATAAAAATGTTTTGGTAGTAGACAGAGATGCTAGTACACAACATTGTAAATGTACTGTCACCAAGCTGTACAATTTAAAATATTAATTATATTTCACCAATTTTGCCACAAAACCAATGAGACAAACTAGAAAATCTTCATTGTCAAACCAAGGTCACTTATATTTTCTCCATTTTCCTATCAAAAGTTTATAGTTTTGACCAATTTTTATTTAGTGAACTTCTTCCAACAAGATTTTCTTTCTAAAAAAAAAAATTATTTATTTATTTGAGAAGTTGAATTACCAAGACAGGGAGAGACAGACAGAAAGGTCTTCCATCTGCTGGTTCACTGCCCCAAAAGGCTGCAAAGGCCAGAGCTGAGCCGATTTGGAGCCAGGAGCCAGGAACTTCTGTGTTTTCCACATGGATGCAGGGGCCCAAGCACTTGGGCCATCTTCCATTACTTTCCCAGGCCAGAAGCAGAAAGTTGGATCGGAAGAAAAGCAGGCAGGACACAAGCAGGTGTCTATAAGGGATACTGGCACCACAGGAAGAGGCTTAGCCTACTATGCCACAGCGCTGGCCCCAAAAGATATTATTTTTTTTTTAAAGATTTTTTTTTTGACAGGCAGATTTAGACAGTGAGAGGGAGAGAGAGACAGAGAGAAAAGCCATCCTTTCCGTTGGTTCACCATCAGATGACAGCTATGGCCTTTTTTACTGCAGCTGGTGCGCTGCGCCAGCCCGAAGCCAGAAACCAAGTGCTTCCTCCTGGTCTCCCACGGGAGTGCAGGACCAAGCACTTGGGCCATCCTCCACTGCCTTCCTGGGCCACAGCAGAGACCTGGACTGGAAGAGAAGCAACCAGGACAGAATCTGGCGCCCCAGAACCCAGGGTGCCGGCACCACAGACAGAGAATTGGCCAAGTGAGTGGTGGCGCTGGCCAAAGATTTATTTTTTAAAGATTTATTTATCTGTTTGAAAGGCAGAATTACAGAGAGGCAGAGGCAAATGCAAATAAAGAGAGGTCGGTCTTTCATCTACTGGTTCACTCCCCAAATGGTCACAATGGCCAGAGCTGAGCCTATCTGAAGCCAGGAGCCAGGAGTTCCTTCCAGGTCTCCCACATGTGTGCAGGGGCCCAAGCATTTGGGCCGTCTTTCACTGCTTTCCCAGGCCATAGCAAGGAGCTGGATTGGAAGTAGAGCTGCCAGGACTTAAACCGGTGCCCACATAGGATTCTAGCACTGCAGGCCACAGCTTTACCCACTATGCCACAATGCCGGTCCCCCAAAAGATATTCTTTTTTTTTTTGACAGGCAGACTTACACAGTGAGAGAGACAGAGACAAAGGTCTTTCTTCCATTGGTTCACCCCCTAAATGGCTGCTACGGCCAGCGCGCTGCACCAATCCAAAGCCAGGCGCTTCCTCCTGGTCTCCCATGAGGGTGCAGGGCCCAAGCACATGAGCCATCCTCCACTGCCTTCCCAGGCCACAGCAGAGAGCTGGACAGGAAGAGGAGCCACAGCACCGGCCCCAAAATAATATTATTTCTAGCTTAATTGCTCATTCTGAAGTAATGAAGAATGCTATAAATTTGTAATGCGTGTTCAGAGCAGTCAAACCAGAATGTACATTTTACTTATGTTGGGAACCTGAAAAGTTATTATTAGGATTATGATGCCAAAGTACTTCCTGGCATGTTGGGCCTCCTGTCCTTCATAGAAATCATATAACATGACTCAGGAGAAACCTTACCTTTGCTTGCTTCCTGCCCAGAGTTCTATCTTTCTTACTTTGTTCTATTTTTGTTTTGTTTTGTTTTGATGTCTGTCCATAATAGCTTTCTTTGTAATAGCTGAAATCTAGAGACAACAAAAATAATCTTTAACAGTAAATGGATAAATAGAATGTGGAGCATGGAGTATAACTTTTTTATTAGAACCACTGGGTTGTTCTAAAAATGGTAGATTCATATTTTTCTAAGATTTGAATTGTGAATACAGAATATGTTTAGAAGCAATCTGCTCTGATCGATAAAATAGGTTTTCCTGTACTATTCCATTTATAGCTTAGTTACCACATATCAAAAGCTCATGATGTAGAATTAAGACATGAAGCAGTCCATAATGTTCATCATCTTTTGAACAACATTCAGTTCTCTTTTTAATACATGTTTTAGACCCTTAAAAACATGACTGTTGTTTGAGCGAACCAGTGTCAGTTATCCTGAGTTCAGATTAATAAACAAACAAACTTGCAGGTATAGACCATTTTGCTTGTAAAGCTGAAATTATAAGATATGGTTTAGGTTTTTGTGCAAATTGATTTCTTTATATTGAAATCTGAAATTGGACAGACTTGTCCACTGAATTGTGTACACTCCCTAAGGGAGATTTTATTCTAGAAAAGGACAGACAGGGACAGCAGTCACCTTCTTACTCCATATGATAGAAGGAGGGCAGACTGATTATGTTCATGGCTTTCCTTCACCCTACAGAAACATTGTGTATGGGAAAGAAATTTCTGTACTCTCCAACACATTCTTTAAATTCTGAGATTGGACTGAATTACCCGGAGCTACGATGAGGGCTTCAGTCTGGGCACTCAAACATTTCTCCCTCAGAACCACTGTTGGGCTACAAAGAAATGTAAGGATGCAGACTAGCTGCTCCAAAGGTCCAAAGCCAAAGGTCCAAAGCAAGGACAGACAGAGATATTTAAGACGTGGCTGCTATCTCCCTGTTTGGATTGACTATTAAACAGAAAACTTGGTTTTACCAAAAAAGTAAATTTGAGAAAAAGAAGGATGGTATATCACACATTAATAATGTCTTCCTATATTTTAGAAATAGAGGACAAACTAGCTTAATTTCAGGTGGGACCACTTCTGTTGTTGCATAAATAACAACCCCGTCAGTGAATCTTACAATTTGACATGTGCAAGCAGTAAGGAGCAGGGCGCTACATGTAGGTGCTGGTAGAAGGAAGTGGAGATTTTGCAATCCAAGCATCTTAGCAGGTATTTCAATGGAACATGCTTCATGCTTCTCCCACAGCAGCACATGCTTCTGGTAGGCAGTTTGAATTTGTGCCCCTCAATCTCAGTGATTTCCTCTTGCTTGGCTGTAGATTCTGGCATGCCTGTGCATAAATTGTCAACTTTATTAGCGCTATAAAAGGCCCGAGTGTTAACACCAAGCATGCAGATGCAATGCTTGCCCAGCCAAGCACATTTCCTGGGCCACCAAAATAGTACAGCTGCAGCCATTGTGTGCCATTAGCAGTGACAATCTGTAAATCTTAATCTGCTAAACTGTGGCACCGTCATGAGTTGCTCTGGGGTAAACATTTGCTATTTCAATTAGCCAGTGTGCAGACCTCTATAAATATGCTGTGTTTTCCCTTAGAGACCAGGATATACATTTAAAGTCAAAGAATGTAATTATTTTCAAACGGCTAATTTGTAACTAACTTAACCATATTTTTATGACTTTTCTTTTAGGCTGAGTCCTTTGCTTTCTCATGGTGTTCATTCGGAAATTAGAAAATTTATTTCAAGGTTAGGACTTCTATTTAATTTGTTTGTAATGCAAGGTATTTCTTGATTCTTTGTCCTTGAAAGCAAGTCTGTGGGTCCACTTTACCTTCTACCTTAAAACTGACTCACATCTGTTCAGATAATTCTGTTGAACAGTAGCACAAAGAATGATGAATATGACTACTATATCAGTGACAGACTTTGATTAAGTAGAGAAGCAATAAACCAAACACCATCCTCATACTAACTTATTTGAAGTATTTAGCCAGTAAACAAGGGTTAAGAGGAATGAAAATCAATAAAAGTGGTCTGAGAGCCTAAGTCTTTAGGAGTTATTAACACAGATATTTGATTTATTAATTGAAGATAATTTATTAATTATGAAGATAAATCAATGTGCATACATTTCAAAATATTTGTTTTAAACCTGGGAGTTTGATGAGAAACAAAAGTGTAGCACTCATCCTCCCTTCTGGAACTTGGATTCTGTCTTACAGTCTCCATGATTACTAAATAAACTTTGAAATTCATAGAGTGTCATTTCTCTGAATATGACTATATTTTAGTTGCCAATCTCTAAACTCATAGGTGTTTATTTCTGTATTAGTTGTATATGGTTCTGGCTGAGGCTGTCTCATACAACTGCAGCCAAGATATCAGTAGAAAGCACAAACATTTGCGGCTGGTTCTGTGGAACAGTGGGTTAAAACCCTGGCCTGAAGTGCTGGCTTGAAGCACCGGCATCCCATATGGGTGCCAGTTCTAGTCCCGGTTGCTCCTCTTCAGATCCGGCTCTTTTCTGTGGCCTGGTAAAGCAGTAGAGGATGGCTCAAGTGCTTTTGTGTGTGTGTGTGTGCCAATAAAGCTTTATTTATACACATTGAACCTCACATAATTTTCATAAGTCAGAAAATAGTCTTGATATGTTGTAGCTATTTAAAAGTGCAAACAGGGGCAGCTGTTCAGAGCGGTGGTTAAGATGTCTCTTGGGACACATTCTATACACTGGAGTGTGGAGTTTGAATTGCTTCCAATTCTAGCTTCTTGCTAATATGTTTGGAGGCAGCAGAGGATGGCCCAAGTACTTGCCCCCCCGGCACCGTGTGCCCGCATGGGAGACCCAGAAGAAACTTGTCTCCTGGCTTCACATTGGTGCAGCTCGGGCTGTTGCGGCCAACTGGGGAGTCAACCAGTGGATGTAACACTTCTCTCTCTCTGCCTCTCCTCTCTCTGTGTAACTCTGACTTCCAAATAAATAAAATAAATCTTTAAAAAAAAGTGCAAGCACTTGAGGTGTTATTAGGACTGGGTGCTCTGACTCACTTGTGTGGCTCTTGGTTGGAGGCTTCAGTTCCTTGCTTTATGAGCCTGTCTCTGTATTTTCCCAGAACATGACAGCTGGCTTTCTCAAAGGGTAAATGGTCTAAGATACAGAAAGCTACGTTGTGCTTCCCTACGTGAGTGAGCAATATAGTCACACAGTCACACAGTGTCTCTCACTGCTCTGGTTAGTCATTAAAAGCAAGTCAACTTGGTTTAGCCCGCACTCCACTCAAGGGGAAGGGACTGCCTGGGGTTAAATATCTGAAGGCCAGTCTCATTGGCATCCTGGTTGGAAGCTGGCTATACATGCACCTGCACCTAGATAGGTAAAGGGCATTTGTTACAATATAGAATATGCCCTATGATTTCCAATGGTGACAAACAAAAGTGGCAAACTCTATCCTACAAGTCAAATCCACCCCGGGGATTATACTTTATGGCTTTTGCATTGAGTTTTTTTTTTTTAAATACCATTAAAAGATTCAACAAAAATAGACCAAAAATAGCACTCAATTGTGGCTGGAAAAGCCTAACATATTTACTCTTTGGTCCTTCACAAAAAACAGTTATGCATCCCTGGTAGTCAGGAACAATATCTATGGCAATGGCAGTATCATCACAATGATCTGAACTAAGTTAGCCAAATATGGATTAGTTAATTACATCTTCTTAGGCCTACACTTTTGTTTTCATTTGTGTAATTCAACAATATACTTTCGTTAATATTTTTGTAATAGGATTTCATTGCTTTAAATTTTACATCAAATCACACTACTGTTTAAGGATACTGTTGTCTGCTGTAAGATGAAACCACTATCTCTCCTTTTTTAAAGATTTATTTGGGGCCAGCATGTGGCATAGCTAGTTAGGCATTGCTGGCATCCCATATGGGTGCTGGTTTGTGTCCTGGCTGCTCCTCTTCTAATCCAGCTCTCTTCTGATGGCCTGGGAAAACAGTAGAAGATGGTCAAGTGCTTGGGATCCTGCACCTGTGAGGGAGGCTCCTGGCTTTGGGTCAGCCCAGCTGCCATTTTCGGAGTGAACCAGCGGATGCAACATTTTTCTCTGTCTCTGTCTCTGCCTCTCTCTGTGTAACTCTGCCTCTCAAACACAGTGCTGGGTAAGACTGAAGCCAGGAAGCAGACACTTCACCCTGGTCTCCTAAATGGGTGGTAGGGGCCCATGTACTTGGAACTTCTGTTGTTTTTACTGGGTCATTAGTAGGGAGCTGGACTGGAAATGGTACAGGTGGAGCAGGAACTAGATCCCATATGGGATGTTGGCGTGGCAGGTAGTAGCTTTACCAACTATGCCACAATGTCAAACTGCTGAAAGCATTTTCCTTTGAGAAGCCCTTTTTGTATTAAATTTGCACTGAATTTCACTATGTCTTTAACAAAGTCAATGCGAGATGAAATAAGCAACATGGAGTCATAATTAACACTGGTTTTTAATATTTTTGTAGTCCTAATACACAGTCCAATCTCCACCACACAACACTCCTCAACCGTTTTATGGACTTTTTTTTTTCTCAGAATGATGATTACAACTCTAGATCAGTATTGTAGAGACCAAATTTTAACTGCCATTTATCTCTAAGGTTCTACTGTGTGAGATAATTCTGCATTATACACAAACATAAAGTCAGTCAGTAAATAATTACTAAGAATAAGATGTTATATATATATTGCTTTGTATACCATGGGGATTCCAAAGAAATAAGGATTTTGACCACAGCAACTTTCAGCAACATGGTATGAGTTAAGTACTAATTACTACAGAGAAGAAAAAGAAGAGAAAAGTTATCCTTCTGGGTCTCATATTTTAAAAGTAGGCTGCTGTATAATTTTTGACCTTATGGTAATGTTAAAATTGTTAAAAACCCATGAAGACTTTTTTTTTTTTTTCAGAAATAGGGTGACGAAAGCTCAATATTTGATTTTGCCTTCTTTAGCCTTAATGTTTTCCTTAGCACTCATGGCCCAGAGTTGCTGACTTTAACTGTCCAAAACCTATTTTTAGCAAGTGCCTGGAAATATAAATATCATAACAATTAAATAAATCAGCCACTGCTGTGATGATACCATGAATATTTTCATCATTCTTAAACAGCTAATGAAATATAACTGAACTAGTGAGAAATTAAACCCATAACTGGTGCAGATGTAATAGATGAAGGAATGAGAGAATATCAGAAACAATGAAACAACTAATTATTTAAAAATGACTTTGTGTGTGTTTTAGTTGCGCTCAATTGTAATTCATATGTATTAGGGAATGTATGTATCTAATCCTTTTACAAAACAACAAATCAAATACTATTTATGATTTCAAACTCTTAAAATTTTTTTTTAAATCTCATTTGTTAGGTTTCCTAAAATACAATTATTTTGTATATTTGAGGTATGTCCTTTTAGGAAGCTGAACATTAGAATAAGAAATGTGATGTCAGTAACAGAATGTCTTCCCATCCACTCCTAAACTTAGTTAACCTCATTTCTACCTTTTCAAAGCAATTATCTGATATATATAAATGCTAAATTGACATAAGTAAAAATGTGTATTTGCAGGTCTGCCTGAAATTTCTATCTGATTTGAACACTGGAAATTCTCTAAAAAGTAACTTGCTTGTGTTCTTAGGAGAAAATATAATGTCATACACTTATTTCAGGCAGGTAGAAATTTTTGTAAAGAACATTGAAGAAGTAAAAGCATGATGAAGTGTTCAGTTCTAAAAGTTCCTAGACAATCTGAAATGTCAGGACACACATTATTCTGTTTATATTAAACAACCTGTCAGCTCAACGCATTTGTGAAAAATAACAGTGGGGATCTGTTTGGTATTTCCAAGTCTAAATTTAACTTAGCATTTATCCCTTAAACATAGAGGCTGCATTAAACAAAAATTCTTTACAACTATTCAGTATCCTTCAGTCACATGATGACCAAATTAATATTTAAATTATCAGCAAATTAGTTACAGTGTCCTGCAAATCAAGGAGCAGTTAAAAAGAGTATAGGATATAAATAGCAAGTAACACCACAATGTCCAAGAAATGACCTTTGTATGGCATGCAGTGAGGACTGATGTTGTGAGTATATACATGTTTAACAGTACCTAATGCAATTCACCTCAAGACCTTACATAATGTAAGTTATCTTGTTTCAGCTGGAGATATAGGTGTATATTTTAAATTTTTCTTTCTATATTTAATTTATTCAGGGAGCAAAGAGAACAACCCAGATAGATATCCTATCCACTAGTTCACTTCCCGAATTTGCAAAACAGGACTGGCTGAGCCATTCCAAAGCCAGGATTTTGGAACTCCATTCTGGTCCTGCAGATGTGAGAGCCATCCTCTGCTCTATCACAGGGTACACATTAGCTGGTAGGTGGAACAGGGAAACAGACTTGGGACTTATACCCACACACTCCACTATGGTACCCAGAGTGTCCCAAGCAGTATCTCAACTATTGGCCAAAAGCATGCCTTGAATTTAAATTTTTTTTATCAGTCAAGGGGAATTCCTTGAGGGTGGTACTCTCATCAAGGAAACATAGTATGTAGACACTATGGAGGAAACAGAGAGGGCTTTTTCAGACATCGTGCCTGTACTTGTCAAACTGGAAGCACTGGGAAACTGTAAGAGCTTCGTTTCTAGAAGGATGTCAAATATAAACAAAGATAATATGCCAGCAGATAAAGGTGGGAGGGGTTGGAACTGAGGTATTCCTGAGAATTGAGGTTCAAGTGGATGAGAATATAGGGTAACAACAGGATTTTCAGGAATATTTGTAATCATAAAATAAGAAAGGTCTTCCACTTCTTTAAATGGATAGTGGATACTCTGAAATATCTAATAGGTAAAAATAAGCCCTAGAAAGATTATAAAAATGTAGAGCCAATAGCCTCTTAAGAAACAGAGAAAGGGAAACGCATAGGGGCCAAACAAAGGAGACAAAATTGAGAACCAGAATGCAAGTATCTTATGGAAGCATTGGAGTTGCCCCAAGGGCTTTTGTATTTTCCAGGAAATCAAGAACCCAGAGCCCTGGATTTACCATATGCTGTAGACTGGGAAGTTGGAGTTTTGGATAGAGTGACGAGGAAATCTGCAATGAAACTTCCATGTAAATTCAAGACCACAGAGATGTACACTCTAAAGAAAAGAACTTTGAAAGGAAGACTTTTTGATAATTTTTTTTTTTTTTGCTGGGAAAAGGATTTATCTTAATTTTTTTCTTTAATAAGTCTTGAGGCTAGATTTACAGTATGTATGATAAGGAAAGCTGAGAATGGTAATAAAAGTGCTCGTGAATGGTTGGTGGTTTGGGTGTCTGAGAAAAGTAAATCAAAGCTTTTCCAGAAGGGTATTTTCTCAAAGTGGACTGGGAATATGCCTGTATTAGAGGAACCTGACCATGGGAAATATCAAACACTGAAACTACTAATTAAGAATTATGAAATAATTATGGAAACTAAAAAACAACAACAAACACTGGGAAATATTTTTAAAAAACACTTCAATTCTAAGGTCAAATAAAAAATTATTTTAAAATGAATACCGAGAACTATAACAAATGAATTTGCTATCTAACAGAACAAATAAGATTAAAATTATGTCAAAACTACCTGTAAATTTGTGGTTATATATTTCTGTTATAAGAAAGGCTGAAAATTTAGATAGAAAGTGCGCAGTAAGAATAAAGTAAAAAAAATAAAAACTCTAGAAAAGAAGAATAACAAAGATAAAAGCCTTAACTAATGAAATAACAATAATAACATGATAATAGTTAGCACTTATATAGCTCTTAATATTTGCCAGGTAATGGTTTTACATTTATTATCTCAGTTAACATACCACAAATTATTTAAAGTACAATTACTAGTCCAACTTAAAGCAGGAACACAAGAACAGTAGACAGCCAATTACTGTTTACTTGAAAAGTAGTAAACTAGGCAACCTCTGCTGAGATCAATCAAGAAAATAATAGAAGGAAAAATGTAATATTCAGATAAAATGAAGACTATAGATATTAAATAATTAAAATATTAAAATAATTTTGTGGATAATAAAGATAATGCTATGCGTCACGGCTCACTAGGCTAATCCTCCACCTTGCGGCACCAGCACCCCGGGTTCTAGTCCCGGTCAGGGCGCCGGATTCTGTCCTGGTTGCCCCTCTTCCAGTCCAGCTCTCTGCTGTGGCCAGGGAGTGCAGTGGAGGATGGCCCAAGTACTTGGGCTTTGCACCCCATGGGAGACCAGGATAAGTACCTGGCTCCTGCCATTGGATCAGTGTGGTGGGCCATTAAAAAGAACTTGTCTTTTCAGTACTTAAAAATCCACAACCAAATCATTCTGTCAAGTCAGTATAGTTTTGCAGATATCTGCCAGTCTTTCATAGTGAATGGTATTATAATTTTATCTGAATCTTTCTAGAGAATATAAAAAGAGGAGCCACTCCTCAATTCATCTTCTGTAGACATAACCTTGAAATTGAAACTGAATTAGGGCAATACAAAAAGTAATGCTACTTAGGCACAGATGTGTAACCATTGTAAGTATTACTAAAGCGAAACACCAACATGTTTATTTTTAGAAGAGTCAAAGAAATTCTATGATAGAATGCAATGATGGCTTAATTTTGAAGTCTACTACTTTATACAGTACTATAAAGACTAAACCACATGACCATCTGAACAGTTATAGTAATAATGTTGGATGAATCTCAAAACATTTATTATAAACATTTAGAAATCTTGCAATTAAATGAACATTCATAGTACAGAATATCTCAAATTTACAGCAAGTATGAAAATTACTAGTAAAATATTGGAGCCATTTTAAGTCCAAGAATTCATCAAATAAGTCAAGCATAAGAAGTAAAAACTAGAAGGACTTGAAAACATGTGTTTTTAATGTTCTCAATATAGATTGTACTGTGGGAATTATTTTATGGGTTTTAAAATGTTACATAATTAACATCATATCTATTTTTCTGGATAATAAATTGATATAATTCATCCAAATTAATAGATTACACTCTATTAGAATACACACACACACACACATAGTTGTGTATGACAATTACATAAAAAAAACCCCATGAGATATTTCAGATCTGCTATTAAAATTAATATGGTGGTATCTTTGTTGATGCTGGCATACTTGGGGTTTCATCTCTTCTCCTGAGAGAGGCCCTGCTTACTCAACATCTGTAAATCTGTGAATTTGCCTAACTTACGGAGGATGCCGAAACTCTTTGGAAGACCTAAAATGGTAAAATTCTAGAGATCTCCACACGTTTCCAAAACCACAGAAGATGAATACTTCTCTACATATGGCCAAGTAGATATAAGAAAACATTAGGAGACCTTATAGGTCTGAATAGGGAAAAGACATGCTGATTTTAACCATGGAAAGATAAGAGAAGAAAAGCAAGGGACTGCATTCCCAGAGGAAAGTTGGAGAGAAGGTTTGCAGTGGAAATTCTTGAGACAGAAAGATGTCATGGAACATCAAGGATAGTACAAAAACAAAAGGAGTGAGTGGAGAAACCATAGGCAACTCCTTCAGCCAAGGGCTGGAGACACCATTTTTATGCAGGAGGTGAGAGGTGACTGCAGCAGCCTGTGTCATTGGTGATATTGCCTGAGGGAGAATCTTGGAGACCACATTAACTTTGAATCTGGCCTGGAGCATGAGTAGGAGGCAGAGTGCCCACCTAACTCCACGAAGAGAGCACAATGCTTTGTTCCCATACCCCTACAAGAGCACCCGACAACTATTAGGGAGGAAATGCCATCTTAATAACAGGAGTAGAGACTGGTGGCTCACATATGGGTGACAAGGGGGTTTATCAGAGGGATAAATCTGTGAGCCACACTGACTTTGGAGGGTAGTTTGGGGCAGGACATCCACTTAGGGCTGTGAAGTGCTCCCTTCCCTTTGATCACAGGTGCCCAGAATCAAACAAGGAAGATAGAGCACTGACAGGCAGCTGGCTCTGGGAACACCTCAGATTACTCTGTAGACTGGGCAGGCTCCAGAGATGACAGGGGACATTTTGCTCACTGTGACTGTGGAAGCCATGCAGGCTAAGTCTCTGGGAATTCTGTGACTGCAAAATAGGGTGTGGGGTGTAACTGGGTCTCTCGGCAATGGCTGTGTCTGACTTCAGAGGTTCAGAGTACCATGAGAGCCTGGAGTGGATCATTACAGAGAATTCTGTGCTCACACTGAGCACCCACACAGATCCTTTGTGAGTTTCATGCATCTATGTGAGTGGGGTGTGTATCCCCAATAGACTTCCCCCTGGCATTGAGCACCACGGCAGAGAGGAAGTGAAGTTATGGTCATACCAGCTGATATGATCATACCCTCTGCTCTGCTGGCAATACAGGAGATCTACCAAGCCCAACTTGGGTGTCACCATGAACTCTTGCCCCACCCTTGAGCACTGACCATAGCACCCTGGCTGGACTTAGCACAAGCTTGTAAATATGCACTTAAGGAGCAGACACCCCACTAAGCCACAGAGGCATATTTCAAAGGTAAATGACATTAGAGGAGAAAACCAACAAGTTTTTTCCACAAATATCTAAAAGTAAATGTAGAAATAAAAGAAACATGAACAAGGAAGACCGTAAAATTCCTCAAAAGGAACATAAAAACACTTTAATATTAGAATATGAAGACAAAGAGATTCATGAAGTGATGGAAATTAATTCAAAAGAATGGTCATAATGTTAGGTAGGAAGTCAGTTATGAGCTTATGTGTGTGTGTGATATAAAGGCCTAAATAGAGAGGACATCTATGTCCAGCATATGCACCTGCATCTCAGAGTCATCCTGACAATGTTTCAGGAGCAGCCCGGCCTTCGCATCCTGCCCTGCCCCCTTCTACCTGATAACCTGCCTGGTGGGGGTCCCTGCCCCTTCTCCCAGATGTAGCCCAGTATCTGCACTTCAAACACCCTGCTCCAGATCACCATTCTCCAGGGGGTCTTGCTCACCCTTCCTCCAAACTCAGGATGGTGCCAGCTAGGCTTCCTCCTGTCTGATACCTTCAGGGAAAAACTCAGATAGGAGTTTTTCTATTTGCATCCAAAAAGCTCTTTGTTCCAAGAGGAGCAGAGGTGGGGAAGCAAGACCCATCTCCTTAAAAACCCCTGGCCTCAACCAGACTGCACGCTCAGCCCTCTGCCTCTCTGCTGGGCCACCCGCTTGACCTGGTTAGGTGTACTCTCTCTCCACTGCCCCCCCCCCCCCCGCCAGTCTCTCGGGCTCTGTCTGGAGAGGTGCCCATCCATCCTTACGGATGTCCCTTCCCTAATAAACCTTGCTATTTTACCTCCCACTACTCTCTGTCTCATGCCTGAATTCTTTCTTGCGGGAAGACAAGAACCCTGCAAATTTCTCCGGTAACAATAAGATTACTCAAAAACACAGGAAAGCACATATATGAGATAAAGAAACCCATACATGGCATGGATGAAAACTACGGTCAAAAGACAGAGATATTGAAGACAAGACAAACTGAAATGTTAGGAGTGAAAAATTTAATATGTCAAACAGAAAATACAGTGGAAAGCATTAACAACAGACTTGGCAAGGCAGAAAAAAAGACTATTCAAGTTAGAAGACAAATCCTTGGAAACATATGAGATAAGAAGGAGGAGGAGGAGAAGGAGCAGGAGAAGGAGGAGGATGAGGGGAAGGAGAAGGGGAGGGAGAAGAAAAGGAAGGGGAGAGGAAGAGAAGGAGAAGGAGAAGAAATAATTAGAAAAATTGAAAATATAGTTCAAGATTTATGGGATCCTATCAAATGACCAAACATATTTTTCTTAGGAGTTTGTGAAAGTGTGGAAACAGAATGGATTCGAAGGTATATTCAGTGAAATAATAGCAGAAAACTTCCCTAATTTGGAGAAAGATAGGGACATACAAGAAAAGGAAACACATAGGACTCTTAATAGATATTATCAGACTACAACACATTATAGTCAAACTTTCAACAGTATATCATAAATGAAAGACTGTAAAATGTGCACAAGAGAAACACCATATTAAATTCAAAGGATCCACCATTAGATTAACAGCAGATTTATCAGAAACCATACAGTCTTGGAAAGAATGGAGAGAAATAGTCCAAGGCATAAAGGGAAAAAAACCTGTCAACCCAGAATAGTATACAGAGCAAAGCTCTTATTTATAAATGAAGTGAAATAAAGACAATAAAAACAAACAGGAATTTGAAGAATTTGAAACTCCTTATCCAGGCTTACTGATGATACCTAAGGATGTGCTATACACAGAAAGAGATAAAGACAGGCATCATTATGAAAGAATGTGAAGGCAGAAAATCTACTGGTAAAAGTACAAACAATATCCAAATCAAACACCAGGAATGCTTATGGAAAAATGGCAGGAAAAAGTTGTTACTTAGAAATAATAACCTTGAAGGTAAATGAACTAAATTCTCCAATTAAAAGATAAATATTGGCTGAATGGATTAAAATGAGACTTGTCTATTTGGTATCTATAAAAAAAACACCTGGCCGGCGCCGTGGCTCAACAGGCTAATCCTCCGCCTTGCGGCGCCGGCACACCGGGTTCTAGTCCTGGTCGGGGCACCGGATTCTCTCCCGGTTGCCCCTCTTCCAGGCCAGCCCTCTGCTGTGGCCCAGGAGTGCAGTGGAGGATGGACCAGGTGCTTGGGCCCTGCACCCCATGGGGAGACCAGGAAAAGCACCTGGCTCCTGGCTCCTGCCATTGGACGAGCGCGGTGCGCCGGCCGCAGCGCGCCGACCGCAGCGGCCATTGGAGGGTGAACCAACGGCAAAGGAAGACCTTTCTCTCTGTCTCTCTCTCTCACTGTCCACTCTGCCTGTTAAAAAAAAAAAAAAAGAAAAAAAAAGAAAAACACCTTACCAAAAGATACACATAGGTAAAGTTAAAGGAAGGAAAATGATAAAGGTGCAGCAATCCTAATATCATACAAACTTGACATTAACACAAAATCTATTGAAAGAGTCAAAGAAGGGCATTAGGTAATGATTAAGGGATTGATTTGACAAGAAGATGTGACTATAGTAAATGTACATGCACCAAATGCCAGTATAACTGTCTATTTAAAACAAATATTAATGTATCCAAAGGGTGACATAGACTATAATACAATAATGGGGGTTTCAACACAAAATTAATTTACATTGTGGACCAAATGTACCTAATTTAAAAATAGAAGATATTTCATTACGCAACTTCAGAATACACCTTTTCAATGGTGCATGGAACTTGCTCTAGGATAGAACTTTTGCTAGGCCATAAAGCAAATCTCAACAAATTCTAAAAAAAAAAAATGAAATCATACCATGTATCTTCTGACATCAATGGAATTAAACTGGAAATTAACAACTTAGAAAATTATAGAAAATATTCAAATGTATGGAGACTGAGCAACATGCTCCTGAAGGAACAACAGGCTATAGAAGAAATCAAAAGGGAAATAAAAAAAATTCCTACAAATGAATGAAGATGACAAGATAATGTATCAAAGCTTATATGATACAGCAAAAACAGTGTTAACAGGGAAGTTTATAGCAATTAGTGCCTACAGCAAGAAATTTGAAAGGCATCAAATAAATGATCTAACAATGCATCTCAAGTACCTAAAAAAAGAACAAGGAAAATCCAAAATTAGTAGGATGAAAGAAATATTTAAAATTAGAGAATAAAAACAAAATTGAAACAAAAATCCAAAACATCAGTGAAATGCAGAGCTGTTAATAATGTAAAAGTATGTTTAATTAAAAGAAAACATTAAACCTGATTATAATCTTTAAGACAAATTATGACAAGTACTTAACTTCATTTACTTTTAGCTACTTCATAAATAATTCATGAGAAACTGGACAGTTAGTGACAGAAGTTATGCAAATTTCATTTTCCACAAAGCAAAGGGTAAGCCTTTCCCTTCAGTTTCTTCTTCCAAATCTTCTTCACTTTGTTGAGTTCTTTTAGATTTTTGGTGAGGTGAGTGGTTTTCACGTTGACTGGATTCTCCTGGTAGGCTGTGTCTGCACATGGTTTTCTTGTCACTGGACTTAGCACTTTTCCAACTTTGAAAACGACCTCAGCCACTTCATGTTTCACATGCTTTGTCCATGGGACAGGTCAAGCTTTGAGAGGCCTAACTTCCCCAACATTGCACTGCTGAAGGGCATCATTAGCATAGTAAGTTTTTCTCTTATTCAGGTACTTTAATAAGTAGGGAGCCAGCACAAGCCTGCTCACTCTCACTTTAGCAGGTTTTTTTTTTTTTCATTGCTGTCCCAAACACCTTCTCCATGACCCATTTGGCATGGACTGAGGAATGAGTTACGGGCATAATGTGTCGTTGGTCACTTCTCAGTCCTACAGTGAAAGTTCACGATAGGGGAACCGGCTGAAGAGCCCACAAGAGTATTTAAGGAATGGAAAGCCAAGACACTCTGGCAAAAAAAAAAAAAAACAAAAAAAAACAAAAAAAAACCTAAATGAAAGATCTCTGCAAGTGAGATCCCAGTGGAAAGAATGGGTCATCAAAGGAGGAGAGAACTTCCACTTTGACTATGACCTTGTCTAAATAACATTGGAAGCAGCAAACTCAAAAGGCTTCCATACCCTTGGCAACTCATGACAAGAGCCTTGGGTGATTACTGACACCATAAACAAGAGTGTCAATTGCTAAATCAACAACAGGAGTCACTGTGCACTTACTCCCTGTGTAGGATCTCTGTCCTTAATGTTGTTCAATGTGAATTTAATGCTATAACTAGTACTCAAACAGTACTTTACACTTTGTGTTTCTGTGTGGGTGCAAACTGTTGAAATCTTTACTTAATATATGCTAAATTGATCTTCTGTATATAAAGATAATTGAAAATGAATCTTGATGTGAATGGGATGGGAGAGGGAGCGGGAGACACCACTGGCCCAACTAACCAAGAAAAGGGAGAAAATCAAAATTAATACAATCAGAGATGAAAAATGAGATGTTACAAGAGATACCACTGAAATAAAAAGAATCATCAGGAATTAGTGTGAACAACTATATGCCAACAAATTAGCAAATCTGTAAGAAATGGATAAATTTCAGGACACATGCAATCTATAAAAACTGAGTCAGAAGCAATAGAACATCGAAAAAGACCAAAAACCAAGATGGAGACTGAATCAGTAATAAAGACCTTCCCAACAAAGAAAAGCCCAGGACTGATGGCTTCATTATTAAATTCTACCAGACATTTAAATAAGAAATAAT
Organism: Sylvilagus floridanus; assembly: GCA_949820135.1. Taxonomy (NCBI): domain Eukaryota; kingdom Metazoa; phylum Chordata; class Mammalia; order Lagomorpha; family Leporidae; genus Sylvilagus; species Sylvilagus floridanus. The sequence continues at coordinate 35,530,342 of OX463245.1, read as the reverse complement.
TTCAATTCTTGTCAAACTATTCAAAACAATTGAAAGGGAGGATTTCCCCCCAAATCCTTCTCTGAAGCCAGCATCACCTCAAATTCAAAAGCAGAACTAGATATAACCAAAAAAAAAAAAAAAAATCAGAACCATAGACCAATATCCCTAATGAACACAGTTGAAAAACTCCTCAACAAAATTCTAGCTACTCAATCCAACAACACACCAGAAAGATGGTAAATACTGTATCCTCTCATGATAAAAACCTTAAGCAAATTGGGTATGAAGGAACATTCCTTAACATTAAGGCAATGTAAGACAAACTCACAACCTATATCATATTAAAGTAGGGGAAACCTTGGAAGCACTTCCACTAAGATCTGGAACCAGACAAGGATGCCCACTTTCACCTTTGCTATGCAATAGAGTTCTGTAAATTTTAGCAAGAGCCATTAGTGAAGAGAAAGAAATCAAAGGGACACAAATTAAAAAAGAGAATTTAAATTATTCCTATTTGCAGATGACATGATACTACAAATAGAAGATCAAAAGAATCCATTAAGAGACTATTGAAATTGATAAGAGAGTTTGATAAAGTTGCAGGATATAAAAGCAACACACAAAAAACAATAGTCTTTGTATACACAAACACCATCATGGCCGAAAAAGAACTTGTAAAAGCAGTATTATTCACAATAGCTACAAAAATTAAACTGCATTGAAATAAATTTAATGAAGGCTGTGAAAGATCCCCACAGTGAAAACACTTAACATTAAAGAAAAAAATAGAATAAAAAATTGGAAAAAAATCATCCATGTTCCTGAATTGTAAGAATTAATATTATCAAAATATCCAAACTGCCTAAAGCAATTTATATATTCAATGCAATCTCAATCAAAATACCAAGGACATTCTTCTCAGATCTAGAGAAAATGATGCTAAAATTCATGGAAATACAAGTTACCTCAAATTGCTAAAGCAATTGTGAATAACCAAAACAAAGCTGGAAGTATCACAATACCAGGTTCCAAGACATACTACAAGTGTTATAATCAAAACAGCCTGGTACTGGCACAAAAACAGACATGTAGACCAATGGAACAGAATAGAAACTCCAGAAATTAATCCACATATCTATAACCTACTAATTTTTGTTGAACAAGCTAAAATAAATCCCTGGAGAAATGACAGCCTCTTCAACAAATGGTCCTGGAAACATTGGATCTACACTTGCAGAAATATGAAAGAAAACACCTACCTACACCTTATATAAAAATCAACTCATGATGGATAAAGGATGTAAATCTATGACCTAATGCTATCAAATAACTAGAGGAAAACATCAAAGAAACTCTGGAAGACACTGGCATAGACAAAGACTTTGTGGAAAAGATCCCAGAAGCACAGGCAATAAACGTAAAAATGAACAGAGAATTACATCAAACTAAAGTTTCTGCATTTCAAAGTGAAGAGGCAACTGACAGAATGGAAGAAAATATATGCAAACTGTGCAACTGATAAAGGATTAATGCTCAGGATCTGTAAAGAGCACAAGAAACTCAACAACACAAACAACCCAGTTAAGAAACAGGGAAATGACATGAACAAGCCTTTTTCAAAAGATGAAACACAAATGTTCAAGAGACACATGAAAAAAATTCTCAGAATCACTAGCCATCAAGAAAATGAAAATGAAAGATACAATGAGATTTCACCTCACCTCAGACTGGCTATCACCCCATAATTAAAATATAATAAATTCTGGTGAGCATGTGGGAAAAACACTGCTGGTGGGAAGGTAAATAGTACAACCATTGTGGAAGACAGTTTGGTGATTCTGCAAAAATCTGAAAACAGATCTAACATATGACCATCCATCCCACTCCTGGAATTTACCAAAAGGAAATAAAATCAGTATGTGAAAGAGTTATCTGTGGCCCCAGGTTTGTTGCAGCTCAATTCACAATAGCTGTGATATGAAATAAATTCAGATGTCCATCCCTGATGACTGGATAAAGAAAATGTGATATATATTCACTCTGAAACATTACTCAGCCATAAAATATGAAATCCTGCCTTATGCAACAAAATGGATGAAACTGGAAACCTCTGTGGTAGTCAAATAAGTCAGCATGAAAAACACAAATATTACATGTTTTCTCTGATATGTGACAGATAATATAGAGTATAAAAAGCATATTGGAATGAAACTGACATATTGTAAAATGATTTTTGTTTTTAGCTCTTGTCTATACTCCTGTGGAATGTGGTTTTTCTACTTTTTATTTGTTGAATATTACTGTTAGTAGTGAATTAAACTTGTGATTATAGATTTGATTAAAATTTTGTCTTTGCAAAAATTTTAAAAAAGAAAGTAAGGATGACAATTAAAGGAGGAAGAAGAGGAGGGAGGGAAGTATGGTTATCTTAGAACAGTGCATATGAAATGCATGAAATTTGTTTCATTTATATTAATAAAAATAAAAAACAATAAGGGAATTAGATAAATTTACTAATGGCTACAAAAGCAATGAAAGAAATTTAACATATATGACATTGAATTTTAAAATGTTTGGATTATATGTCTTCAAATAATGAGATTAAAAAGTAATAAATGTAATGAAAACAAATATATTTATGGAGAAAATTATAAAACATTAGTGAAATTCTAAACAGTACTTGCCATTCACTTAGAAAAATGTAAGTGGAAGTTCTCGCCTCCCTTCAGAGAAAGGTACCTCCTTCATTGTTGGCCTATTCTTTCTGGTGAGATCGCACTCACAGAGATCTTTCATTTAGGTCATTTTTTTTTTTTTTGCCACAGTATCATGGTTTTCCATGCCTGTGAAACTCTCATGGGCTTTTTAGCCAGATCCAAATGCCTTAAGCGCTGATTCTGAGGCCAGAGTGCTGTTTAGGACATCTGCCATTCTATGAGTCTGCTGTGTATTCTGCTTCCCATGTTGGATCATTCTCTCCTTTTTAATTCTATCAGTTAGTATGAGCAGACACTAGTCGTGTTTATGTGATCCCTTTGACACTTAATCCTATCATTATGATCTATTATGAACTTAAACTGATCATTTTGAATAGTGAGATAGCATTGGCATTGCCACCTTAATGGGATTGAATTGGAATTCCCTGGCATGTTTCTAGCTATACCATTACGGGCAAGTCCGAGTGAGCATGTGCTGAACTGCACATCTACTCTCTCTCTTATTCCCACTCTTATATTTAGCAGGGATCATTTTTCAGTTAATTTTAAATGCCTAAGAATAATTGTGTGTTGATTAAAGAGTTCAACTAATGGTATTAAGTGCAACAAAAAATATTAAAAAGAAGAAAATAGTAAGTTGTTCCTCAAGAGTCAGAACAAGGGCTGATCAAGACATTGTTTCTCATAGTGTCCATTTCACTTCAATAGGTTTTGTTTCAGGTGCTCAGTTAGTTGCCACAGATCAGGGAGAACATATGATATTTGTCCCTTTGGGATTGGCTTATTTCACCCAGCATGCATGATGTTTTCCAGATTCCTCCATTTTTTTGCAAATGACTGGAGACCTTGTTTAAATAAGGTCTGAGTTTGTGAACTCAAGAGGCTTCCATAGCCTTGGCAGCTCATGACAAGAGCCTTCGGTGATTACTGATGCCATAAACAAGAGTGTCAATTGTTAAATCAACAACAGGAGTCACTGTGCAACTACTCCCCGTGTAGGATCTTTGTCCTTAATGTGTTGTAGTATGTGAATTAATGGTAAAACTACTACTCAAATAGTACTCTGTACTTTGTGTGTCTGTGTGAGTGCAGTCTGTTGAAATCTTACTTAATATACACTAAGTTGATCTCCTGTATATAAAGATAACTGAAAATGAATCTTGATGAAGAATGGGATGGGAGATGGAATGGGAGATGGGATGGTTGCAGGTGGGAGGGAGGTTATGGGGAGAAAAGCTACTATAATCCAAAAGTTGTACTTTGGAAATTTATATTCATTATAAAAGTTGGAAAAAATATAAAAAGTTTCTTGTGCTTTTGCAACAAGGCAGCCCTGATAATCAAAATGACAATATTAAAATAACAATGACATAAAAAAATCTTCTCTGCTAAAGGCGTACTAAATGGATGAAAAGATAAGCTGCGATTCCAGGGGAAGTATTTATAAAGCATTTCTTTGACAATGAATAAATATTGAGGTTGTATAATCTGATCATACAAATAAATAAAAATAGAATTCAGATGTGGTAAATACATGAATAGGGACATCATAGAAAAGAAAACAAATAATGACAACAAGATATCAAGATATTTCAAACCTCTCTAATACTTTTAAAAAGAAAATAAAGTAAGTTGAGACAAAATTTTCAACAAATCAAACTTCTGTAGATTTAAAAAAATAAATATGTAAAAAATAGTATTTGGGGTATTGACAAACACTTTAAAGAGCAAAATGGTAATATTTGAATAAAATAGAAGATGTGTAGACCATGAAAGTCAGCAATTATACAAAATGTCTCAATATGTACATAATTTCTATTTCATTGTCATGTCAAAATTAAAGAAAACAAATATTCATTAAGAGGAATATTGACAATTTTTATAGTTATATATCATAAATAATATTGTATATATTCATAGATATTCTATTCTATATAACATATGCATTTATTATATAAATTATAGCATATGTATATTTTAGTATATTATCATTTTTCAACGGGATAAATCAAATTAACAATTCATTGCCCACATAGAGTATCACTGCAGTTAATATTTGTACATGTCCCTTGTGACATATTGCAATGAATTTCTATTGGATATATACAAAGAAAAGGAATTGCTGGATCATATAGTATCAGTACTTAAGTTCTTTCAAAATAATTATGGAATTTCAAAGTGATTGCACCTGTTTACATTCTCACCATACTGTTAAATTCTCATTACATAAGGCTTTAAGTTACTCCTCCTTGCTAGCACTTTGTAGTCTCAGTCTTTTAAAAATTTTTCCAACATTGCTATCAAGAATAAGGTTTTAACCCTGTATTTTTTGTTACACTTAGTTATCACTGTGGTCATCTGGTTATTCCAAAACTTGTCACTTTCTTTTTCTCTTATTTTTAAATTTTTTGAAATTGAAATTCATACTGTTCTTAAAAATTTATTCATAAATGCTCTGAAAAGACATTCACTGCCTTTTCTTACCATTTATCCGTGCCATTATTCCTTTAGAATTTCAATTCATGGCTACAAAAAATAACATATATAGGACCTCATGTGCTCCTTCTATCAAACTTACTCCCCATAAAATCCTGATTCAACATTACTTCGTGGCTTTATGTGATCCTTCACAAAAGACAGCCATTATCCTAATTTTCTTTCTCAATAAAATTTCTCACTCTATTACAAGCTCCCAACAAATGGAAAATAAAATTTATCTCATGTACCTTGTTTTGTTTTTCATGCTTCCTAATGCTTCATATGTATTCAAGGATGAGATTTTGCATATTTGAGAACTAATTTAATAAGTAAATCTATAAGCCTTATTAGCTGTCTTTGAGATTATGAAAATGAGTTAGCATTTAATGAGTAAATTCAGATGCTGCTGCACTGGAACATTTTTAAATTACTTTCTGTGGCTTGTCTGTGTTGTTGGAACTTCTTTAGTTTTACCTTTTAACTCTTTTTAAAGATATGTTTAAATCAATAATGAAATAATGATTTTCTAAATAATCTTCCTAGGGGCTTGAAAATAATAAAGTCAAAATAATTATTTGATTTTCTGTACAGGGCTGTCTACAATAAATGCATATATTAGAACTATTGAGAAATAATAAAATAGATTTTTGAAGCAAAGCAAAAAAAAATACTCACACATCTCTGATTAGCAGGATTCAGGATACTTGAATATATAGTCAGTCCTCCATATCTGTGAGTTCCACATTCAAAGATTCACCAACTGCAGATTGAAAATATTCAAAATAAAAATTGCATCTGTATTGAACATGTCCTTTTAAAAATAATTAATCCCTGGCACACCGGGTTCTAGTCCCGGTTGCTCCTCTTCCAGTCTAGTTCTCTGCTGTGGCCCAGGAAGGCAATGGAGGATGGCCCAAATCCTTGGGCCCTGCACGCGCATAAGAGACCAGGAGGAAGCACCTGGCTCCTGGCTCTGGATTGGCGCAGCGTGCTGGCCGTAGCAGTCATTAGGGGGTGAACCAACCTAAGGAAGACCTTTCTCTCTTTCTCTCTCTCTCTCACTGTCTAACTCTGCCTGTCAAAAAAAATAATTTTTCCCTAACCATAGAGTATACTACTATTTCCATCACATTCATACTATATTATGTATCATAAGTAATCTAGAAATCATTTAAAGTATACAGGAGGATATGTAAAGGTTATCTGTAAATACTATGTCATTTTATATATCTGACATGCATGTTCACATTTTTTAGTATCCAGAAAGGTTCTGGAAACAATCCCAATCAGCTATGAGGAGTGTCTGTACCAGCAGCTTAACCAATCCATGTGTTATGGACTGAATGTTGGTGTCTTCCCAGAATCTGTACGTCAAATCTTAAACTTCCAATGTGACTATATCTGGAGATAACACTGTTAAGGATGTGACTAAGGTTAAATGAGGTTGTGAGGATGAATCCCTAATCTGATAGTATTAATTTCCTTATAAATAGATGAAAAGAGAACGACATCTCTCATTTTCATTGCACATAACCTGAACGGCCTGTGAGCACACAGCCAAAAGGAAGCCATTCGCAATCCAGGAAAACATGTCTCACCAGAAATCAGCCCTGCCTGACACCTATTTGGTCACGGCCTTTCAATTTCCAGAACTATATGAAACTGAATTCTAGATGGTTTTTAACTCATGCACAGTGGCTAATTCTAGTTAAGTTTTTCTTACTGTAAATTCAGATGACATGAGTGAAAGCTATCCTAAATTATTTAATATACTGACATCCCAGAAATGATGCTCAACAAATGATAAAAAGCAACATAAGGAGACAAGGGCAACATTCAACTACCATCTCCTGAGAAAAAAACTCAAAGTTCAATGTTTCTATAGTCACATATTTATGGCAGCATTATTCACAATAGCTAAGATACAGAGATAAACTAGATGAGCATTGTAGGGTGAATGGAATATTATTTAGTCATAAATAGTGAAATTTTGTCATTTGCAGCAACATGGATGGAAATGGGATGGAATAAGGCAGGCACATACCACATGTTGTCACATATGGATCCTAAAAAGTCAGTCACATAGAAATAGAGAATATTAGTTAACATGGCCTGGAAAGGCCATGGGGAAGCTTTGGGTACAGAGGAATGGGCAGAATGGTTAATAGTTACAGGGGTGCAGTTGGATAGGAAAAATAGCATTTCGTGTCTTATGATAACTATGTTTGGGAACAATTGGATATTTCAAAACAGCTACTATAGATGACTTTAAATGCTCCTGACAAAAAGAAATCATAAATATCTTAAATAACAAATAGACCAGTTATCCTAATCTGATCACTGTACATTGTGTAAATGTTTTAAAATATGAAACTGTACCTCACAATAATTACTGTCAATAAAAATATATTAATCTAAAACCAAATGTTCAATATATCCACTGATACTTATCCTTACACATGCTTTCTATGCTAAATTCTTGACATAAACATTTGCTAATAAATATCAGAATTCCAGTGGTTTGGTATCTTAACAGAAAGGTTTTTAGGAACTGGCATTCTGGCCACAGAAGATTAAGCTATCATTTGTAACATAGACATCTCATATTGGAGGGCTGGTTCAAGTTCTAACTTCTCCATGAGTCGCTGCTCCTTGCTTATGTCCCTGGGAAGGAGCAGAGGACAGCCCAAGTATTTGGGCCCCTACCACCCACATGGGAGACCTGGATGTAGTTCCTGCCATCCAGCTTCAGCCTGCCCAACTCTGGCTGTTGAGGCTATTTGGGGAGTAAATCAGCAGATGTAAAAACCTGTCTTTCCCGTTTTCTGTTACGCTGCCTTTCAAATAAATAAATTTAAAAAATCTTTAAAAAGAAAGAAATTTAAAAGGAAAGATTTAGGCTGGTGTCACGACTCACTAGGCTAATCCTCTGCCTGCAGCCAGTACCCGGGGTTCTAGTCCCGTGGGGCGCCGGTTCTGTCCTGGTCGCTCCTCTTCCAGTCCAGCATTCTGCTGTGGCCCGGGAAGGCAGTGGAGGATGGTCCAAGTGCTTGGGCCCTGCACCTGCATGGGAGACCAGGAGGAAGCACCTGGCTCCTGGCTTCAGATCAGTGCAGTGCACCGGCTATAGTGGCCATTTCCAACAGAAGGAAGACCTTTTTCTCAGTCTCTCACAATCTAACTCTGCCTGTCAAAAAAAAAAAAAAAAAAAAAAGAAAGAGAAAGAAACATTTAAAAGAAAAAACTTTTAAAAAGAATGATAGCATTTTTAAGAGAATAAAATCTTTAAAGATTATTTTATTTGAAAGAGTTTCAGAAGGAAAGGCAGAGAGACAGGGAAAGGGGAAGGGAGAGGGAGAATAGCAAGAGAGACAGAGAGTAAGAATCTATTTGCTGGTTCACTCCCCAGATGGTCACAACAACCAGGGCTGGGCTAGGCAGCAGTCTCCCATATAGCTGGCAGGGATCCAAGCACTGTGGCCATATTCTGCTGTCTTCCCAGGTACGTTAGCAGGGAGCTGGATCAAAAACACTGCATCACAATGCTGGTCCCAAGATTTTACTCATTATGTATTCATTTTTTTTTTATTTGACAGAGTTAGATAGTGAGAGAGAGAGACAGAAAGAAAGGTCTTCCGTTGGAAATGGCCGCTATGGTCAGTGCGCTGCACTGATTCGAAGCCAAGAGCCAGGTGCTTCCTCCCAGTCTTCCATGTGGGTGCAAGGCCCAAGCACTTGGACCATTCCTCCACTGCCTTCCTTGGCCACAGCAGAGAGCTGGACTGGAAGAGGAGCAACCGGGACTAGAACCCGGCACCCATATGGGATGCCGGCACTGCAGGTGGAGGATTAACCAAGTGAGACACAGCGCCTGCTCCCAGTCATGTATTCATTTTAACCATGAGCACTTTATCCTGTGCTGCTGGAGTCTCTTCTAGAAACCTGATACTTTATAACAAGGAGAAAGTGAGAGAGAAGCTATGTTGATGGGCGGTAGATAAGGGGAGTAGAGAATATAAGGGAACAAAAGATGTCCTTTCATCAAGAAGTTTGGCCTGTTCATGTTATATAATTACCTTATTGTACTTTGGGAGGTGTATAGAAATTCTGTGAAAGGGATAAATGGTCATTATTATTATTATTTTACAAAGAAGCACTAATGACTCTTAAATAGTGTCTCCTTTCTATTATTTTGTTTTTCTCATGAAAAATTGACTTGTATGCCTTAAGTATTCCATTTCAACTTCAATGTACTTGTTATTATGCAATCAACTACATCTTTTATTTGCTCTAGAAAATTTGACAGAGTTATAAAGCAGATTAGATACCTCATTTTAATCCTAATGTCCTTTACAAGGAGTCAATCAACTGAAACTCATAATGTTCATGTGTGTGTGTGTGTGTGTGTGTGTGTTGTGCATTATGTTTGTGTGTGATAGAAGTACAGAGAGGTTTTTGATTTTGCTCTAGATTAGGTTACAATCAAGCAAGTGACAGGTATAGAAAATGTAATTATGTAAGAGTTCAGGTTAAGGAAAGAACATATCTTGTACAGGTTTTAAAGAGGATTCTTACAAAATATGGAACTGCCATAGATTAAGAAGAGAATAGGAACACAGCTGAGAAAGATGAAAATGTGTGAGTATATTTGAGATGACTGGCAGATTCAGACATGGTATGTTCAGAGGAATCACAAGGTATTGGGTGAAAGCTGGGTTACTGCCAGGCTGTTACATAACTCCATCAAGTGGAGAAGAGGAATGTCTGAAATTTTACATAGGAGAAATCGACTTCTATGTCCCAGATACTTTCCATTGATAATCTTTTTAATCCTTTGATTAATACTATTGGAAATAGGATTAACTTTCCTATTTCCCAAAGGATAGCTGTAATGTGGTAATGCTGAATTAAATAGGTATGATGAACATTAAGTAGCAGAGTTCTTAAATTAACTATTAATTATGCAATTTGTATCAGGTTTTTATGCTGACACTCCTAAGACTTTAAAATTGGAAAAACTGTCTCCCCTCTCCCTGTCACTGGTGTATCCTTTGTGTTTTACACAGCATCTGAAACTGAGTAAACAGTCAAGATTTTATTTAAATAACTGAATAATATGATTGAAAATCTGACAGTAGCACACGTGATGGATGTGAATAGACAGGAAGAATAATCATGTCTTTATGATATTTTCTTAAAGATTAAGAATTTTAATCAAGTTCACTTTAGTGGAAATGAAAAGAATGCACATAAATTATAAAATCAGCAACTGTACAGGATATCTGTGAAAATTATATTTCACTGAGAAAAATAATAAAATTGGACAATTAGCAGTTAGATAAACTGATTTTTATTTTTGTGATTTTGGCATTATTCTACAGTTAATTTATTTTATGTACTACATCTTTAGTCTGAACTTCACAAAGACTCTTTTCCGTTGGCCAGTTGAGAAAATGGAATAACTATATTGGTAGAGTGTGTGCAAAATTTTCAGTTTACTGCATCTGCAATGTTAGGTGCACATAAAATTGAGATACAGCTCTTGTTCAAGTCATGTTAGTATTTCCCTGCCTAACATAAAGCCCCGACCTACAGGGAGCACATTTTATTTATTTCACTTTATATTTGTAATTCCCGGACATGGTATGCTGTTTGCAAAATAACTATGGTTGTTTAAGTGAAGTAGTATTTTTGGCCTTTAAGGAATATTTTTCAGTGACAGCCAACTGATGTAAAACTTGAATATCCAATATGAGGTAAAGGAAACTATTTTCCTAATATCTTAGAGAGACTGCATAGGAATTCATCATTACCATTATCACTTGGCAGGGTGTTGAGCACCAGAAAAGCTGGATATTATTCACTCTGAAAGCTTTGAGGGCACACTATACATCACCTTGATTCTTTTTCATAGCCTTTAATGCAGGAACCAGGGGTGTGCAGAATGAGAATTACAATTATTTTTCATATATTTAGAATTTTTAACAATGAGTATCATTTGTAAAATTGACTTTTTTTCTTATATCAGGAAAGAAATATAAATAGTTTCACTTTACAGCATATTGCTTAGTTCCTAATAGATCCACTTTACAGCATATTGCTTGTGTTCTCAAGAATCGTAGCATTCCTAAAAGTGAAAATTAGATTAGCTATGCTTTAGAGTTCAAGTTAAAATTCTTTTTTTTTAAGTATTTTTTTTTATTTGACAGAGTTAGTAAGAGAGAGAGAGAAAGGTCTTCCTTCGGTTGGTTCACCCCCGCAAATGGCTGCTATGGCTGGCGCGCAGCTTGGATCCAAAGCCAGGAGCCAGGTGCTTCCTCCTGGTCTCCCATGCGGGTGCAGGGGCCAAGCACTTGGGCCATCCTCCACTGCCTTCCCGGGCCACAGCAGAGAGCTGGACTGGAAGAGGAGCAACCAGGACAGAATCCGGCGCCCATATGGGATGCCTGTGCTGCAGGCGGAGGATTAACCATGAGAGCCACGGCGCCGGCCCCCAAGTTAAAATTCTATCATAATTTCCTCTCCAGTACACATTATTTATGGAAGAAAAATAAATATTGTTCTTCAAGTTGTGTAAATCTTAGCCATAAGGGACACAAATATATTTTGGAAGTAAGTTAGTTTGCAAAAAGAAAATTCTGAGGTAAATAATTTTTTTTTTTTTAAGATTTATTGATTTACTTGAAACACAACCTTTTGGGGGGTGGGAGAGGGAGAGAGAAAAAGGGAGAGAGACAGGGAGAGACTAAGAGAAGCTTCCAAATCCGCTGCTTCACTCACCAAATTGCCTCAAAGTCTGACGCCAGTAGCTTCTTCCGGTTCTCTTCAGCCCGGAAGTCAGAAGCTCCGGTTCTCTTCAGAGGCCCAGTGCTCGGGCCGTCCTCCGCTGCTTTCCCAGGTGCACTAGCGTGGAGCCGTGCCTCACCTGGAGCAGCGGGACTGCCAGAGCCCACACGGAATGCCAGCTCCACAGGCGGCGGCTTTTCCCTACACGCCACAGCCCCAGCACCGGTAAATACTTTTTTTTTTTCTTTGACAGGCAGAGTGGACAGTGAGAGAGAGAGACAGAAAGATCTTCCTTTGCCGTTGGTTCACCCACCAATGGCCGGCGCGGCCGGCGCGCTGCGGCCTGCGCACCGTGCTCATCCGATGGCAGGAGCCAGGTGCCAAGTGCTTTTCCTGGTCTCCCATGGGGTGCAGGGCCCAAGCACTTGGGCCATCCTCCACTGCACTCCCGGGCCACAGCAGAGGGCTGGCCTGGAAGAGGGGCAACCGGAACAGAATCTGGCGCCCCAACCAGGACTGGAACCCGGTGTGCCGGCGCCGCAAGGCGGAGGATTAGCCTGTTGAGCCACAGCGCCGGCCTAAATACGGTTTTTTAAACAGTTTGTCAAAATTGTTTACAAAATTTCTTAAGTTATATGAGTGATTAGAAAATGATTCAGGGAGGCCAGAGCCATGGCTCACTTGGGAGGGCAGTGGAGGATGGCCCAGGTGCTTGGGCGCCTGCACTCGCGTGGGAGGCAGGGAGAAAGCACCTGGCTCCGGGCTTAGGGCAGGGGTAGCTCCAGTCATAGCAACCATTAGGGGGGTGAACCAACGGAAGGAAGACATTCTCTCTTTCTCACTGTCTGTAACTCTACCTATCAAATAAAAAGAAAATGACTCAGGGAATATAATGTGGAAAGTTAACTACTGACTTGTGAATGGTATCACACTAGGTTTTGAAACTTCTGCAGTTCTGCAGTGACTTCCTTCTGCTTTACCTCTTTCCCTTTCCATTAGGGCAGTGCTTCTGAAACGTTACTACATTTAAGATGACTTAAGGAGCTTATAACAAACCAATTCCCCAGGCCACGTCTCATGTGGATTAAATCAGAAACTCTGGAGTTAGGACATAAAATTCAGTTGACTTTAAAGTTTCCTAGGTGATTCCAATATGTAGACAAGATTGAGAATATGTTCTTTCCTATGATGAAACGTGTTGTTTGAGAATATTAAATTCTTGGTATAAAGCTAAAGGTCTAATTTCCATATTCAAATAAAGTGTCGAAAGCACAGAATCTTTTACCCAGATGCTCTCACTGCACATTCCTCCTTTTCCTTCTGCAGAAGCAGGTGTCTTGCCTAGGAATTTTTACTCTTACGGCCCCATGGTAAAGAAGAAACGAGGTCCACCTTTTCTTAATAGATAAGGATCTATTTTTCCGGATTTCAGTTGCACTTTTCAAGAATTGATTTTATCTAAATAAATGAATGTATTGATTAGTCAGTGATGCCTGCTTGAGGCTTGAAAATCCAAAATGTATTTAATGTTTAAAATGTAGCAATTGAAATAATCGGCAGATATTCACCACAGTTAAAATGTCTATATGCAAAATACCAGATTGCTGATAACTCTTCTTTCTATGAATATGAACATCTGTGTTAAGACTTTGAATGAATATGTGAGCCACCATAGGGGGAAAATGTGGATGCGAAATCAAATACACTACTTCTATTTTTATAACCTTTACTTGCAAAGGAATAAGTGTTCTAGTGGATTTCATAGTAGAAATAGCAATGTCTCCCTTGAATCAAGCATTTTGCTCAGACCCTCGAAGCAGGTTTAGGGGTCTTTATTTATATTAATACATTTACTTTTATAATGACAGTTATTTCCATTTCACAGATGAGAAAACCAACATTTTTAGACTTTAAATGACTCTTTTTCAAGAGATCTATAACTAATCTAGACTATAAATTCAGTTATACATAATTCTCATGTACTTCATGGTGATCATTATTTTCTACTAATGAGTTATTAAGGCTATCGTTTTCCATGATAACAATATGCCACAAGTCCAAATTAGGGTGATGTAAAAGAAGGAAAATTATGAGATTTTTTTCATGTTCTCTGTAAGTTTTTATATTAGTCTTTCATTGTGCTTAAGCTATCAAATAATAACAAACATCCCATTGCAGCCAAATAAAAATGAAATACAGGATCAGCCCCTCTAGAGCATCTTGAAGTTGTGAGGACATGAACGCTTGAGCAGAGAAATTGTCCATTTGTGGGTTGTTTGGTGTAGAATGAGGGGGAATGCAATCTCGATGCCACAGATAAAACACACGCCTTGTGGCACAGTTGATTAAACTGCTCCTTGGCACTCTGACGTCCCATAAAGGATTGTCCAGGTTAATGCCCTGACTCTGCTTCTGATCCAGTTCTCTGCTAATGCACACCAAGTGGCAGTAGTGATGTCTCAAGTAGTTGAATCCCTGCCACCAGTGTGGGAGACCCAGGTGGAACTGCCAATCCTGACTTTAGCTCTACCCAGTCCAGGCTCTTTTGGGCATTTGGCGAGTGAACTAGTGATTAGATCAGTCTCTCTCTCTCTCTCTCTCTCTCTCTCTCTCTCTGCATTTCAAATAATAAATAAGTAAATATATAAATTTTTAAAAATAGTAAAGAATATATACACCTTGAACAAGAAAGCGCTTATCTAATCTGGTAGAAGGTACAAAACTATTTTGGGTACAGACTGGGGCACTATAAAAGCTTTCCATGTAGTTTTAACTTATCTGAATGATATGTTATTTTTTTAAAGATTTATTTATTTGAAAGGCAGAGTTACAGAGGCAGAGGCAGAGGCAGAGAGAGAGGTCCTCCATCCGCTTGTTCACTCCCCCGATGGCTGCAACAGCTGGAGCTGCGCTGATCCAAAGCTAGGAGCCAGGAGCTTCTTCCAAGTCTCCCACATGGATGCAGGGGCCCAGGGATTTGGGCCACCTTCCACTGCTTTCCCAGGCCATAGCAGAAAGCTGGATCAGAAGTGGGGCAGCTGGGACTCGAACTGGTGCCCATATGGGATACTGACACTGCAGGTGGCAGCTTTACCCGCTATATCATAGTGCTGATCAGATAAGTTATTTTTAATCAAAACATAAATATGCATATAAAACTCACAAATACACATACATAAACATATGCTTATAAAATTAGACATCTAGTTTAATACATACAGACTAATTCTAGAATTTGTTTTTATCCAGTTATTTTTAATTTGTTATTTACATGAAATAAAATCTTTATTGGATAGTTCTTTTATTTTTGAGAAATTAGTAAAATTATGTGCCACCAACATATTTAAGATCTTAAAAATTTTAACCAAAAATTCTTCATTTCTGATATAAATGTGAACATTCTATAAAAATACTTATAATTTTCAACAGTTATGTACACAAACTGTTACAGTAAAAAACCTGGGTTCCGTAAGAGCAAATAGAATTATTGATGGAAATCCATCACAGAGATAGGTGGCAGTAATTTATTCTATGTGTACTTCTTTTACAGGACTTTTGTGAGCCATCAGGTTATCAAAAGTGAATAAAATTAAATTAAACTATACACCTCTCATAAAGAGAATATTAATGTGAATCAAGAATCAGGATGGGGGCCGGCGTGGTGGAACACTAGGCTAATCCTCCGCCTGCTGTGCCAGCACCCCATATGGAGCTGGGTTCTGGTCCTAGTTGCTCCTCTTCCAGTCCAGCTCTCTGCTCTCTGTGGGAAGGCAGTGGAGGATGGCCCCAGTGCTTGGGCGCCTGCACCCACATGGGAGACCAGGCTGAAGCACCTGGCTCCTGGCTTTGGATCGGTGTAGCTCTGACCATAGCAGCCATTAGGGGAGTGAACCAGCGGAAAGTAGACCTTTCTCTCTGTCTCTCTCTCTTACTGTCTGTAACTCTACCTGCCAAATAAATAAAAATATTTAAAAAAAAAAAGTATCGGGGTGTACAAGCACTGTGATAAGCTAGGAAAAAAGTGCTAACAAGCAAATATTTAAAAAGCAGATTTCTAAGCAATGAAAAATTTTTACTTTATCATTGAAAAAGGCCAGGGGAGGTTGGGAGCATGGCAGGAGTGAAGGTTGTGGGAAAGTACCTCTCCACTCCTGAGTCTGTATATATGAAATACATGAAACTTGTTCACCTTATATAAATTTTAAAAAATAAATTAACAACAACAGCAACAAAACAGAAGGCCCTTGGCTTACAGGTTAGCACATGATATGGTCTTAGAGAAATTTCTGTTCACTGAAGGGTACAAGTAACTTACAGTCTGAGAGATTATTGATCACTGTAATAGATCATTTCTAGTCAGTCAAAATTTACCATCAGTGACAGGCATTTAGCACAGGGTTAGAATGCAACTAAAGTCCCCTGTATCTCATATCAAAGTGCCTGGGGTAGAGTCCAGACTCCACTAACAATCTCAGATTCCTGCTAATTGCACTTTGGGCAGCTGTAGGGATGGCCTGAGTAGTTGAGTGCCTGACTCCTATGTGGTAGACCTGGTTTGAATTTCCAGCTCCCGGATTTGACAGACCCAGCCCAGGCTTTTTTGGGCTTTTGGGTAGTGAACTGGAGGATGGAAAATCTCTCTCTGCCTCTTTGTCTTCTTTTTGTCTCTCTGTTTTTCAAATAAATAAAATAATAAGTTATTTAAAATAATTAAAAAATTTTACTAACATTTTTCCAGTCATTGATATGTGCTTTACTCTTTAGAAAATAATCAAAATACTTGTCATTTGAACTCTTCTGATAGGTTTCTTGTTTAACATTTACACAGTTTTCCCCAAATCTTTCTTGTTATTGAGTAGATATGCTAATGCTTATGATAGGGCAATTTCCATTGCATCCCAAGCTACACATAAGCTCTTTGAAACTACACTATTACAAATGTGCTTAAAGTGTGCAACTTCTGGCATGAATTTTATGGACCAGGTATAAACCGCAGTCATGAAGAAAATAACACCTTCAAATGCAAACCTCATATTAAAACATATTAAAGTGCCCGGCTTTTCATCAAGCTATTCTTTCCCAGCTTCATTATTATAGGGCATTTCAAAAAGATAATGGCAAATGGAACCAAAGACTAAATTTGTTTTAGTGTAAAAGTTTTTGAAATCCATGCATAATTTCTTCATAATGTGCATTCATTCGTTTTTGAAGGTCTCTTACTTGCATGGATTCCAAAAATTTTTGGAATTAAATAATAAATTAAATAATATTATATATAACAATTTTTTATATTTTATATAATATTTTATATATAATTATATATTAATAAATAATAATTAAATAATAAATTAAATTTATTTTAATTGCATTTTCTATGACTTCTGTGACATTCCCTCATTTCACTTTTGATTTTTCAAATAAGAGGATTTGGCTTTTATTTACCTGCTCCTCGGATTGTACCCGTTACTCCCTCATTGTAGTGGTTTAAACATCTAGTTGATAATCTTTGATATTCTTTTTTGAAAAGGTGGAGACTATCTCTCCTTCCCTATACATGGTTTGGACTGTTAGCTGTCTGTAACAGATAGAATAAATGTATCATAATTCACACTATGAAAGCTCTGGGCTAGATCAAAATACAATAGAGTCTATTGGCCGTTTTCTTGACTTGCTGTCTCTGAGGATAGCCAGTTGCTTTGTCATGATGACACTCAGGTAGTCCTATGGAGATGTCTGTGGGAAGAGAAACTGAGATGTGGGTCCTGGTCATGTCTCTTTTGCCATCTTGAATCAGATCCCTCATTCCTAGTCAGGCCTTCAGGTGACAACAGCCTCAGCTGATGTCATGTCTGTGACTCTGGTAGAACCTAGAGCAGAAATGCCTAGGGAAGAGTCATCTTCATCATTAATCCACAGGTATCAAAGATAACAAATATTTATTGTTTTCTTGTTACCCTGAATTTGAGTGTAATTTGTCCAATATCAACAGACATAATACAGCTTTTGGTAGCCAGAAGTAGTGAGATTCTGCAAAAAATCATAAACGTGTAGGGAAGTGACTTTGAAAATGAGTAGTGGCAAGAACCTGGAAAGAAGAATGGTCATTCTTCCTTGCTGTGTCCACAACCTGGAATACCTTCTCTCAGGCAGGGCATATGGCTGTTGACTCATCTCTTTCTTGTCTTATTTATGTGTCATGTTCTTAGTGAGATATTTCCTGAAAACACTGTTTAGAATTTTAAAAGCTGCTAAGTGCCCTCTCTGAATTATTCTTCTATTTAATATTAAATAATATCCAATTTATTATAAAGTTTGATTCTTGTGTTGTATTATGTGAATTAACAGTATAACTAGTACTCAAACAGTACTTTATACTTTGTGTTTCTGTGTGGGTGCAAACTGTTGAAATCTTTACTTAGTATATACTAAATTGATCTTCTGTATATAAAGATAATTGAAAATGAATCTTCATGTGAATGGGATGGGAGAGGGAGCAGGAGATGGGATGGTTGCAGATAGGAGGGAGGTTATGGGAGGAAAGATCTGCTATAATCCAAAAGTTGTACTTTGAAAATTTATCTTTATTAAATAAAAATTAAAAAATAAAGTTTGACTCTTTATAGTGACTTTTTTTTTTTGTTGCCTTTCTGTTGGATATAATCACAGTTATCTCAATTCCTAGAGCTGTGACTAACACATAGTAATACTCAATGCATCATTGGCAAATGAAAGAATCATTTTGGAGAAATAGCAAAGCCGCATGCTAATGATTTCAAGACAAGGGCATGTGTGAGGTAGGCATGGACATTTCTGTAAGATGAGTGCTTGCCCAGAGCCTGATAGCCAGGAGGGAGATAGACCAGGGTCAGGGGTAGGTGTGAGTGACAGGTAGGTGATGGTGTTGACTCTTTTATTCATTCAAAGGACACAACTACTGGGGAATTTACCTAAGAGCAAAAAAGAAAACAATATAGAAAATGAAATTACTTCCTGTTTAGAATTCTTGCTAAAAGAAATATGTACATAAATTTTCTTCTTTCCCAACTAATTTTTACCCAAATAGTTGCTTTCTCTCTCTGTCCCCCTCTATCTCACTTTCCCACCATCCCCCTCCCCCCACCCTATGTGTGCACACAAACACCCACACATGTGCGAGAAAGCCCAAACCACTATAATCTAACCTTTGTGTTTGATTCGTTAGCACTCTCCTCAATCCAATAAATAATTTATTCTGAGTGCTTTTCTGATGTAACTAGTAGAATCCTCCAACTACTCTTTAATTATTTCTTCCTTTCATTATTTCTTCTCTCTAATCTTTACTCAGATCATGTGCAAGGTAACTTTTTAAGTTACATATTGCCAACTCTGTCAATGTTGCATTATTACTTTTAGGACAAAGATTAAAATCCTTCACCTTTGTGCAGAATTTTTTCCCTTGTCACATCTTGTAACTCAGCAGTAAAATCTATAAATTCTAGCAGCCATACCTTGGTGTGTGTGTGTATATATATATATATATATATATGGATATTCATCTCAATATTGCCTTTATCATATTTCTCTTAGAATTAGTTTTTCCTTGCCATATTTTTGCAATAACATATAAATAGATTATTTGGCTATAGGTTATATATTTTTACACCTTATCTTAACTAATTTAGGAGCTAAGTTGAATGATAAATGATTATAATAAACAGTGTTTATGTAAAAAAATTACTGCCTGCCGACTTTCTATGTATGTGCAAAAGCACAAGTCAGGTTCTCAGAGTCTTACTGGCTGTAACTAAGTTAGATACTTTGCCTGTACCTATTGTGTTTTTGGTATCCCAGGGAGACAGCCAACTAGTGGGAGCAGGAGCTACTAGATAGATCGAACAAAGGAGGCAATTACAAGTAGAACTTGATTTGGATACAGTTATGGAATCTATTTTCTCAATAAATATGTAAGGCAGTATTTTAGGAAAAAAGAGTAAAACTGTGATTGAGAAGAATGTGATTATTATTCTCAGTATCCCTGACCACATTTTAAAGGAATTGAGTGGCTGTCCCTAAATATAAACACTGTAACATACTCTGTGTTTTGTTTCCCAAACAAAAGGCACAAACTATCTCATATAGAGGGACAGAGAGATGGTGACAGGGAAATGCAGAGAAAGACAAGAGATAGAGATACAGAGACAGAGAAAGAGAAACAAAATTCTGAGTATCCTTTCTTCTAAATTTTTAAATATCATAGAAATGTTTTTCTGTGAGAAATGTTCCCTTTATCTGAAAATTTGCCTTTATTGACAGTACTTTACACATTTGGGGAAGAAATATTTATTTTTTATAAAAGTTAAAATATACATCTCTCTAAACTAATTTTGGATTAAAATGTGTGATATTCCATGTATGTCCACAAAAATTTATATTCTAAAGAATTTATTTATTTATTTAAATTCTGAGACAAACTACGCAGATAGTTACCTGTAGTATTATAGAAGGAACATCCAGAAATCCTTCAGAATCTTAGTTACAAGTTTTTTTTTTTTTTAAATTCATTTTTAGTTACTTGAAAGGCAGAGTTACAAAGGGAGAGAGAGATATCAATTTTCCATTGCTCTTTCACTCTCCAAATTGCTGCAATGGCCAGGGCTTTGCCAGGATGAACCAAGGAACCTGCAGATTCCTCCAGGTCTCCCACGTGGATGCAGGTTCCCAAGCACTTCAACCATTTTCTGCTGTATTCTCAGGCACATTAGTAGGGAGCGGGATTGGAAGTGGAGCAGCTGGGTAGTGAATTGGTGCCCAAAAGGAATGCCAGCATCGCAGGCGGGAGCTTCACTTGCCACATCACAATGCTGGCCCCAAGTCTGTTTATTTCTAAAACATGAGAGAAAGAGATATACATGTTAACTTTATATGCCTATCCTCCTCAAGGTGAACGCATATGTACCAAGAAGTATTAAATGTGTGTAGCTATGAAGTTCTAAACAACTCATAAACTTCTCTAGATGTGAACCAAATTTAAAAAGAAAAATCTTGTCAGCTCCATTACACATTTTTTTAAACTTTTATTTAATAAATATAAATTTCTAAAGTACAGCTTTTGGATTATAGTGGCTTTATTCCCTCCGATAACTTCCCTCCCACCTTCCCATCTCCGGCTCCCTCTCCCATTCTGTTCACATCAAGATTCATTTTAATTATCTTATATACAAAATATCAATTTAGTATATATTAAGTAAAGATTTCAACAGTTTGCACCTACACAGAAACACAAAGTGTAAAGTACTGTTTGAGTACTAGTTATAGCATTAAATTCACATTGAACAACATTAAGGACAGAGATCCTACACGAGGAGTAAATGCACAGTGACTCCTGTTGTTTATTTAACAATTGCCACTCTTGTTTATAGCGTCATTAATCACTCTTGTCATGAGTTGCCAAGGGTATGGAAGCCTTTTGAGTTTGCTGCTTCTGATGTTATTTAGACAAGGTCATAGTCAAAGTGGAAGTTCTCTTCTCCCTTCAGAGAAAGGTACCTCCTTCTTTGATGGCCCGATATTTCCACTGGGATCTCACTCACTCACAGAGATCCTTCATTTAAATTTTTTTTTTTTTTTTTTTTTTTTTTTTGCCAGAGTGTCTTGGCTTTCCATGCCTAAAATATTCTCATGGGCTCTTCAGCCAGATCTGAATGCCTTAAGGGCTGATTCTGAGGCCAGAGTGCTATTTAGGACATCTGCCATTCTATGAGTCTGCTGTGTATCCCATGTTGGATTGTTCTCTCCTTTTTAATGCTATCAGTATTAGAAGACACTAGTCTTGTTTGTGGGACCCTTTGACTCCTAATCCCATCAATATGATCAGTTTTGAGCAGAAACTGATCACCTTGACTAGTGAGATGGCATTGGTACATGCCACCTTGATGGGATTGAATTGGAATTTCCTGGCAAGACCTTGAATAGCTAAAGCAATCTTGGAGAACAAAAACAAAACCGGAGGCATCACAATCCCAGATTTCAGAACATACTACAGAGCAGTAGTTATCAAAACAGCATGGTACTGGTACAGAAACAGATGGATAGACCAATGGAACAGAATAGAAACACCAGAGATCAATCCAAACATATACAGCCAACATATATTTGATCAAGGTGCTAAAACCAATTCCTGGAGCAAGGACAGTCTATTCAATAAATGGTGCTGGGCAAACTGGATTTCCACATGCAGAAGCATGGAGCAAGACCCCTTCCTTACACAAAAATCCACTCAACATGGATTAAAGATCTAAATCTATGACCTGACACCATCAAATTATTAGAGAGCATTGGAGAAACCCTGCAAGATATAGGCACAGGTAGACTTTTTCGAAAAGACCCCGGAGGCACAGGCAGTCAAAGCCAAAATGAACAATTGGGATTGCATCAAATTGAGAAGTTTCTGTACAGCAAAAGAAACAGGAAAGTGAAGAGACAACCAACAGAATGGGAAAAAATATTTGCAAACTATGCAACAGATAAAGGATTAATAACCAGAATCTACAAAGAGATAAAGAAACTCCAAAATATCAAAACAAACAACCCACTTATGAAATGGGCCAAGGACCTCAATAGACATTTTTCAAAAGAGGAAATCCAAATGGCCAACAGACACATGAAAAAATGTTCAAGATCTCTAGCCATCAGGGAAATGCAAATCAAAACCATGATGAGGTTTCACCTCACCCCGGTTAGAATGGCTCGCCTGCAGAAATCTACGAACAACAGATGCTGGAGAGGATGTGGGGGAAAAAGGGAATGCAAACTGGTGAAGCCACTATGGAAGTCAGTCTGGAGATTCCTCAGAAACCTGAATAGAAACCTACCATACAACCCAGCCATACCACTCCTGGAATTCACCCAAAGGAAATTAAATTGGCAAATAAAAAAGCTGTCTGCACCTTAATGCTTATTGCAGCTCAATTCACAGTAGCTAAGACCTGGAACCAACCCAAAAGCCCATAAACAGTAGACTGGATAAAGAAATGATGGGACATGTACTCTATAGAATACTATACAGCAGTCAAAAACAATGAAATCCATTCATCTGCAACAAAATGGAGGAATCTGGAAAACATCAGGCTGAGTGAAATTAGCCAGTCCCAAAGGGACAAATATCATATGTTCTCCCTGATTGGCAACAACTAACTGAGCACCAAAGGGGAAACCTGTTGAAGTGAAATGGACACTATGAGAAACAGTAACTTGATCAGCTCTTGTGCTAACTGTTGTTGTACAATGTAATACTTTATCCATTTTAGTATTTTTTACTCTAGTTCTAGTGTTGAACTCTTTAATTAACACACAATTATTCTTAGGTGTTTAAATTTAACTGAAATGTGTTTCCTGTTAAATATAAAAGTGGGAATAAGAGAGAGAGGAGATATACATTTTGGGACATGCTCAATTGGACTTGCCCCAAATGGTAGAGTTAGCTCCATATGTCATTGAAGTAAATGGTTATATTTTTGTTTTATTTTACTCAGCAATTAACTTGCAAAAATTTTCAGTATGTGAAATATTGTGTTAACACTGCCAACCAAATATTTCTGTTAAGGGACACATTTTTAGACAGAGAATAGGAGACCCTTTGTTATTGCTTTTAATTTACCTACATTCTTTGATGGGAGTGTATTTCTTTTGTACTTTTTTAATATTATATTTTTAAAATAGAGACATGCTTATATATTAAAAAATTCATATTGCCCTTTTGTCAATTACAATTTGTTAATTCTCATCCTCATCCTGAGGTGTCATCCCTTTATTGAAAGTACATACATAAACATACATACTATATATATATATATATATGTATATACATACATGTATATATATATATACATACTATATATATATATATATATATATATATATAGCACTAAAATTTAGCTCTAATTTGAATTATCACCAAGCAGGCAGTGATATGTGTGTATGTGTGTTTGTGAAGCCATTCATTAACTACTAGGTGTGGAGAGTGACTTGTTTACACTGAGACAATAGGTAAGATTAAAACTAATGAGAAAAAAATAAATTGGATCTTTTTTTTTTTTTTTTACTTATTTAGGTATCTAAAAGGAAGAATCTATAGTATGAAAGCTTTATACATTTTTTATTCTCTATTCTGTGATGATTTAAGCTGAATATTTTCATTGAATTGGGTTAATATGAGAAAACAAAATGGAAAAAATTGTGATATTAGTGGATCAAAATATATTTTTGGAAATATTTATCAGAGCTTTTTTTTTAAATATTTATTTGATTTATTTGAAAGAGTTACAGAGAGAGGTAAGACAGAGAGAGAGGTCTTCCATCTGATGGTTCACTCTCCAGATGGCCACAATGGCTAGAGCTGTGCCAATCCTAAGCCAGGAGCCAGGAGCCAGGGTCTGGGTCTCCTATGCAGGTGCAGGGACCCAAGGACTTGGGCCATCTTCTACTGCTTTCCCAGGCCATATCAGAGAGCTGAATAGGAAGAGGAGCAGCCGAAGCTAGAATCGGCACACATATGGGATGCTGGCACTTCAGGCCACAGCTTTAACCCGCTGCGCCTCAGCGGCAGGCCCCAGAGTTTTTCACAAAACCAAATTATATCAGGTCTGATACTTCAAACATATATACTATACATTTTCTGAATTTTAAATTATATATCAAAGTTTTCCAAACTTACAAGTTTTATTTTCTGCATTCACAAGGATAACTTTTGTAGCATAAACATGACAGACAATATCCACATAGTCCACTGAGTATTGTCTAATGAAATAAGCAGTAGTTACATTTGTATAACATTATATATTTTAAAATATCATTTCATACATCCATACCACTTAAATAATCCAGTGGAATAAACATGTTACATGCATACACAGGCATATATGTATATAAATTAACCATTTTTAAGTATATCAATCTCAATCAGCCCTATTGATGGGCTACCACTTCCAATACTCATCCATCACCTATTTTTAATCTTCCCAACTGAAATTATAAACCTATTAAAAAATGTCTCTGTATTCTATTCATATGCTCTGGCGAACTAGGCAAACTAACATTTTACTTTTTATCTTTATGAATATGACTATTCTCAAGTAAGTGAAATCATTCAATATTTGTAATTTTATCTTGATTACCTCACTTACTATAATATCTTTGATGCTATCCCATTTTGTACCATGATTCAGAATTTTATATTTTGTTATCCATTTATTTGTCAACAGACACTTAAGTTACGTCAAACTTTTGGGTATTGTGACTAATGTTGCTATGGACATGTGAATATATTCAAGTCTTACTTTTAAGTCTTTTTGATATATACCCAGAAGTAGAATGGTAGGGCCATATCGAAATTCTCTGTGCAATTTTTGAAGGGACCTCTGTTCTCTTTTCCAAGCTGGCAATACAATTTTATATTCCTACCAGCAATGCATAGAGTTCTAGTTCCTTCACATCCATGTGACATGAGCACATGGACTTTCTCCAGATCATTGCTTGACTCACATATTTACTGTATTTGTATATATTCTTGAGCTCACCATTCTATTCCACTGGTTTTAACATCTCTTTTTATACCTGTAGGTCACTGTTTTGATTATCACGGATTTGAAGAAAGCTTTGAAATCAGTAAGTGTGAAAGTTCCAAATTTATTCTTTGTTTTCAAGATTTCTTTTAGCTATTTGGGATCTATAAGATTCTATATGAATTTGGATATGGATTTTCCTATTTAAAATGATCATACGAATTTTAATTGTGGTTAAATTGAAATTGTAGATCACCCAGAGACGTATTGGTTTATCAACAATATTAAGTATCCCAATCCATCCGTGAACATTGAATTTATTGTCTTCTTTAATGCCTTTTTACATCTTTGGTAGAATCTTCCTTTTGTTCCAGGAAAGATCTCACTTGATCATGGTGTAGAATCCTTTTAATTATGTTGAATTCAGTTTGCTAGTGATGATTTTAGAAAGTTCATCAGTATTCATCAAGGACATCAATTTGTATTTTTAAAAATTTTCCATAGCTTCTTTGTTTCATTTTGGTATCAGGGTGATGACGGCTTCATAGAAGGAATTTATCAATGCTCCTTATTTTTTTAGTTTTTTTGTATAGTGCTTTCATTTTTGTTTATTTCTAAGTATTTTCTAATTTCATTTGTGATTGCTGCTTTAGCCTTTTGATTGTCTAAGAGTTGTTGTCCAATACTCAGATTTTTATAAAATTTATCAATGTTTCTTATGTTATTTTTGTTTTGCAATTCATTTGATATTAAAAAGCTTTTTTATATACTTTATTTTGAAATTTAATTTGTTGTCTTTTAACTTAACCTATCAACTATCTTGGAGACTTTCATGAACACTTGATAAAATCTGTTTTCTCTTGTTGGGTGGTATATTCTGTGTATGTCAGGTTCTATCATTATACTATTGTTTAAGTTTTTATTCTCTTATTGAACGTGATTGCTCTATGGTAATGGGGTATTGAAGTCCGCTATCATTATTTACAGAAGCCTATTCCTTCGATGAATCTGCTAATGCTTGTTTCATATCTTGGAGCTCTGATTTTTTTGTCCCATATATATTGGTAATTGCTGTATTTTCTTGGGATATTGATAGTTTTATCTTTAGATACTATAATTTTTGTCTCTCATAAATGACTTTGACTTAAAATCTGATTCTCCTGTTTTGATTACCATTTACTTGGCATATCTTTTCCTGAATTTTCATTTTCAATCCATGAATATCCTTATATCCAAAGTCAATTGCTTGATGCTGGCACTGTGGCTCACTTGGTTAATCCTCCTCCTGCGGCATCGCCATCCCATATGGTCGCTGGGTTCTAGTCCCAGTTGCTCTTCTTCCAGTCCAGCTCTCTGCTGTGGCCCTGGAGAGCAGTTGAGGATGGCCCAAGTGTTTGGGCACCTGCACCCACATGGGAGACCAGGAGGAAGCACCTGGCTCCTGGCTTCGGATTAGTGCAGTGCGCTGGCCGTAGCAGCCAGCTGGGAGGTGAACCAACTGAAGGAAGACCTTTTTCTCTGTCCCTCTCTCACTGTCTATCTGTCTAATAAAAAAATTGAATCTCTTGAGGATAACATAAAGAGGGATCCTATTTTATTATCCATTTTGCCAATCATGACATTTGATTGGGTAAATAAATCCATTTACATTTAAAGTAAATACTAATAATGAAGCACACTTTTGCAATTTTCTTATCTGTTTTTTATATATCTTCTGTTGATTTTTTTTTGTAGTGGTATGTTTTGATTCACATATCATTTAATTTTGTGCATATTTTATATATTCTTCTTTGTGGTTACCATGGAGATTTCATGTAACATCTGGAAGTTATGACCATCTGTCTTAAATTAATATAAACTTAATTTTAATCACACACAAATACTTTTCTCCTATATAGTTCTATTCTTCCACCTACTTTTTTTTTTTTTTTTGTAATTGATGTCAGAAATTACATCATGGGGTAAGCATTTTACATTGCAATTAAGATTCCACTCTAAATGCATGTATCTCATGTTGTGGTGCCTGGGTTCAAGTACCACTGCACTCCTGATTTCAGTTTCCAGCTAACATTTGCCTTAGTAGAGAGCAAGTGATGACTTGGATGGTTGAATCTCTGCCACCCACGTGGAGACCAACTTTGAGTTCCAGACTCCTGGCCTTGGTATAGGTTAGCACTGTTGGAGACATTTGGGAAGTAAACCAGCAAATGTAAGATAAATGAATGTCTGCTTCCCTTCTCTCTCTTTCTCTCATTCTTTCAAATAAATAATTTCATAAGTGCATCTTTATATATTGTACACCATTAAACATAGATCTGTGATTATTGTGCATTTACCTTTTAAATCCTGTAAAAATAAAAGGTTGAATTATAACTAAAAATTACTATATTACTTTACTATTTTCTAGCTGTTTAACTTTGCTGGAGAGTTTGATATTTTATGTCTTAGTATTACCAAGTTGCCTCCTTTCATTTCAACTTGAAAGAATCCGTTTCATATTTTTTGTAGAGAATGTCTAGTGGTTATACATTCCTGCAGCTATTGTTTGCCTGGGGAATTTCATAAATTCTACCTTATGTTTGAAAGACCATTTTGTCATCTGTGGAAATTTCAGTAGACTTTCTTTTTTACTTTCAGTACCTTAAATGCGTCATTAGACTGGCTCTGGTCTGCAAACTTCTGCTGAGAAATGTGCTGATGGTTGCATTGAGTATCATTCTAGGTGACTAGTCACCTTCTCTTGTTTCTTTTGAGAGTCTCTGTGTTTCAACATTTTGATTGTTTGAAACAGTAGGTGTCTTCATGAATTCTTCCTCTTGCAGTTCACTGAGCTTTGAGAAGTTTATGCATCTATGCCTTAACTCAAGTTTGGGAAGTTTTCAGCCATTAGGTCTTCTAGTTATCTTTCTTCTCCCTATCTCTTCTCCTTCTAAGACTCCCATAAAGTGAATTCAGTACATTTGAAAGTGTTCCATGAATTCCTTAGGCTCTCTTTAATTTTTTTCATTCTTTATTTTATATTTATTTGATATCTTCATTTTTTTTTTGATTTTTAGACTTGATCGTTTCCAATAGCTTCTCTTCAATAATGGTGATTCATTCTTCTGTGTATTCATATCTGTTGTTAAATGCCTCTAATGTATCTTTCCATTTGGTTATTATAGCTTTCATTCCCAGAATTTCCACTGGGTACAGTTTTTGTTATTTTCATTTATTTGTTCTTTTGTCTAAATATTGTTATCATATATTTTTAGATCTTTGTGGTTCTTTTAATTCTTTATGCATATTTAAGATAGTTACATTAAAGTGGTTTTTTAGTATGGATTTTTGTTTCTTCAGGGGGGTTTTCTGTAGATTTCTTTTAATACTTTACGTAGGCCATTTTTCCTGCTTTGTGTTTATGCCTTGTGAGCTTTTGTAGAAAATTGGGCGTTTAGAAAGGTAGCCATCCCTTCCAATCTTTAGACTATTGTAGAAGACCTTTACTAATTAATAGGCCTCTGAGTCCTAAGATCAGTCTTAACATCTTCTCAGGTCTTTTGGTCATGGGTTTTACTTGGGCCTGTATTTCTTCATTCATTCTCTTTTCATTTTCTATTTCCTTCACTTCAGTGAAATGTCTTAATTCCCTAGAATAGCTTACTCCAATTTTTTCTGCAGGCTGTAGATATTCAATTGCATTGTCCTGTCATTGTCTTTTACCCCTAGATATAAGTATGCCGTGTCCCTATCTTTTTCACGTATTTCAGTGCCTATTTTTTTCTAAAGATTTATTTAGTTGTTTGAAAGTCAGAGTTATACAGAAAGAGAAGGAGAAGCAGAAAGAGAGATCTTCCATCCACTGGTTCACCCCCAGTTGGCCTCAATGGCTGGAGCTGCGCTGATCCAAAGCCAGGAGCCAGGAGCTTCTTCTGGGTCTTCCACGTGGGTGCAGGGGCCCAATGACTTGGGCCGTCCTCCACTGCCTTCCCAGGCCATAGCAGAGAAATGGATTGGAAAAGGAGCAGCCAGGACTCAAACCGGCACCCATATGGGATGCCAGCACTGCAGGCAGCAGCTTTACCTGCCATGCCACAGTGCCAGCCTCAACTGTGCCTATATTTTTTTCTGCAGCTTCCATCCTGAAATTCAAACTATGCCCTAATTCTCTGACCGATCAAATCACTTGAGAGAAAAATCAATCTCCAGAGCATCCTAAACTTAGGCCAATTCATTTTATTTTTTCAAATTTCACTCTGCTTTTTCCATCCGGAAAGATGAAGGATAAAACATGATAATACACTGTTTTCCCCATACCTGAGGTTGTCACATTAGGGACAGATAACACAAGAATAAGTTTAAAATGCCATATAACTTCTTACCATTTTTAATGTAGCTTTCTTTTGATTGGATATTTCCTTCACTGGGCATTCACTTGATTGCTGTATATATTTGACTGGTTCCCAGGATTCCTTTGTCCGTCAATAATTGTTTCAATCAGTTTCCATGGGAGAAAAAGAATTTGGGGCTTTCTAGTCCAACATCTTTTAGACATCCAAGAATGTACATTTTTTAACCTACGTATATAATAAGTGTCAGAAGTACTCTTCTAGGACTTGCTTCATTCTCATTTTAATGAAATACTTTGTCTTTAAAAATGAAATTGCCCTTGATATTAATATAAGAAATTCTATGAGTTTTAAATTTGAATGTCTTCTCTTTCAAGGAAATACACTAATTTCATGTTTTTGATCATATTCTTATTCTAAATTCCATAACAAATGTGATTATATCAAGATATATATAGATTCAAGGTTTTGGGAAATACATAAATCTCATTTTATGCATAGTTTGTGATGAAACATTAGAACTGTATGATTACCCATTGTCTAAAATTGGTGGCTTAGCATTTTCATCATCTATTTAAACCCCTTGCCAGCAGATTGGCAATAAAGGCTATGCTAGCTGGTCAGTTTTCTAATTTCGATTGCATGCACTTACACATTGTAGTCTCATTCTTGTATTGTAGATAATTTACAACTGTCAGATGGTAGCTGATTTATGCTGGCCTTATGGGGCACCATTTAGTAATTTGGCAAGCTATACATCATCGTCTTTCAGTAGATTAGCCTGAGCATACTTTCATGGTGATGTAGAGGTTCAAAAGACCAAAATTCAGTGCACAAGTATGGCATGGTTCAGCCCAGTGTCAGCTGATGGGGTAGGTCCTCTTGATATCAGTGTAAGGACTATGAGGTAACATGGCAAAAAATGTTGGGCCCAGAGAAAATGAAATTTGGTATCATCATTGTAATTAAACATAACATGAGAAGCAATTTTATGTAAGCTTATTTTTTCTGAAAACTGAATTATTAAATATTTTAACTATTGAAGCTCTGCCTATTTTCTTGCTATATCTTGATATTCTAATTAGCTTTAGTGCTCTTAATTGGAAATATTAGATTTTTTCTTGTATCTTGGTCCTTTGACACCTAAAATAAATAATTAATTCTCACTACTAACAATAGACAATTAATAACTAAGAGGTAAAATTGTTAAAATGATATTTCATAAAAATTTATCTTTTTAACATGGACTTCTCAGTTAGAATTTTAATTTAGGAGCATAAAAGTTGAGTCTTGTCATACATACTGACCTATGTACCCAGTACTATGAATAAGTGGGCTTTACCCAGCATGTTGCTTGATTCAATAATTACCTTGAAACTCCCACCAACTGTTGTCACTGCACTGAGTACCATATAAGGCAAATGTGATAATAAACACAAGAAGGCTTCTCATTGAACCAGCTACTCCAGTGACAAAAATCTCAAATCATGATAGCTACTGAAGATGCCACATATTGAAGAAGAATAACGAACTTAAGACCAGTAAACAGGAAAGAATGGAGAGTGTAGAGGAAAATTTAATATAAATGACTAATTTAGAATACTCATTTTCCTGCTAACATTGTACCATGTATTACAAGGAAAAACTTATACAATTAAGAGTAAAGTTTAATTGAATTTTGCATTTCACCTTCCCAACCAGGCCATATTTTCTCCTTCTAGAAAAATAACAAGAAAAGTTCAGACTACCAAACAGATAAAAGTGGAAAGATTTATTGAATTCTATTCATTCAGTTTCCTTTTATCCACTCTGCCCCAGCACTCTGAGCAATTTAACAAAACATGGAGTTATTAGTGGGATGCAATTCAAAAGATATTGAATCTGTTGTATTGCAGATAAGAAACTGAGGGGTAACAGAAAAAAAGATTAAGAGAGCGAAATTATCAGAGCTATTTACTAATAGAGTGGAGATAGAAGATAAGTCATCCAAATCCTGATAACTGATTATTAAGAAATCTAAGGAGAGTCTTCATGTCTTTGTTTTAGTTTTCGTTTTGTTGGTCATAACTGTTACTACATTTCAAACTTATTTTCTAGGTGGTAATGACTTGAGAGTTTTATTAGAGTAATTGAGGCTCTCAGGCTATTCAAAAGAAATAGAATCAAAGTATTTGAAGTTTTATAATTTTCTATTTATCTTTTCTCATGAAAAGCTTCTCACAGCTTTGAGATTTTCAGTTGATGAACATCATAGTGGCTGATATTTACCTTATTCTAGAAATTGTCAATCATAGAAATAGCAAAATACATGAAAATAAAAATCAGAAAAAGTACTGTCCTCCTTGCAGCTATTGTTTATAATTCTTATTGGAAATGAACTTACATTTATTTTAGTATGTTTGTTTTTATGCAATTCTGATATTTAAAATTCTGCAAATCACTACCTACAGATAGACTAGGAATGTAGAGTTCAACCTCATCCTTTTAGATCCTGATAATTACCTAAAATTTTCAAGTTTAAGTAAATTATCTTCTTAAAAATATCTCTTCACCCACAAATTTCTTCTTAAGACAAAAAATAAGACTGAGCTCAGTGTCCTGGCCCACCATTTGATCCTTTCTCCACAGAAGCTCCACTGTCCTCCTGGATCATGCCATTGGGGCTTGCAGCTCCCCAGACTCTTTCAGTAAGAAGCACATCCTGCATGCTATGGTTGTTACATTTTTTTTAAAGATTTGTTTTATTTGAATGTTGAGTTACACAGAGAGAGATGGAGTGACAGAGAGGGAGGTCTTCCATCTGCTGGTTCATCCCCATTTGGCTGCAACGTTGGAGCTTCGCTGATTTGAAGCCAGGAGCCAGGAGCTTCCTCTGGGTCTCCCACACGGGTGCAGGGGCCCAAGGAATTGATCCATCTTCTACTGCTTTCCCAGGCCATAGCAGAGAGCTGGATGGGAACTGGCGCCCATAGGGGCTACTGGCACTGCAGGCAGGGGCTTTACAGAGCTGACCCTTGGTTATTGCTTTCTTCTCCATTGACCAATTTATCATCTATCCCAAATGTAGAGTACAAAGCAATTTTGGACTCCTTTAAAAACATTAAATGAAAACTCTTTATTAGTCTTTTGAGTAAGAATAGGAATTTATTTGCCAGGAAGGACAGTCATTGTACTTCTGAAAATGCTGTATGGTTCTCTGTTTGCTACTTCTGTTTTACCTTCCCCTTGCCCTGTTATGTAACTCCAATCAGGGCACCCTAAATATCTTTGGGGAATCACTCTGCTGAGCTATCCATAGATTCATAGCTGACTCAGCTACCATGAGTTGGCCTGTAACTTAGTCCTGGCCAATCAGTACAGTACCTCTCAATGGACATAAAAACTTATGCTAGGACAGGTCTTCCATCTGCTGAGATGCAATCTGAGTACCATTTGGAAACTGGGATTTGGAACAGAGTGGAAATCTCCTTTTTTGAGTGTAGATTAATCAAAATGCAGTGCGAATTTATAATGCAGCTATCTTGCTACCAGGAAAGGAGTTCATACCTCTTGAGAAATGAGCTAACACAGTGAAGGAATGAAAAACTAAACGAAATTAAGTCCTGATGAAAGGGTATAGGCTGCTACATTCAACTAAGTTTAAAGATGAATACTCTGAGCTTTTGCATTACATAAATCAATTAAGTTGCATTTGCATACATACTTTCAATTAGATTTTCTATAGCAAGCAATTGAAGGAGCTCAGGTGAATATAAAGACTCTCTCTTATTTTTAATCTATTGATCCTAAATAAAAAACAAAATCAAAGAATATCAAGTTAGAAAGCAAAGGAAAAAAGTCTTCAAAACATGGAAAAGCCTTGAGCCCAGAGCCTTAAACAAGGTAAAAATTTTCTTCAGAGATTCTTATCAGCACTCAAGATCAAACTAGTGTCATCTCCCATGGGAAGAAACATAGAAATCTGATAAATAAAAGAAAAAGTTCATGAAAAAAATACTGATCTCATGTTAAATACAACGTTCAAGCCTAGATGAATAGTTATACAGCTTTCAGGGAAACAAATTAAGATCCAAGGCTATTTTACTCAAATTTTGAATGAAGTGAATAGGAAAAATATTCTCATGGAATATCACACTTTTGTTTTCATTTTCCATGAACTTTTTTTTCAACTTTTATTTAATAAATATAAATAACTTTTGGATTATAGTGGCTTTTCCCTCCATAACCTCCCTCCCACCTGCAACCATCCCATCTCCCGCTCCCTCTCCCATCCCATTCTTCATCAAGATTCATTTTCAATTATCTTTATATACAGAAGATCAACTTAGTGTATACTGAGTAAAGATTTCAACAGACTAAGATGTTCCTGAAACAAACTCAATGAGAAATCCATCTGAACAAGAAGTGAAGCAAAATAAGGAATTCATAGATGAAGAAATTATTGTAAATTAATGATCTTAAGAAGTAAAACCACTTCTACTAGGAACTGAATTTAGCAATTTGGAGAATGGTAGTTGCAAAACAGAGTACCTACTTTAAAAATATACTATGGTCTTTCCTCATTTGTGGTTTTGCTTTCCATGGTGTCATTTGACCATGGATAATGTTATCCAGAAATATGAAATAAGTGAAAAAAAGTGATAAGTGAAAAAAATATGCTGAGATTGTTGATAATTTGTGTTAATCTCTTTCTGTGCCTAATTTATAAATTAAACTTTATCATAGGTGTGTTTACATAGGAAAGAAAAGCATAATGTATATAGAATTCAGTATTATCCCTGGTTTTGCACATCCACTTGAGATCTTAGAATGTATCTCTATGTATAATAAGGGACTACTACTTGGGCATATATAAGAAGGAGGTAAGGCCCATATGTTTGGAAGGATTTCTAAGTGTACACATCTCTTTGTAATTCAAAGCAGAATATGGAACAACCATGTATTTCAAAAGAGTTTTTTTGTTTTTTAAGATTTGTTTATTTGGAAGGCAGAGTTAGAGAGGCAGAGGCAGTCAGAGAGAAAGAGATCTTCCATCTGCTGGTTCACTCTCCAAATGATTGCAATGGCTGGAGCTTGGCTGATCCAAAGTCAGGATCCAGAAGCTTTCTCTGAGTCTCCTACACAGGTTCAGGATTCCAAGAAGTTGGCCATCTACTACTGCTTTCCCAGACCATAGCAGAGAGCAGGATTAGAAGTGGAGCAGCTGGGTCTCGAACCGGTGCCCATAAGGGATGCCAGCACTGCAGGCAGCGACTTTACTCACTACACCACAGTGATGACCCCTCAGAACAGTTTTTTTTTTTTTTTTTGACAGGCAGAGTGGACAGTAAGAGAGAGAGAGAGAGAGAGAGAGAGAGAGCTTCCTTTGCCGTTGGTTCACCCTCCAATGGCCGCCACGGCCGGCGTGCTGTGGCCTGCGCATCACGCTGATCCAAAGGCAGAAGCCAGGTGCTTATCCTGGTCTCCCATGGGGTGCAGGGCCCAAGCACTTGGGCCATCCTCCACTGCCTTCCCAGGCCACAGCAGAGAGCTGGCCTGGCAGAGGGGTAACCAGGACAGAATCCGGCACCCCGACTGGGACTAGAACCTGGTGTGCCGTCGCCGCAGGTGGAGGATTAGCCTAGTAAGCTGAGGCGCCAGCCCTCAGAACAGTTTTTAACGTACTCCCATATTTGTTTTCATCATTTTTAAAAATTTAATGCATTTTATCTTTTTTAACTTCATAAAGTAGACCTTAGACATTTTATATTTTTCTTCCTAAAGGCAGCTTTTATTGACTAAATGATATATACAAATTGCATGTCATTCTAGTACTACAATAACTTTACATAGTAAGTAGGTTTATAATCTACTTATGCAAAAAAATGAATCAAACTCTACATCAGTCTTTTTTGATGGCAGATTGCTCATAAAAGGCCACTTTTGCTTGAGATTTTCATTTAAATTGTTTTCCAGTTTGTCTAGTTCACTCTGATGACCTTTCTTTGAATCAAGATAATACTAATTTAAGCCATATGTCTTAAATGATATTTTTCTAAAAACAATTTTTCTCCTTTTGTTTTTCTACCTATAACTATGTTGACAAACAGGAATAGATTTCTGAGATCAGCCATGCCATATGTTAAAACTGATTTTTTTTTTCTTTGATTATTTTCCTGTAGTGCTTGACATTCCAAATAAGGATCTAAATAATCACATTTACATAATTAAACCACAAAACCTCCTTTAATTAGAGCCTATTTCCATAGCCCACTGCATAGTTGGAAGCAGTGTCATCTCCAGATTGCCACTTCTGCCCAAGGATTCAGATTCTACTTTCAAGGAATTAGGCTCTAATAAAAAGGCGAAAGGGAAGAATCCATCCTAGACCATCCCCACCTATGAACTGGAAATTCGGCAGGGAATGGGGAAAGGTGTCCAGAATAACAGTCAGTTTTAAAGCTTCTCTTTCTTTCAAGTTTCTCTTCTTCTCATGCTATCCCCGGAACTCATATGTAGCAATAATAACAGAGTATTGCATATATGTATGTCTCATTGTCCAGAATTTTGGGGGAACTTTATCACATAGCCATGTTTGATTACTCACATTCAGATCAAATGATAGCATGTGACACTAAATACCCAACACTAAATCACATGGTTGATTTTTTCTGACCAAACTATATTGCAAGACTTAAAGGTGTAGTCCCCTGCCTCCCCTCATCACATTATTTCTATCAAAGTATGCCAAGACCCTCAGACAAACAAATAGACGTCCAAGAAGCTGAGATTAAAGGGCAGATCTCTGGGTAAGACCATAGTCTTTAATTCACAGTACCCTATCTAATACATCACTTCCAAAATTTATGTATCAAAGGAATTACTTAGAGTATGCACTTATTCAACTCTCCTTCACTCTTCAAACTACAAAGTCTGGCTTGTCAAGCTTCATCATCATCACAGTTAGCAGGAGCTGCATCACTAAAACACATATTGGACATATACTGTATGCTAGAAATGATTTATAATTACTATGTTACACCCTATTTTCAACTTTTCAATTACCAATGCATTAATACAAATGCTTCATGAAGTTCAAGGAAAATGTGTATTATGGAAATACTATGAGTAAATTTTGATTTTTCAAACCAAAATAAAGATATCTTTTAAATCATTTTTTCATGTTCTGTTTGAAATGTTTATGTTATGCCATTTTACAGATGAAGCAACAGAAAAAGAATAATTTATTTACCATTTTATTTTTTTAGATCACATAACTGTGAAATAACAAACTCAGGCTTCAAACATACTCTGATTTTAGTATATATAAATTCATCTATAAAGATCAACAAACAAAAGTAACAATACTAAAAAAAAAAAGACCAGTTACTTTTAAGTGGCTAAATTTAAAATGCACCTTTCATTTCTCATATGCAACCTGTCAAGACATTTGTCACACACACACACACACACACACACACACACAAATGCATGTTCTCTGACTTTGAACTCAAGTACCTGTATTTCATTCTTATTCTGATACATTCTGAGTAGATTTGGACAAGATTCACAAACTTTTATATTGATCAAATTGAGTTTTGGTGAGAATTAAGTAAAAACATCACTAAGTTCCATTATTCTCTTTGTATGTTCTGTACAAGAAAAAACAAGAAAAAACAAACAAACGAAAAACAACTTCTACCTTCCTAAGTTCAATGACTAGGGCCCAGGAGTCAAAATGATAAAAGACTGATTAATGAAATAGAAAACAGCTTAATTAATAAATGAATGCTTGTGAATTCACAAAAGAAAAATTGTGTCTCATGGAGATTTTGAGCTTCTGGGTGAAGGAGGTCAGGTATGGGAAAGTGAAGGGAAGAGATTTAAGACAAAAATGCTTGTCAGTTGGTTCACAAAGAAGAGTCTCTCAGGTCTTAAGAGTTGTCTCTTTGTAGCCTTGTTCCTGGTATTGACATTTATACTAATGGAAATTTCCTTTATAAATGTTAATATTCCTTACTTATTTTTTAATTTCATTCCTTTCTTCCCCACTCTCTGCCCTTCTTTCCTTCCTTCCTTCCTTCCTTCCTTCCTTCCTTCCTTCCTCCCTCCCTCCCTCCCTCCCTCCCTCCCTCCCTCTCTCTCTCTCTCTCTCTTTCTTTCTTTCTTTCTCTTTCACTATTTCTTTCCTTTTTAATTTTAATTTTTATTTTGTTTTTAACAGATTCAATGTGAATTGTAGATACAATTCCAAGAACATAATGATTCCCTTCCTCCCTCCCCTTCTTTCTTTTCCACCATTCTTCTTTCTCCCTTTCTCTCCTCTCTATTTAGTTTTTCAGATAACATTTTGAATTTACTTTACAGTAAAAAGGTTAATAATTCCATGCCTAAGAACTTCAACAAGTAAAAAGCAAAATGACCTTTGCTTAATGGGAATATAAACAATGTTTTAAACAGTAATTAGATGGAAAAAATTGACCATTTCACCTATTTATCATGAATTTTAAAGTAATCACAGATCATTAAAAATATAGTAGCATATAACATTCTTAACCATTGGTTTGACAAAGTTATACAACAAAGTTTTATAAAACTGTATTTACAGCAGTACTGATGCATGCAGACATTTCTTGTTTTTCTTTTCTATTTGGTTTTTAAATTTAAGTTCCATATATATGGCAGAACATGCAATATTTGTCTCTCTGGGTCTGGCTTATTTCCACTCTTCTTGATGTCCTCCAGTTGCATCCATTTTGTTGCCAATGGTCAAAATTTCATTCTTTTTTTATAGCTTAGTGATATTCCATTCTGTATAAAAACCACATTCTCTTTAACAGTTCATCTGATGATGGACATTTTGTTTGATTCCAAATTTACACTATTGTGAACTGTGCTGCTATAAACATGGTGATGCAGGCATCTCTGATATGTTGTGTTCAAGTATTTTGGGTAAATGCTAAATAGTGGGAGGGCTAGATCGTATGGTAAATCAATTTGTTAATGCAGCTTGAGGAGGGAAACAGCTTCTCTCAAAATCTTCTGATTCTCAGTTGCCTTAATTTAAAATAATCCTTTTAGGAAAGTGTCATATGTTGGAGTATATATTGCAAGATTGGCCAATTTCAAATTTTTTTATGTACCTTTTACTTAGAAGTATGCAGTTCAACCCACCGTTACAGAATCTCTGCCTGCCATCAATCACTCTTTCTGAGTCAGATTTTGAGAAAAGAAAGGCTTGGACATTATTATTCATTGGAAGCAGGGCAAGTATGTCTCAAATCAGCCATTTGATTGCATTGTGTTGGTAAGCTTTATAGATTAGGTTGGAGAAAGATGGTATGCGGAAATGCCTGGCAAGACAACTGTTGATTATACAAGACAAAAATCAGACCTGCATGGTAAAATAAACCTTTGTTTCTGGATTTCCATGTTTGAGTGGCCCCTCACTTTTGGAAGAGGCTCATTACATCCAAGTTCTAGTGTTGCTACGACTTCTTTAATTCTTCCAGTCACATCCTCCCTCCTTGGAGTGTGCCCATGTCACAGAACATACAGCCCCCTAATCTGAGATCCCTGTGCACATGCAGGGATGTGTCCTAAGAAGGAAAGACTTAAAAATATGATTAGACCTATTGTTAAATCATAAAATGGGGACTTTTGGGGGGAAAAGAAGGAGAAGCACAATGAGGATTTTATGTTTGGAGAGTAAAGGAGAAACCAGTAAAAGGGCAGTAAGACATTATCACTATCATTCTTACTCAACTCATTTCAGTTGCCTTTTGTTTTCCTTGCTCCTATATACTTTTTTTATTTTTCTTTTTTTTTTTTTCAAGATTTATTATTTATTGGAAAGGCATAGTTACAGAGAGGGAGCGACAGAGGTGTAGAGAGAGAAGTCTTCCATCTGCTGGCTCACTCCCCAAATGGCTTCAACTTTTGGACTGATCTGAAGCCAGGAGCCAGGAGCTTTATCCAAGTCTCCATATGCCTGCAGGGGCCCAAGGACTTAAGCCATCTTCTGCTGCTTTCCCAGGCTCATTAGCAGGGAGCTGGATTAGAAGTGGGGAAGCAGCTGGGACTCAAACAAGCGCCCATATGGGATACTGGTGCTACAGATGGTGGCTTCATCCTCTGTGCCACAGCACCATCCCTAGTATAGTTTCTTTTTAACAATAAATTGATAGCATTTCATTGAAAATGACTGTCTTTCAATGTGAAACTTGTGGTACCACTCTGCCCACAATTCTCTGATTGTTTTGTCTTGCTGTTAGAATAAACTTCCAGATCATTAGAATTATCCACCAGTCTCTCTCTACAACTTGTGAGAATTGCTACCTTTACAACCTGTGACCCTTTACTATTTCTGTGCCCTTGATTTATTCTGCATCAACAAAATGCCTTAAACTACTAATGTCTCTCCAGTCTAATGATTTTCACTTCTTAGAACACATACTTTGCTTATTTATCTTCCCATATAGAGTTGCTAATAACTGTCAAAATTTCAGATATATCTATTCACCTACCTATAATTTATAGCAAAATCATAAAACATAATTCAATATAAGCAATTAATATAGATTATGGTTTCTTTGAATAGAGAAAACCATTGTCTGTCTTCATCTGTTAGTTCTGCAGTAACTACCAAATAATACGTTTTGGATAAATAGTTGTTAAATAAATAAATGAATGACTTAAGGGATGATTACAGATAATTATTCATTTTATCTTCACTTCAATATGCAAAATAAAATGTCTATGCTCATGAAATCCATATCCTTTTTTTTTTTTTTTAGACAGGCAGAGTTAGACAGTGAGAGAGAGAGACAGAGAGAAAGGTCTTTCTTCCATTGGTTCACCCCCGCAAATGGCTGCTATGGCCAATACACTGCACCGATCCGAAGCCTGGAGCCAGTTGCTTCCACCTTTTCTCCTATGTGGGTGCAGGGCCCAAGCACTTGGGCCATCGTCCACTGCCTTCCTGGGCCACAGCACAGAACTGGACTGGAAGAGGAGTAACAGGGACAGAATCTGGCACCCCGACCACGACTAGAACCCGGTGCGCCGTCGCCGCAGGCGGAGGATTAGCCTAGTGAGCCGAGGCGACGGCAAAATCCATATACTTTTGTAGAAGATACTTTCTCCTGCAGTTGAGACAGTCATTTAGCACAAACTGATCACAGCCTACCAGTGTAGGACCGTGAATGAGCCCATAATGAAACAGACTAAGGAGCAGTTCAGACAAGCTTCTATAAGCTTTTGTAAGTTAGCTTTTAATTGTACAGTTCGCATGCTAAATATAGAATACAATTATTGTCCATATTGCAACATTAAAGTTCTTCTTAACACTCCAAGAGTAGAAACCAAACCTGTGTCCCTTAATTTTAAAATAAAATATGCATAATTTAAATATTAACTTTATTTCTATAGGTTAATCCAAACTTATATAAATTTATGGTAATGATAGCAATTAACTCTAACAGAATTATTCTCATTAGAGGAAAAAACAGGTTTGCTGATCACTATGCTGGCTTTAAGCCTCCACAGTTAATGAATGCTAAAATATTAAAATCTCATCCAGTTTACCATGGAGCTATAATTTATAAGAATAAATGCATAATACTCCTTTGGACCTCAGAGATAATTTATGAACTATATTCTCACAGAGGATGATAATTCATTCTCAATTAGCCCAGCTTGATTTAAATCATTGATTGCTCCATGTTTAATAATAACTTAGTAATAATGAAATTAATACTTCCTTCTATTTTGGGATAAAGTTATAAAGAATTCATGA
This sequence comes from Sylvilagus floridanus, assembly GCA_949820135.1. Lineage (NCBI taxonomy): Eukaryota > Metazoa > Chordata > Mammalia > Lagomorpha > Leporidae > Sylvilagus > Sylvilagus floridanus. The sequence continues at coordinate 35,488,737 of OX463245.1, read as the reverse complement.
TGATGTTTAACTTTAAACACAAAGCTTATAAAAATCATTCAACTTTTTCATTTTTGGATTGGTTTCTTCCATGTAATGTTAAGTTTAAAAAAAACTGATTGTCTTGTGAATGCCTTAGAGCTAACTTGGGACTGTGCATAAAACTATGTCCCCCTCTCCCATTCCCATTCCAAGATACTTCTGGAGGTGCTAATATCAGATTTGTAGATATCTGATCCCTCAAATTTTAAACACAGTACTCATGTCCAAGATTTGAATAAGACACTTGTAAGATAAGCTGTTTTTTTGTGATTTGTTATTTCAAAATAAAAGAAATTGTTTACACATATTATTCGTTAGAATTACAGAAACTATGTCTGAAATATATTACAATCATTATTAATTAAGCAGATCTTACCCTGATTTTGTTAAAATGGGCTTGTGGAATAATTTATATATTCAATAATTTTAGCAAATGAACAAAATTTGTCAAAAGTGGCAACATCTAATGAGATTGAACTCATTCCAGATACACTATGGATTTTAATATGTTGTTTGCTTTTTCCCATGAGTTGAGTAACTATTTAGAAGGCATAGATAAAATGTTTGAGTCTTCAAAAGTTTATGGAAAATACATATTGTGTGAAAATCTATGCATGGATTTCAAAATTCCTTTATATCAAATAAATTTACTTTTTAAATTCCATTTTTTCCATGAACTTTTTGTATTCTTATGAGTTGTCTGTATAGCACTGAAGTTACCATGCTAGGTTCCATCTTTTCATCTATGTTGGGTGGAAGAAAATGCTCACCCATCTCCATACTTCAGTGCAAAATCCTGAGGGTCCCTCAGGGTTGATCAGAAGCACCATCAAAGGATAAGTTTTTGCCACAGAGCCATTGTGATAGCTAGGCAATCTTGAAAATCTTAATGCTACAGCTTCTTTTTTTTTTAAATGACATTGCCTATGCAAAAATACAAAGGTGGTAGTAAAATCAAAAGAAAATGGGAAATATATGTGTGCTATTATTTTCCTTTACTAGGAAGTCAGTGTGAGCAAAGAGGAAAGATCACCTTGAGATGTCATATAACACCAGTGTTCTCTGTCACCCAGCTTCTCTATGTCCTGGGGAATCTGTCAGCATATCGATTTCATTTATAAGAAGTATGGAAAGGGAATGGTCAAAGAGATCAGGATATTTCAGACAGGAGGGTGCAACAGCATTACAAGTTGAATTAAACAAAATACAGGCAATGGAGCTTCCCCAAAAATCCAGTGATGTAGGTCATCTATATTTGGGGCCATATATGAACATATTTAAATTCCAGCATTGCTAAATCACATTTTTGACATGGTTTGGTAAGATAGCTCTTGTTGCCCTTTCTGGCTATAATGTTTCTTTCTGAGATTTTTCTGAATTCTAGTTTATAGGGTAGAGCCTAAAAACACTAAATCAACAGCAAAAATATATCTTTAAGCATTATTTACATGTGTACTTTAGTATGAGTTTATATCCATGTGTGTGTGTGTGTGTGTGTGTATTATTGAGATAGGAGAGTGAGAAAGTTACAGAAACAGACATGAGAGAAACAGATACAGAGACATTGAAAGAAATGAAAAGAAGTCTATACCAGGCACAGCGATGAATAAATGAAAATAATTTCTTCTCTGCAACTATGTTAATCAATTTGGGTTACAACAATCATAGAGAAATTATTTCAAATGACAAGTTAAGCAGAGGAATTTAGCAGGTGGTAATAAATCACATGTTGTGAAGTTCAGAAAGTCTCTTACAAAGGGTTAGGTGGTTTTGTTATTAGTCAAAAATGGAAAACTACACTTTAGATGTAAGAAAGGCCTGATAGAAGTTATATGTTGATCAGAAATATATTTTACAGTTAATAAATGAGAAAACATATTCCTGTTCATGTTTGAGCAACTCTGAATGCTAATTTGCTTTTAACTTAATCAGTAGGCACTAGAAGGTAATTGAATATTTATTATAAGACCAACAATCAGCATTTAAAATTATTTAAGGGTGTTAACTGGAAATGAACTTAAAAGTAATCTTCTTTGAGTGCTTGCTAAAGGCCAGTGTTTGTGTTAAGTAGATTGTTTTCTGATTTAATGCAGTAATTCATTTTAGTAGCTGCTGTTCTCCTCTAGGTCCCAGCTGAGGTCCAGAAAGGGAACATTCCAACACAGCACAGGAAGATAAAGAGAAATGAGTCTTTAACCTACTATTCAAATGGGATTCTCTGTGATTCTCCAAGTTTCCTCTGTCAGTGAACACTGAGAATGTTTCTGTATCTTATTGCAAATAACACTAAAACGAATACAGCTCTTCAAGGTCTTGATTTTATTTCCTTTGGGCATGTACCAGAACCGTTACTTCTGGATTAATGATAGTTTTATTTTCAAATCATTATGGAACCACTATAACTTCTTCATTATTGGTGTACTGATATATTCCTCCCAATTATGGGCAAAGGGTTATATAAAGTACAATGACGATAGTTAATACATATTAAAAAATTTCCAAGAAAGCATATTTCAGATGAACTCCACCACCACAACTCAAGTTGTATCTATGGAGGAGATGTGTTAATTTGCTTGGTTGTAGTAATCATTTCATTCATTTTATATTTTTCCCTACTACTTACACATTTATCAAAATATATTGTTGGGGCTGGCACTGTGGTGTAGTGGATAAAGCCACTGCCTGCAGTGCTGGCATCCCATATGGGTGCCAGTTCAAGTACCAGCTGTTCCACTTCTGATCCAGCTCTCTGATATGGCCTGGGAAATTAGTATATCTATATATCTATTATTAAGTATATACATCTCTATATATTTGTATTAATACATGATTTATTTTTATATACATTTGTATATGGTTTGAAATATATGTGTATAGAATATATATAGGATTTAAATGGTACTTAGTAATTAGCTAATTGAGTACATATTGATTGATTCTATAAAAATATTCTAGAGTATCCAATTAATAGTTAACACATTACTGTTTTCTGGGTATAGTGTGAGAAAGGGAATTGACAGTAAATGGGTATCACATTTTTTAGGTGTGATAGAAAAAATGGATTATGGTAATGAGTATATGGTGAAAAATTTATTTAAAAAGTCAAATGTATACTTAACAATGAATATTATATTGCATAAATTATACCTCCAAAATGCTGTTAAAGAAAGCAAAAATATGCGTAGTATTTTTCTCAGTGAAACATTTTATTTTTATGGGTGGTTATTTTAATTTTCTTCTGTACTCAAGAAGAGTGTTCATACTATTCGATCATAGTAACCAAGACCTTAACTGCCATGGTAGGGAACTTTGTGCCTTCAAGACTAGACTAAAAATATCTAAATATATTGATCATAACTTCCTGAAGTTTCTGTCATTATAACTATCAAAATAATGGAAAAGGTTTATTTTGTTCTCACTTTCTTTAAAGAATGTTAATATCAAGGTTGTATTGTATGAATTAATCCATGCCATGTGCATCAGAATTCTTTTGTACAACATAATATACTCTAATTTTATTCAGACATTTGGATTTAACTCATCTGTCCCCCTCCATACAAATAAAAATAGGTTTTTATAAAAAAAAACTTAGTCACATGGATAGAATTCCAAGTTAAAGAATTAAGAGTACCAGAAATGAAATTCACATATCCTTGCAAAAATACTTATACTATTACCTCACATCAAAATTGTGTAATTTTACCTAATAGGTAAAAAAGAAAATTATATAAATCTTTTAAAAGAAGAAATTGATTAAATACAATATACCACACAGAATAACCTATTCTTGAATAATAATGGGTGGATTCTAGTGATGATTGGTTCAAATTATATGGTTCCCCTTAATGTCACATTAAATTATGTGTAATATATTTTAAAAATATATTTGTTTATTTGAAAGGCAGTATGACAGAGAGAAAGAGAGGGAGGAAGTGATGGAGAGAGAAGAGATTTTTCCATTAAATAGTTCACTCTCAAATGGCCAGAACAGCCAGGGCTGGACCAGGCTGAAGAAAGGAGCCGTGAATTTCATTCATGTCTCCCACATGTGTGTCAGGAACCTAAGTATTTGGGCTGTCTCCTACTGCCTTCCCAGGTGCATTAGCAGGAAGCTGGACCATAAGCAGAGCATCTGGCTCTCAAATCAGCACTGTGACAGGATATGATGACATCTCAAATTCTAACTTAACTTGCTGTGCCACAATGGTGACCCTTTTAGGACACAATTTTTTAATTTTAATTTTTGATATAATATAATGTGCTTTTAGGGTGATATAGCAACAGAGCAATTGTATATACTTCACCAAGCACAAGGTACTTGCTATCATGAAGTTAAAGGAAGAATTTGAAAAACTGAACAAACATGTGATAAAAAGTACCATAACATTTAAATTTATCAACATAGCTTATTGAATAAAAAGAGAATTATTTATTTTTTAGCATCTTATATTACAATAGAAATTCATTTTCAGGGAAGAAGTTATTTTGACCCACTACCCATTTAGAATTGTTCATTTTTTCCATGCCTAAAATAATCTCATGGGCTCTTCAGCCAGATCTGAATGCCTTAAAGGCTGATTCTGAGGTCAGAGTGCTGTTTAGGACATCTGCCATTCTATGAGTCTGCTGTGTATCCCGCTTCCCATGTTAGATGAGTCTCTCCCTTTTTGATTCTATCAGTTAGTATAAGCAGACACTAGTCTTGTTTATGTAATCCCTTTCACTCCTTTGGGTGAATTCCAGGAGTGGTATGGCTGGGTTTTATGGTAGGTTTCTATTCAGGTTTCTGAGGAATCTCCAGACTGACTTTCATTGTGGCTTAACCAGTTTGCATTCCCACCAACAGTGGGTTAGTGTCACCTTTTCCCCTCAACCTCGCCAGCATCTGTTGTTGGTAGATTTCTGTACGCAAGCCATTCTGACCGGGGTGAGGTGAAACCTCATTGTGGTTTTGATTTGCATTTCCCTGATTGCTAGTGATCTTGAACATTTGTTCATGTGTCTGTTGGCCTTTTTTATTTTCTCTTTTGAAAAATGTCTACTGAGGTCCTTGGCCCATCTCTTAAGTGGGTTGTTTGTTTTGATGTTGTGGAGTTTCTTGATTTCTTTGTAGATTCTGGTTATCAGCTCTTTATCTGTTGCATAGTTTGCAAATATTTTTTCCCATTCTGTCAGTTGCCTCCTCACTTTCCTGACTGTTTCTTTTGAAGTACAGAAACTTGAGATTATTATAGGCATGGAAAGCCAAAACACTCTGGCCAAAAAACAAAAAATGCCCTAAATGAAAGATCTCTGTGAGTGAGATCCCAGTGGAAAGAACGGGGCCATCAAAGAAGGAGGACCTTTCTCTGAAGGGAGGAGAGAACTTCCACTTTGACTATGACCCTGTCTGAATAAGATCGAAGTCCGTGAACTCAAAAGGCTTCCATAACCTTGACAACTCATGACTAGAGCCTAGGGAGATTTCTGACGCCATAAACTAGAGTGTCAAATTAAGTCAACAACAGCAGTCACTGTGTACTTACTCCTCATGTGGGATCTGTCCTTAATGTGTTGTCCAATGTGAAGTAATGCTATAACTAGTACTGAAACAGTATTTTTACACTTTGTGTTTCTGTTTCTGTGTGGGTGCAAAGTGATGAAATCTTTACTTAATATATACTCAATCAATCTTCTGTATATAAAGATAATTGAAAATGAATCTTTATGTGAATGGAATGAGAGAGGCAGTGGGAGATGGGAGGGGTGTGAGTGGGAGGGAAGTTGTGTGGGAGGGAAGCCATTGTAATCCATAAACTGTAATTCGGAAATTTATATTTACTAAATAAAAGTTAAAAAAAAGAATTGTTAATATTTTTAAAATAAAAGTCTAACCTCTAAATTAAGTAAATAAGATAGATTTTTCTTCCAGAAATTTAGTGCTGAATACAGGAATCCACCAACCAAAGCTTAAAAACACTCTAATCTCTGAAAGAATTGATGGATAATCCCCAAGCTTGAACTTTGGGTTGACTGTGTTAAAGAGTATTCTAAGGATTATAAAAATTTCTGTTAGAATGCTGAGGAGTTTACAAATATTGACTCATGGTCAAAAGTCTGTTGTGATTAATTCCAACATGTTTGATTGATTCCAACATGCTTTAGAGATCTGGGACAGTGGATGTCACATACCTTCTACTGAAAGACTTAAAAACTAACATATATTTGTATGTGGCAGTTAAGATTTAGTAGGTTTCTTTATCAAAATTTTGTAATTAATCTATAAAAATGATTAAACATTTAAGTATTCTATAATAATTCAAATGCTTGAAGTTGTACCTGGTTAAAGAGAGGAAAATAATGGTGACATGAAGTTCTGTGTTGTTGACCCCATTATTTTAGCTTCCTTTCATCAAGCTTGTGGTGATTTCCTTAATATAAAAAGCCTAAGGGTTAAATAAAACCTTTCACATTAAGCACTAATAAAGAAAGGTACCAACAAAAATGTGTAGACAGTAACTCTAGGAGAAATCATGCTTATTAAGGTTTAATAAAAGTGTAGAAATATGACAACCAATATTTTTAGCCTTTCATTTCTACATAGTTTGCTCAAATTCCTTCTAAGTTACTAATTTTATTATACATATATTTTACAAAATTCTGATATTTGTAAAGAAAGATAGCTCTTGAATTGTTTAGTTCTGTAATTCAAACTTTAACTTTTTGTATACTGATTCATACTACATAGGGTTATATTGCATTAACTCACAATGAAAATATGGGATTTAGAAATTATTATTCCAAGAAAGTAAAATACACAAATGATAAGAGCATTCCCTGTAAAGAAAAAAAAAACTGCATCTATTTTCTTTGATTAAGGTAAAAACCAACAAAATGTAAAACAATGAAGATTTATAACACAGCACCAAATGCTGAAGTGGATAAATGAGTCAATTTAGTCAACATTTTACCGAGATCACATTAAGGTTCATATTCATCAATAACATTCAATAAATTTAAGGTAAACCATAATTCACAGGAACATTTTAGGTGCATGTGAAAACAGGAGAAGATCCTTGTTTTTCATTCAGAAATTAGGACAGATACATACTATTATTACCCCTGTGCAAACTGACATTTGAAGGGATAACCTCCAATTATAAACTTCATTCTTTTAGTCTCTTTCTATAATTCCTGTGTTAATGAATGAATAATGTCGCTAAATTCTTAAATTTGGAGTGTGGAATGCTTTTCATGCTGACTACATGATTTTGATTTTGTTTAATATAGGTCTTTTGGCATGTTTAACATAGGTTATTTTCAAACAAATTTCAAGATCATATCTCCTAATATTCAACTATGCCTCAACCTTATTTTTTCTAGTTACTGCTATCCTTGAAGTTGACAGAAAAACATTATAAGTTGTATTGTACTGAGTAACTAGGGAAGATTGCCCCTTAAGTGATACTAGTTACATGAAAATCTAATATTGATCCCTTTGTTTCCATTGAATTTTAAGGATCCATATTCTATGGTATCAAATATTTTAGAAACCATAGCTCTATCTTTCAACCATAGCTATGTTATTTATTGTTGTCTACAGGTTATGAAATCTCACAGCCATTAGCCATCTATTTCAGCAAATTCATTCTGTCACAAATTCATCTGTCACTTAGGTTTTAGTGAGGACATACTATGTGCCAAACATTATTCTGAGTACTCACTATAAGTAGTGAAGTGAACAAGGATGGTACCCACCCTTGTGGTTGTGTTCCTTTAAAAAAACAGTAATTATGCAATGAACTGTCAACAGGACTATTGCTCAAGTAGTGGGAAATGGTTATATATACACTGTTGGTGTAAGCTTAGATTGAATAGTAGTGAGGGGCATTCTGAGGACAATTTAATGTTAAAACTAAGACCTAAGGGAAGTGTAGTGGTGTTCTAGAGAGAAAGCGAATAAAGACTGACAGACTGTTTAGGAAAAAAAAAAAGAGTGTAAGAGTGTTGTAAGAACTTAAATGACACATGATGTCTTGAACATAAATAGACAGCAAAGTGATAGGAAGTGAGATTGTAGGTTGGCAGGAGCTGAACCTACAGGGTGATTTTAGACCACATTTTCCTCAGTGTGATAGAAAGCCTTGAAAGTGTTTAAGTGATAAAGTAACATTTGATTTATATTTGAAAAAGATTGCTGATATAGAGAGAATATTTGGAGATGAGTAGAAAGAGGGAGAGAATTGTAGAGGCAGAAGTAGGAAGTAATGGCATGTGTTTTGGTGTTGAACAGGAAGGGTTAGCAAGATTTCAGAAGCTGACCTCAGAGACCTTAACAGCATATTGAATTATGATAATGATGAATGTGTAGAGGAAGAGGTCCAAGTTTTTACCTGAGTAACAGAGTAGATGGAGAATTTGAAGCTTAAAGGAGGAGAGAGACTTGGCAGGTAAAATTAAGGATTTATTTGGATGTGTTATATTTGAAATTTATGCCAGACATTCAAATAACAAGTCTGTTACTTATGTAAGATTTGATCTGAGAAGGTAATTTTGGTTTAGAGATAGAAATTTTGGAAACAGTAACATATAAATAGTATTTAAAGCTGTGGATATATATTAAATGCTTATTCTATAAAAGACTTCCCATGCACAAGATACTTACAGTCATTAGGGAAACAAATAACCTGTTTGTTCAGAAGATTAATTCAAGGCTAAATAACATTTAATGTAGAATGTTACAAAGTGCTGATTGCTTGTTAGAATTACATCTGATTCAAACACAGAAATTTCTGCTTTTGCAGTTTAAAAATTTAGAAGCTTAATAACCCCATGCAACAGAATGTTTTCAGTAAGTCAAGTGAAGGTTAATATTATGGCTTGGTGACACCATCAAGACACAGGACACAGTACTTTCAGGCTTCTACCCCACCATGCTTCAAGATCTAATTCTTTAAACTAAGGCTTCTCTAGGGCATCAGATGAGTTTTGCATCTTAAGGTGTCACGTCTGCATCTTGTTCTGTAATTGCTTGAAAAAATGTAACAAGTTCATTCATAGCTGTGTGAGAGCCCAGGATACCAAATCTATTCAACTGGGATGTGGCTAAATGGGAATTCTACTCATAAATAGAAATGGAGCGTCTGGGGCTTCTATTGAAAAGATAACCACTTATAACCAACTTTGTCTATTATGGTGTAATGTCCCTCACATTTGGGAGTCATTGTTTAACTTCTTTTTAACTTTTTAAAGACTTATTTATTTATTTATTAGAGAGAGATTGAGAGACAGACAGACAGATGGTCCATCCACTGTTTCACTCCCCAAAGGCTGAAATGATGAGGGCTGGGCCATGCCAAAGCCAAGAGCCTGGAGCTTTGTCAAGGTCTCCCACATGGGTGGCAGTGATCCAAATGCTTGGGCCATTTTCCACTGCTTTTTCGGGCCATTACCATGGGTGGATTGGAAATGGGGCAACTGGCAACTGGGTGCAAACCAGTGCCCATAGGGGATGCTGGCAACCAGGCAACATTTTCACCCATTATGCCACAATGCCAGACCTCATTTTAGTTCTTTCAAACAGTCATTCATTTCTGTAATAATATTTTTACTCATTTGAATTTTTTTCATGGCTCCATTGCTTTTCATTCTGTTATGAATTGTAATATCATATCATAAAACATCTATAAATATTACTCTTCTTTTATGCTCTTTCTTTCTTGTAACATTCTGAAAGATAGATACCATAAAGTAGGAATTATGTTTGATAGATAAGTACATGGTCTCCCATGGTTTATCTGATGTGGACACTTTTAGTTGGAAAAATCATTCAATCCTAAATAAATTTTTTAAATAAATCATATTATTCAGTTTGATGGGCTTTTAAGTGTTATCCAAAAATCATATATGACTCCATGGTTTATCTCTAAGTTCTCAGGAAGATCATTGAAAGTAGGGCCTATCGCATCTCCACTTTCATGGTAAACAGGCTCATTTCTATTTCAGAGAAAACAGGGACTTCCAGCATTTGCTAAGACTTTCTGTCTACACTCTGCTGAACATCTTGTCGGCATCAGTATCAATCTCACTCCTTTTCTTTCATTTTTGACAAAAGACAGACTTTTTTCCCCTACAACAGATCTTGTGCTTACACTCTGGATTCTAAGTCTAAGTTCCAAGAAAAGTTTTTTTTTCTCTCTTAAATTTTATTTAAGGTATACAAATTTCATGCATTTCACATATATACAGATTAAGAACACGGTGATATTTCCCACCCTACCTAACCTCTCACCCTCACTCCCACCCTTCTTCCACCTCCCTTTCCTATTCCCACTCTTAATTTTTACAAAGATCTGTTTCAGTTTACTTTACACTCGTAAGATTAACCTTACACTAAGTAAAGAGTTGAACAAGTGGTATGGAGAAAAAAAGCACTGTTCGTCAACAGTGAAGACTAGCACTTTAAAGAATCATTGAATCTCAAAATGTGAATTTCAATCTAATACATTACATTTTAGGTACTATTAGTTACCATACCACAGATCAGGGAAAACACAATGGTATTTTTCTTTTTGGGACTGGTTTATTTTACTAAGTATAATAATTTCCATTTCCATCCATTTTGTTAAAAAGGACAGGATTGCATTCTTTTTATGGCTGAGTAGTATTCTTACTTAGTAGTGTAAACACACCTAAACCTTATTAATGTAATTAAGAATTATTAAATATATATTTTTGTATATTAATTTTTTGTTTTTTTTTCTTGATTCTAAAATATCTTCTAGTGTCTTTTCCAAGAAGCCTTTTCTTATGCCAACATTCCGAGTTTCCTTAGCGTTCTCTGATAATTTGATGGTATAGGGTCATAGATTTAAGTCATTGATCCACTTTGAGTGGATTTTTGTAAGGTGTAAGTTAGGGGTCTTGTTTCATACTTCTGTACATGGAGATCCAGTTTTCCCAGCATCCAGAATATTAACGTGCTCTCCAATAAGTTGTGGCTTAACCCACTGTGGCACAGTACTGAGCAATGAACAACTTGCTGAATTACTTAAGCAAGGAAGTGACTTTATGGAATTCTGATTTAGAAGATCACAAGCTTTTCTATACATAGTATGCATCAGCTAATCACTTAAGGTCCTCCTTAAAGCTAATCCCTCAAGGCCCTCTTTAGATCTTACTTTCCCTATGAAACCGTCAAAGAAACTTCTTGCCAGAAATAACGTTTCTCCACTGTTTTCACAATGCAGTCATTACCTCCATTTGTAATAGCCATCTAAAGCCTATTTATTTCCCTTTAATAACCAGGATCTTAGTTATTTTGTAAAAGTCATCTTCATATCCCTCAGAATGTGGAGTACACTGTCATGTTTGTAAAAAAAATCATAAATTATGTTGACTTAAGATATTTTCATTTTAGGCCGGCGCCGTGGCTCAACAGGCTAATCCTCCGCCTTGCGGCGCCGGCACACCGGGTTCTAGTCCCGGTCGGGGCACCGGATTCTGTCCCGGTTGCCCCTCTTCCAGGCCAGCCCTCTGCTGTGGCCCAGGAGTGCAGTGGAGGATGGCCCAGGTGCTTGGGCCCTGCACCCCATGGGGAGACCAGGAAAAGCACCTGGCTCCTGGCTCCTGCCATCGGACGAGCGCAGTGCGCCGGCCGCAGCGCGCCGACCGCGGCGGCCATTGGAGGGTGAACCAACGGCAAAGGAAGACCTTTCTCTCTGTCTCTCTCTCTCACTGTCCACTCTGCCTGTAAAAAAAAAAAAAAAAGATATTTTCATTTTGATTATGTAAGGCTCCGATTTGATTTTTGGACAAAGTAATTTCATTGTGCTGAGTCCTGATAAGTTGATAAATTCTATCAAAGAAGTAAAACCCCTGGATACAAGGAGAGATTATTTTAGTAGGTTGGATAGAGCTACATCAGTGACTTCTGGATTGTAATTTTTAAACCCCTTTAAGATAACCCTTATAGAATCTAAGTTTTCAACTTCTTCAATAAGGAAGCTACTTCTATATATAATGAAATTAGGTATACAAATGTTAAGATAGTCCGGTCACCCTAGCAAGAGGTGGGATGAAAATGTTTAGAAATGTAATTATCAGCTGGTATTGAAGTATGTATGACTGGGAAATATTGTCAATTAAAAAATTGCAAAAATTTATTGGAGCTAAAAGCCTTAACAGGAGTCATGCTTGCCTGGTTTCAGGGAGCAGAATGTGTGCTCTGTTTCTGACCTTACCTAACTTAAAATGTAAATGAGGATGTGTTTCTTGCATCCTAATAGATTGTCAAGTGAAACATGGGCTAACTTATATCTGCTGGTGTCACAACAGATACTATCTAAACAATATTGTGACTGAGACTACTAATCTGCTTCCAAGGCTGTTTTCCCGTCTTCTCTGTGACAGTTGAATAAGCAAGGTTTTTATTTTATTTTATTCTTATTTATTTGAAAGGTATAGTTACAGAGAAAGGAGGAAAAACAGAGAGAAATACTCCATTCACTGGTTCTCTCCCCAAATGGCTACAATGGCAAGGGCCAGCCCAGGCCAAAGCCAGGAACCCAGACCTTCTTCGTGGTCTCCTATGTAGGTGCAGGGCCCCAAAGACTTGGGCCATTTTCCACTTAAGCTAGGTTTTGAAGCTAAATATTCCACAGTCTTCTCTGCATTCTGCTGTGGCTATATAATTAAATTCTGGACAGCAGGATGTGAATAGAAATGATGAGTTTCACTTCTAATATTTGTTCTTAAAATGCATCTAGATTTATTTCCCTTTTGTCCTTCCTTGTCACTGTACTTACAGCCTTCATAAAGAGTAGGAACAGATATTAGAACACAAATATGAAGATAATAGTTAACCTATTTCTGTGGTACTAAATAAAAATATAACAAGGAACTATTATCTATTCCATATTTAGCATGATAGACAAGTAGAGAAAGAGGAGTAGATGATAAAAAAAAAAAAAAAAAGCAGAGGTACCTGGATTGGAGTCAGTTCTGTTCCCATTTTAGTTTCCAGATAACAAATTCTGGAAGGGAGCAGGTGATGGTTCAAGTAGTTGTATCCATCCACTGCCATGGGAGAGCTGGACTGAGTTGCTGGCTCCTGGCTTCAGTCTAGCCGTAGAGCTAGCTGCAGTGGGCATTTGGAGAGTGAAGCAGCCAATGGGAGATCTGTTAGTCTGTCTGCCTTTAAAACAAAATAAAATTTTAGAAAATTGAAAACAGGAAAAAAACAGGATGCAACGATAACAAAGTGAAAATTGTACTCTGCACCAACACACAGATACACACACAGAGAATAAAAATCAAAACGCAGGATTGGCAGATGGAGTAAGCAAAATTAGGTGGAATTTGAATTTCAGGTATGTGTTTTTAAGGTATGCTCCAAGTAATATTCAGGTCATAATTTTAGGCAAAAACGATTTGATGTTTATCTTAAATAGAACTGAATGTCCTATATTTTATCCAGCCACACTAAATTTAAATCTCACTGGGTGTCCAGTCTTTTATACAGCCATTCTGGTTAACTGTCAAATGGGAAATATTAGAATTGGGAAAATATGGGCTATTTTGAAATTTAGATGTTGAAAAAATATTAAAAACAGAAAAAAGAATTGGCTTTCAGAGTTGAATAGATGCAAATATTTTAAAGCTATGAATGATGAATGTGCAAACACACTTAATATAGAATAAAAATATATCAGCTGAAAAGAAAGGGAATATTTTTAGCAGTTGTATCTTACAAAATTTAACATCTTTATTAGGATAATGAATGCTTACAAGTCAATAAGGTAAAGAATAAAAATAGGTAAAAAACAGACATTAGCGGCTGGCACCGTGGCTCAATAGGCGAATCCTCCACCTTCTGACTCTGGCATACCGGGTTCTATTTCCGGTCGGGGCACCAGATTCTGTCCTGGTTGCCCCTCTTCCAGGCCAGCTCTCTGCTGTGGCCTGGGAAGGCAGTGGAGGATGGCCCAAGTGCTTGGGCCCTGCACCCCATGGGAGACCAGGATAAGCACCTGGCTCCTGCCATTGGATCACCGTGGTGCGCTGGCCACAGCACGCCAGCCGCAGCGGCCATTGGAGGGTGAACCAACAGCAAAAGGAAGACCTTTGTCTCTGTCTCTCTCTTTTACTGTCTACTCTGCCTGTCAAAAAAAAAAAAAAAGACATTAGCTATTCTTCACTGAAAGGGAAATAAATACGGCTAATAAAAATATTCAACCTTGAAAACTATTAGGGAAATAGTAATGAAGTCATATAAGATACCATATATATATCAATTGACAGAATTGAAAAATTCTAAAAATACAAATTCCTGGAGAGAATATCAATCAATGGATTTTTAAATACCTGCTGATTTTTTAGCAAACTTCTGGTAAAGTGTCTCTCAGTATTTTAATTTTAAAATAATTCTGCAATTGTGATTGGATTTTAATACTTTTTTCATGTATTTAAAAGCTGCTAACACATGCATATAAATATATATAAACATATATCCCAGTAGTCTGTTCATTTTTTTTTTTTTTTACTATTTTCCATATGGCTTCGGCCTCTCTGTTTGCACAAAATCAAATAGGTTGCCATAGCCATCCCGTGTGACTCCTGTGATTAAATAAAGTCTTTGCACACATTATTCTTTTTTTAAAATTTTATTGAATTAATAAAAGCATCATGTGTCACATGTGTACAGATTTAGGAACATAGTGACATTTCTCTCCCTACCCTACCCTCCTGCTCCAACCCTTCTTCCTTCTCCCTCTCACATTCCAACTCTTGATTTTTACAAAGATCTATTTTCAGTTTACTTAGTCATCATATAGTTAATTCTACACTAAGTAAAAGATTTCAACAAATAGAATGAAGAAGAAAGAAAAGAAAAGAAAAGGAAATAAAAAGAGAGAAACACTGAAAAAAGACATGGGAGGTAAACAATTACTGAATCTCACAATGTCTGTTTCATCCAGTGAATTACAGTATTCTTTATGCTTCATTCCTTACTTTGTTACTAATAAGAATGATTTCCATATTACTCAATTCCTAAAAGATATATTCAAATAGTCCTACATATGGCCAGTGCCGTGGCTCAACAGGCTAATCCTCCGCCTTGTGGCGCCGGCACACCGGGTTCTAGTCCCGGTTGGGGCACCGGATTCTGTCCTGGTTGCCCCTCTTCCAGGCCAGCTCTCTGCTGTGGCCAGGGAGTGCAGTGGAGGATGGCCCAAGTGCTTGGGCCCTGCACCCCATGGGAGACCAGGAGAAGCACCTGTCTCCTGCCATCAGATGAGTGCGGTGCGCTGGCCGCAGCGCGCCAACCGCAGCAGCCATTGGAGGGTGAACCAATGCAAAGGAAGACCTTTCTCTCTGTCTCTCTCTCTCACTGTCCACTCTGCCTGTCAAAAAAAAAAATAATAAATAAAAAATTTAAAAAAAGAGTTTTTCTAAAAAAAATAGTCCTACATAACAGAGTTTTGAAGAATGAATAAAACAAGAGCAACTCTTACCTATTTGCTTTTTTTTCTGCATTTCAAACTTGAACTGGCATCTTTCAATTTAGAACTTAATTCCAGTACTTTTTTTAAATAAATGAAATATTAACTATTTACTGTCTTTCCAATTAGATATTATGTTTATAGAATAACACTTACCAATCTTTAGGTGTTTGAAATTCATGTTTATAAATACAAGTTTGTGTGTCTAACCAAAATGAATTACAAAGTAAGCAGTTGTTCTAAAAAGCAAGTTTAGAGAATATTGTCAAGATCTTCCTGAAGTATTGCATATTGAGTAGGTCGCCTGTCAGTGATCTCTTACATTTGAGTGAAAACTAATTCATCTGTGCTTCATTTCTTTATGTAGTTGTGGACATGTTTCTCAGCTTCTGGTTGGTTGCTCTTATGCTTGCTACTTGCTGCAAATTATAATATACTCAAATTTACCATGTTATGTTGTTTATGATTTTTAGTAAAATTTCACACATTATAATTATTTGAAGTAGAGTTATAGACCATGAGAGGGAAAGACAGAGAGAAAGGTCTTCCTTTCTCTGGTTTACTCCCCAGATGGCTGCAATGGCCGGAGCTGCACTGATCCCAAGCACCCTGCAAAGCTCTCATTTATGAATGAAGGTGAAATAAATAAAGATCTTCCAAAACAAGTAGAAACTGAAAGAACTTTTCATCACTCATCTAGCCTTACAAAAGATACATAAGGTTGTGCTACACACAAAAAGTTAGACAGTCATCATTATGAAAGAATGTGAAGGCCAAAAATTTCCTAGTAAAATTACAAATAAAATCCTAAGTAAACAATAGGAATATTTATGGAAAAATGGCAGGACCAAGCCTTACTTATCAATAATAATCTTGGATGTAAATGGCCTACATTCTTAAGTTAAAGCATACAGACTGGCTGATTGTATTAGAACACAAGACCTGGGCTGGCGCTGCGGCTCACTAGGCTAATCCTACGCCTTGCGGCGCCGGCACACCAGGCTCTAGTCCTGGTAAGAGGGCTGGATTCTGTCCCGGTTGCCCATCTTCCAGGCCAGCTCTTTGCTATGGCCCGAGTGCAATGCAGGATGGCCCAAGTGCTTGGGCCCTGCACCCCATGGGAGACCAGGAGAAACACCTGGCTCCTGCCTGAGGATCAGCGTGGTACGCAGGCTGCAGTGTGCCAGCCATGGCGGCCATTGGAGGGTGAAACAACGGCAAAAGGAAGACCTTTCTCTCTCACTGTCCACTCTGCCTGTCAAAAAAGAAAAAATTAAAAGAACACAAGACCCATCTATTTTCTGCCTGCAAGAAGCACACCTCACCAACAAAAATACACAGTTACTGAAGTTAAAGGATAGAAAAAGGTATTCCATACTAATGGAAAGTACAAAAGAGCAGGAGTAGTCATCCTATTATTAGACAAAATGGACTTTAACAAACAAAACAACCAACACTGTAACTAGTACTCCAACAGTATTTTTCACTTTGTGTCCCTATGTGAGGGCAAACTGTTGAAATCTTTACGTAATATGTACTAAACTGATTTTCTGTGTATAAAGAGAATTGAAAATGAATCTTGATGTGAATGCAAGGGGAGAGGGAGCGGGAAAGGGGAGGGTAGCGGGTGGGAGGGAAGTTATGGAGGGGGAGCCATTGTAATCCATAAGCTGTACTTTGGAAATTTATATTCTTTAAATAAAAGGTCTATATATATATATATAAAAAAAAAAAAAACTAAGAAACAGAGCTAATCTGTACTATAGAGTAAAAGGACCTAACTGATACATGCAGAACATTTTACTGTACAGCTGCTGAATACATGTTCTTTTCGTTAATGAAGAGAACTTTTTTAGGATAGACCATATGGTAGGCTAGACAATGTTTCTTTTCAGTCCACGGTGGAATGAAGCTGGAAATGAACACTAAGTAACTCAAGAGACTATGCAAAGACATGAGTGTTCATGCCCACATCAAGATATTAGAAAGATATCAAATAAATGATCTAAGAATGGATCTCAAGGAACCAGAAAAAGACAAACCCAAACCCTAAATTAGTAGGAGAAAAGAAATATTTAAATTAGATGAGAAATTAACAAAATTGAGATCAAGATACAAAAGAACAGTAAATGAAGAGGTGTTTTTTTTTAATAAACAATTTACCACCAGAACAACTAAACAAAAAAAGGAAAAGAAAAAAAAAGACACAAATTAATAAAATTAGAGATGAAAAATGAGATGTTTCAGCAGATGCCACAGAAATAAAAATTATCAATATGAATTACTACAAACATCTGTATGCCAACAAATTGGAGAATCTAGAAGAAAGATACATTTCAAGATCTATACAATCTACAATAATTGAGTCATTCAGATGTAGAAAACTTCAATATACCACTAATTAAGACAGATATTGAATCAGTGATAAAGATCCTCCCAATAAAACAATCTCAGGACCTGATGGCTTCACGGCTGAATTCTACCAAACTTTAAAGGAAGAACCAACCCCAATTCTTCTTAAATTATTCAACACAATTGAAAGAGAGAGAATCTTCCCAAATTCCTTCTATGAAGCCAGCATCACCTTAATTTCAAAACCAGAACAAAATACACCTAAAAAGAAAACTACAGACCAATATCCTATGAACACATTTACAAAATTCCTCAACAAAATACTAAGTAACTGAATCTAATAACACATAAGAAAGATCATTCAATTGGATCAAGGGGCATTCATCCCTGTTCTGTAAGGATGGTTTAACATATGCAAACTAATAATTGTGAAACATCACATTAACAAATTTAAGAATAAAAGCCATATGATTGTCTCAATAGATGCAGAGAAAGCATTTGATAAAATACAACTTCCTTTCATGATAAAAACCTTAGGCAAATTCCGTATAGAAGAATCATTCCTTAGCACAATCAAGGCAAACCAAACCTCAGCGTTGTCATATTGAATGGAGAAAAAGCTTAAAGCATTTCCACTAATAATCAGAACCAGGCAAGGATGCCCATTTTCTCCATTGGTATTCAATAGAGTTCTGGAAGTTTTAGCAGAAGCCATTAAACAAGAAAAAATAAATCAAAGTGATACAAATTCAAAAGAAGAAAGTCATATTATCTCTATTTTCAATGCATAACTTAGAAACAAGTTTATACATTCTGTAAATGAGAGAAACATGGGAAACACATTCCTGAGTTTCTCACATAACCATTCTTCAGTTATTTGAGTTCAGAAATACTGAAGATCTAAAATGGTTATGTGAGAAACTGAGGAATGTGTTTCCCATGTTTCTACCATTTAAAGAAACATCTATGTGGACTAGTTTAGTCTTATTCCTAAAAATATCATCTACTACTAAGGCTTTCTTCTTGCAGGACAAGAGAAAATAAAGAGGATGTGAAACTCTTCCAGCATTATGTTGATATAACTATGTGCAATTAAGTGAGGTTGTTGTTCAGGTAGTTCATGTTTAAATTTATCCAGTAAAGTGCCGTCAAGTTCCTCATCCTGTGCCACCAGGTTTTGTTATATTTAGCATCCTTCATTAAAAGGGCAGCATTGTTGTTTTCTTTTTGCAAGTAATTTTATCTTAGTGTTTAGCCTTATAGAACCAAAAAAAAAAAAAAAACTTAGACAAAGGAGACTTAAGCAACCATAATTTTTAAGAAAACTTTTATTTAATAACTGCAAATTTCAAAAGTATAACATTTGGATTATAGTGCCCCCCCCCATTAACCACTCTCTCAGCCACAAACCATCCCATCTCCTACTTCCTCTCCCATCCCATTCTTCATTAAGATTAATTTTTAATTATCTTTATATACAGAAGATCAACTTAGTATATACTAAGTAAAGATTTCAACAGATTCCACCCACACAGACACACAAAGTATAAAGCACTGTTTGAATACTAGTTTTACTGTTAATTCTCATAGTACAATGCATTAAGGACAAAGATCCTACATGGGGAGTAAGTGCACAGTGACTCCTGTTTTGATTTAACAATTTGACACTCTTATTTATGGCATCAGTAATCACCCAAGGCTCTTGTCATGAGCTGCCAAGGCTATGGAAGCCTCTCAGAGTTCACAAACTCTTTGTTTAGACAAGGCCATAGTCAAAGTGGAAGTTCTCTCCTCCCTTCAGAGAAAGGTACCTCCTTCTTTGATGGCCCATTCTTTCCACTGAGATCTCACTCACAGAGATCTTTCATTTATATCATTTTTTGCCATAGTGTCTTGACTTTCTGTGCCTGAGAAGCTCTCATGATTTTTAGCCTGATCCGAATGCCTTAAGGGCTGATTCTGAGGCCAGAGTGCTGTGTAGGGCATTTGCCATTCTATGAGTCAAGCAACCATAATTTTTAACCAATCAAAACACCATGCAATTGTATAATATTTAGATGTGGTTAATCAATTATTACTCATTAGGAATCAAAACAAAACAATGTCAGTAATAGCAACAGTGTTTATAATAGTGATGGTTGCAACAACTTAGCAACACATCCTTTTCTAACAGTTCCTGTGTTAAAAAAAAATTCCCCTTTCCAGTACTCTTACTAATTTTCCAAACCCAGTATTAGCTCACTGAAATAATACCAAAAGTAAAAGCACATAAACTAATAAACAAAATTAGAAAAAATAACCAGATAAATAACTACCACTTAATGTCTGTTAATTCTAAGGGTCTTTTGGCTTTGCTTCACAGCTATTTAAATCTTTCTTGGTCATTGCTTTCTTTCTTAATCTCCTCAATAATTTTTGCAAATCACTGCAATGCTCCTCTAAATTTGTAGAAAATTATAGACATTAACATTAATCATCCATATTATATCACCGTTATAGGAGACAAATACAAGTATATAACTGAGAATGTGTCCTATCCATTAGGCTGTGTTCTAACAGTTGATTATATCAAAGCATACTTGAAGGACTGCTTTGATGACTCCTCAACATAGAAGAGGTTATCTAAATGCACAAGGCAGAAAACAAAGCATTTTCAGATAAATGGAGAAATATATACAGGTAATATTTACCTTTTAAACACCAGTTTCATATAACTCAAATTCTAACCCTTGCTCAGTCCCTGTCTGTCTCTTAGCCATTAACTCCATGTCATTTGGATTCTTCTGAGTTAGCCTATTGAGAGCTTTCTGCCACCATAGCCAAGAGGTAAAAGCTCTATAAAATGATTCTCCTCTTATTCTGTGAAAGGTGGCATGAAACGCTGGATTCCTAACGTCACTCAAATAGAAGTAAATGTTTTGCCAAATAGAAAGATCAAGGAACTATCTATGAATTTTCTCCCCTACATGGCAATTCAGTATTGCCAGATCTAGATGAAAGAAATTCTGACCAGGCTTTTCAATGTAGTGGGCAATATTTAGCAAATACCTTATCATGCGCAACAGTATAGGACAGTAGGGTGGTGAATCTTACACTGATGTTTGTGCAAATCACAAAATCATAGATACCTTTGTTCTAGCTGAACTTTAAACACCACAATAATGAGTTTTTTTTTTAAACTACTTCTTAACTAAATCACAGGCCACAAATTTTTCATTGGGAATTCTATCAAACATCCAAATGAACAGAAAATTCTTTAATATTGAAATTATTGCATGGCAAATATGGAAACAATGTGGAATGTTTTTATAATAGTTAATTATATGGAATATTTTTAAAAGATCACATTGTATTCAGTAAGAACTAAAAAAATACACAAAGCTCACATAAATATTGTTGTGTATATCCTACTAAAATAGTAGCAGAACATATTTTAAAAATCATAGTCATCAAGGATATTGTTCAAATTAGGATGATTTCTCATGGTTTAATTTTAGGAAATCTTTTATTAGAATGCTTATAATAAGAGACACAAGGTAAAGGCCACCTCAACATATGATGTGTTATGTGATTACACTCAATTGTTTTTCCTTATGAAAGCATGTGACAAAATAGAAATTTGATGTGCATTTCAACATGGAATAAATGTTATAAATTTAAAGCAGAAAGACTCAGAACCTTAAGAGGAGTTTATTTAAACTATGAGGGAGAGTGCTGTATCAATTCTCAGATTACAAGTGAAATAACATATCAGACTTGGACAAGAGAAACAACAGGCCATTTCCCTTATGAAGCATTGCATATCTCATAATATCGTGCAATAGGAAGTAGGCAGCAGCCTCATTAAAGGGTCTCTGCCTACGAAATTGAAAATGAATCTAACTTCAGTTGCAATTCACAAAGGAACGAGTAAACTGATATTAGTCTTTTAAGTTGCCTATAAGAATACATATTATCTTTATAACTGGAGAAAATAATGAGATTTTCACATTTTTCTCAAGACTGATTTTTTTAAAAACACACTGTGTTCTTGTTTGTGCCCCATGACTGTGTGGAGCCACCTTGGTTGCTACCTGCCTTGCTTCTTATCTTGAGAATTAGTTTTCATTAGTGATATTTCTTTGATTTTACTCTTGTATCAGATCTTAACCACCTTAATTTATAGTGCCTTTGCCCTTACATCCAGCATTTCAGATGCCATTTGTATTTTGCCACTCCAGTTTTCTGGGCCAGCTCAAACACTTCCATCTCTAGACTCAGCATCCTAAATCACAGGCTTGTCCTGCCAGAAATAGGGTTCAGGAATTTTTCTCTATGTGAACATTTCCTTTGTTTGTCCTAGTAGAAAAATGCATATAGGCAATTTAATTTTTTTAAAAAAATATTCTCTTGAAACCAGAGTAGCTGTTTGCCTAGCCTTCTCCATCTAACAGTGCAGTTGGTTCTGTTCCCACATCCTTGCAGCCTACCACAAGGTCACTAACTGACGTTCTCTGTGCCAGCTCCTTCCTGAGACACTGCATACAAACAACACTGTGACTGAAGCATGATCTGCTTCCTTGTACAGCAGATTGGAAGTGTCGTGTTAGTATCTTGGACAACTTTCAACCACCAGGGGAAGGAAAATAGTGGATTCATAGAGCAGATTGTTAGTCCCTCAGTGTCCCAATTCTGAGCTGGATTCCTTACAGGTTCATAGAAAGAAGGCATTGCCTCTGTTCTGGAGGAGTGTCAGGACTTGTGACATTCCCTTCTGATCTCTGCAGTCTGGTGAAGTCTGTTCCTCTCTAACCCCTAGAACAGGTCTTGCTGGAATTACCGCAGGATTCTTTCAGTGCTCCTGTTGAGTCTACTCCTGCCCTGGCTTGAGCAATACATTGCTTACCACAGAAAAGATAAAAATATATTTGTAAAATTCCCCCATCTTCCTGAATCATCAGTGTTTCTACCATGTTCTATGTAACTGTCCATCTCTCATCTTATGCATGTGCATTAGCCTGCATGGATACATGCATGTGCACACCACAAGTGAACAACTCTGATCTCACATGCTAATCTAGCTTGTGGCATATACTACTGCCTCATTTACTTCTCCTTATACTCATATATATATATATATATATATATATATATATATACACTCATTATATATATATACTCATTATATATATATAATTCATATATATAATCACATATATATGAATTCTTTCTGAAATACACATCCTAACCAAATCTTCTTTTTTCCTTCCTAGAGCCTACAGGATACAGTTCATCTCCTTCATGTGTTTATTGATGATCTGAACACTGCTTTCCTCTCCTGCCCCTTGTCTCACATATTCCTCTCTAGGGTTAATGAAACTCTGCACACTCTTCCTATGTCCTTCTGTTACTGGAGAAATTGCAGGATTCTTGTCTTCGCACAAGAAAGAATTCAGGCGTGAGACAGAGTAGTGGGAGGTAAAATAGCAAGGTTTATTAGGGAAGGGACATCCATAAGGATGGATGGGTACCTCTATAGACAGAGCCTGAGAGACTGGGGGGTGGGGTGGGAAAGGAGTGAGGTTACATGGTTGAGTAGAGATTACACCTGACCAGGCCAGGCGGGCAGCTCAGCAGAGAGGCAGAGGGCTGAGCGCGCAGTCTGGTTGAGGCTGGGGGTTTTTAAGGAGATGGATCTTTTTCTTCACACATCTCCTCCTGAAACAAAGGATTTTATGGCTGTAAATACTAAGAAGTTCCTCTCTGAGTTTTCCCTTGAAGGTATCTGACAGGAGGAAGCCTAGTTGGCACCATCCTGGAGAATGGGGATCCAGAGCAGGGTGTTTGAAATGCAGATACTGGGCTGCATCTGGGAGATTGTGGAAGATTTGTCACGGAGAAGGGGTGGGGACCTCCACCTGGCAGGTTTTCAGGTAGAAGGGGCATGGTAGGATGTGAACTCTGGGCTGCCCCTGAAACATTGTCAGGATGACTCTGAGATGCAGATGCATATGCTGGACATAGATGTCCTTTCTTTAGGCCTTTATGTCACACACACATAAGCTCATAACTGACTTCCTACCTAACACTTCCACCATGTCTTTTGATATACTCCAGTTTGTTTAAAATGACTTGTTATTTCCACTACTGTAACTGGCTAACTTATTTTTAATGTTTTAAATTCCTCCAAGCTGATAAAATTATCTACTCCTTGTCTGTTTCTTTAATGGTGGATACATTCCTTTTCATAAGAACAACCTTTGGTGGTGGAGTTATTCTTCTCACTAGTTTTTAAATTGCTTACAGATTGAGTCTGATTTATCCTGTTCTTCATGTAGTGCATGGCACATAGAGGGACTTTTCAATATTCTTAATATATTAACGAGTTGATTAATTTATTATGAATAAATGTATCACTGGAAAATTTCTTAATTTCTCTATATCAAAGCTGCCTCATATTGTTAAAGGGTATTATTAATTACTTCCACAAATGATTTTTAGCGTGACAGAAGTATTTTTTAAAAGATTTGATTGACTGATTTAACAGGCAGAGGAGAGAGGGAGAGAGGGAGGGAGGGGGAGACAGGAGAGAGAGAGAGAGAGACAGAGAATATTCCATCTCTCCATCTGCTTGATTCACTCACTAACATCTGTTACAACTGGTGTTGGTCCAGGCAGAAGCCAGGAACCTCAAACTTCATCTGGCTCTCCCATATGGGTGGCAGAGGCCCAAGTACTTGGGGCATCTTCCTCTGCTTTCCGTCATATTACAAGGAGTTGGATCAGAAACAGAGCACTTGGGACTTGAACTGCTGCTCTAATACGAGATGTCTGCACTGCAAGTTGCTTCTTAATCTGCAGTATTCTACTTTGCTGACCCGTAGTGTCACACTCTCTTAAGACCTAGTTTAGAATCTGGCTCATTTAAACATAGAATAATTAGAATAATATTAGTCCTTGTGGAAAATTGTATTTTCCAAAGATAGTCACATCAATATATACCTCATTTGGTATGCCCTCCTTCTACCTGTTATTAATACTTTTCCAGTAGAAATGACATCTGTGCTTGTCTATACATAAGTGAAGTTAGATTATACAAGACTTATGGCTTCTACAGTGGGATACATGACTCACTAAAGAACCTGTATAAAGGGAGCAGGGGCTTTGCCCCTCAGTTTTACGAGAAGTTTGAGATACCAACTGAAATTCCAGAAATTTTGGATCAGAGATATCTTTACCTGGTGTGGACTATCAAATTCCTCACTCACAGAACCTAATAAGTGTTGGTTATTTGCTGCTAAGTTCTAGGGTAATAATGCAACCTATTAAAATGAAACAGTTCTAGAATTAGCTCAAATACTCTTTCTGAGCAAAAAAGAGATACAATTCCGTATATGATAACAAATCATTAGTTTATAGTCCCCATGTACGATGAATGTGGTTGATCACATAATCAGAAATACAAAGCACCGGAAAAGCAAAAGCAGATGTGAAGCTTGAATTTGTTTCATACTATTTTATTGACACATGTCAATTTGAGTTTAAAAAATGCAAACAGATTTCCAGATGAGTTTCTATGGCATCTAGTAGGAGCCTTTGGCTCTAAAGTTCAAGACCAGCTGCTTTCAAAAACTCTGACTTGTTTAGTTCATGCTTACCACAGTGTCAGTTTCTAGTAGAAAATAATAAATAAAAGCACAATTGCAATGAAGATTTCTTAAGTGTAAAAATGTGGGACTATGTGTGAAATTTTCTTTTCTAGATATGTATAATCAAATGTAAAGAAAGAGAGAAAAAAACACACTAGTTATCCTTCAGAATAAATATTTATCAAGTTTTACATATTGGTAGACATACATAGATAAATGAATTTTGCTACTAAATTGAAAATAAATCATTTGGTTTTCAAGTTTGATTATTGAGAATAATGAACAGAAAATTATTTTTATCATATTTTAGTTAAATATTGCTTGAGATTCTTTTGAATTCCTTTATTATTTAGTTGGGAAAGACTTACCATTTTTGCCAAACCAAGAGTTGGGAAGGAGCAGAAGAAAATTTTATACCTTTGGCATTAAAAAATATATTATTATTTCTTTCTTTTTTTTTTTTTTTTTTTTTTTTTTTTTTTTTTATAAAGCTTTTATTTAAAGAATATAAATTTCCAAAGAACAGCTCATGGACCACAATGGCTCCCCCCCCACACAACTTCCCTCCCTCCCCCCACCCTCCCCTTTTCCCGCTCCCTCTCCCCTTCCATTCACATCAAGATTCATTTTCAATTCTCTTTATACACAGGAGATCAATTTAGTACATATTACGTAAAGATTTCAACGGTTTGCCCTCACATAGAGACACAAAATGATAATACTGTTGGAGTACTAGTTATAGCATCAATTCACAATGTACAGCACATTAAGGACAGAGATCCTACATGATTCTTTTTTTTAAAAAATTGATTAATTGTCTATGCAATTTCCAGTTTAACACCAAGATTTTTTAATCATTTGCAATTATCTTTATATAAAGAAGATCGATTCAATATATACTATGTAAGGATTTCGTCAGTTTGCACCCACACAGAAACACAAAGTGTAAAAATACTGTTTCAGTACTAGTAATAGCATCACTTCACATTGGATAACACATTAAGGACAGATCCCTCATGAGACGTAAGTACACAGTGACTCCTGATGTTGATTTAACAATTTGACACTCTTGTTTATGGCGTCAGTAATCTCCCTAGGCTCTGGTCATGAGTTGCCGAGGCTATGGAAGCCTTTAGGGTTAGCCGACTTCGATCTTATTCCCACAGGGCCATAGTAAAAGTGGAAGTTCTCTCCTCCCTTCAGAGAAAGGTACCTCCTTCTTTGATGGCCCCGTTCTTTCCACTGGGATCTCACTCGCAGAGATCTTTCATTTAGGTCTTCTGT
The DNA here is from genome assembly GCA_949820135.1 of Sylvilagus floridanus. Taxonomy (NCBI): domain Eukaryota; kingdom Metazoa; phylum Chordata; class Mammalia; order Lagomorpha; family Leporidae; genus Sylvilagus; species Sylvilagus floridanus. The sequence continues at coordinate 35,461,970 of OX463245.1, read as the reverse complement.
TTTTTCCAGAGTGTCTTAGCTTTCCATGCCTAAAATATTCTCATGGGCTCTTGAGCCAGATCCAAATGCCTTAAGGGCTGATTCTGAGGCCAGAGTGCTATTTAGGACATCTGCCATTCTATGAGTCTGCTGTGTATCCTGCTTCCCATGTTGGATCATTCTCTCCCTTTTTCATTCTATCAGTTAGTATTAGCAGACACTAGTCTTGTTTGTGTGATCCCTTTGGCTCTTAGACCTATCAGTGTGATCAATTGTGAGCTGAAATTGATCACTTGCACTAGTGAGATGGCCTTGGTACATGCCACCTTGATGGGGTTGTATTGGAAACCCCTGGCACAATTCTAACTCCATCATTTGGGGCCGTTCCGATTGAGCCTGTCCCAAGTTTTACATCTCCTCCCTCTCTTATTCCCACTCTTATATTTCACAGAGATCACTTTTCAGTTAAAATTTAAACACCTAAGAATAATTGTGTGTTAATTACAGAGTTCAACCTCTAGTACTAGGATAAAGAAAAAAAAAATACTACCATGGATAAAGTATTACATTGTACAACAACAGTCAGCACAAGATCTGATCGAGTCACTGTTTCTCATAGTGTCCATTTCACTTCAACAGGTTTCCCCTTTGGTGCTCAGTTAGTCATCGCCAATCAAGGGAAACAAATGATATTTGTCTCTTTGGGACTGACTTAATTCACTCAGCATGATGTTTTCCAGATTCCTCCATTTTGTTGCAAGTGACCGGATTTCATTGTTTTTGACTGCTGTATAGTATTCTGTAGAGTACATGTCCCATAATTTCCTAATCCAGTCTACTGTTGATGGGCATTTGGGTTGGTTCCAAGTCTTAGCTATTGTGAATTGAGCCGCAATAAACATTGCTGTGCAGACGGCTTTTTTGTTTGCCAATTTAATTTCCTTTGGGTAAATTCCAAGGAGTGGGATGGCTGGGTTGAATGGTAGGGTTATATTCATGTTTCTGAGGAATCTCCAGACTGACTTCCATAGTGGCTTCACCAGTTTGCATTCCCACCAACAGTGGATTAGTGTCCCTTTTTCCCCACATCCTCTCCAGCATCTATTGTTGGTGGATTTCTGAATGTGAGCCATTCTCACCGGGGTGAGGTGAAACCTCATTGTGGTTTTGATTTGCATTTCCCTGATTGCTAGGGATCTTGAACATTTTTTCATGTGTCTGTTGGCCATTTGGATTTCCTCTTTTGAAAAATGTCTATTGAGGTCCTTGGCCCATCTCTTAAGTGGGTTGTTTGTTTTGATGTTGTGGAGTTTCTTAATTTCTGTGTAGATTCTGGTTATCAACCCTTTATCTGTTGCATAGTTTGCAAATATATTTTCCCATTCTGTCGGTTTCCTATTCACTTTCCTGACTGTTTCTTTTGCAGTACAGAAACTTTTCAATTTGATGCAATCCCAGTAGTTAATTTTGGTTTTCAGTGCCTGTGCTTCTGGGGTCTTTTCCAAGAAGTCTTTGCCAGTACCTATGTCTTGCAGGGTTTCTCCTATGCTCTCTAGTAATTTGATGGTGTCGGGTCGTAGGTTTAAATTTTTAATCCATGTTGAATGGATTTTTGTGTAAGGTGAAAGGTAGGGGTCTTGCTTCATGGTTCTGCACGTGGAAATCCAGTTTTCCCAGCACCATTTATTAAACAGACTGACCTTACTCCAGGGACTGGTTTTGGATCGTTGATCAAATATAAGTTGGCTGTAGGTGTTTGGATTGATTTCTGGAGTTTCTATTCTGTTCCATTGGTCTATCCATCTGTTTCTGTACCAGTACCATGCTTTTTTGATTACCACTGCCCTGTAGTATGTCCTGAAATCTGGTATTGTGATGCCTCCGGCTTTGTTTTTGTTGTACAAGATTGCTTTAGCTATTCGAGGTCTCCTGTGTCTCCATATGAATTTCAGCATCATTTTTTCCAGATCTGAGAAGAATGTCCTCGGTATCTTGATTGGTATTGCGTTGAATCTGTAAATTGCTTTTGGCAGAATGGACATTTTGATGATATTGATTCTTCCAATCCATGAGCATGGAAGATTTCTCCATTTTTTGGTATCCTCTTTTATTTCTTTCTTTAAGGTTTTGTAATTTTCATTGTAGAGATCTTTAATGTCCTTAGTTAAATTTATTCCAAGGTATTTGATTGTTTTTGTAGCTATTGTGAATGGGATTGATCTTAGCAGTTCTTCCTCAGCCGTGGCATTGTCTGTGTATACAAAGGCTGTTGATTTTTGTGCATTGATTTTATATCCTGCTACTTTGCCAAACTCTTCTATGAGTTCCAATAATCTCTTAGTAGAGTTCTTTGGGTCCCCTAAATAAAGAATCATGTCGTCTGCAAAGAGGGATAGTTTGAGTTCTTCCTTCCCAACTTGTATCCCTTTAATTTCTTTTTCTTGCCTAATAGCTCTGGCTAAGACTTCCAGCACTATATTGAATAGCAGTGGTGAGAGTGGGCATCCCTGTCTGGTACCAGATCTCAGTGGAAATGCTTCCAACTTTTCCCCATTCAATAGGATATTGGCCGTGGGTTTTTCATAAATTGCTTTGATTGTATTGAGGAATGTGCCTTCTATACCCAGTTTGCTTAGGGTTTTCATCATGAAAGGGTGTTGTATTTTATCGAATGCTTTCTCTGCGTCTAGTGAGATAATCATATGGTTTTTCTTCTGCAGTCTGTTAATGTGGTGTATCACGTTGATTGTTTTGCGAATATTGAACCATCCCTGCATACCAGGGATGAATCCCACTTGGTCTGGGTGGATGATCTTTCTGATGTGTTGTTGCAGTCTATTGGCCAGAATTTTATTGAGGATTTTTGCATCTATGTTCATGAGGGATATTGGTCTGTAATTCTCTTTCAATGCTGCATCTTTTTCTGGTTTAGGAATTAAGGTGATGCTGGCTTCATAGAAGGAATTTGGGAGAATTCCCTCTTTTTCGATTGTTCTGAATAGTTTGAGAAGAATTGGGGTTAGTTCTTCTTTAAATGTCTGGTAGAATTCAGCAGTGAATCCATCTGGTCCTGGGCTTTTCTTTGTTGGGAGGGCCTTTATTACTGATTCAATTTCTGACTCACTTATGGGTCTGTTTAGGTTTTCTATGTCTTCCTGGTTCAATTTAGGTAGGTTGCATGTGTCCAGGAATCTATCCATTTCTGAGAGGTTTCCCTGTTTGCTGGCATACAAGTCCATGTAGTAATTTCTGATGATTCTTTTGATTTCTGTGGTGTCTGTTGTTATATTTCCTTTTTCATCTCTGATTTTACTGATTTGGGTCTTTTCTCTTCTTTTTTTAGTTAGTTGGGCCAATGGGGTGTCAATCTTGTTTATTTTTTCAAAAAACCAGCTCCTCGTTTGGCTGATTTTTTGTAATGTTTTTTTGGATTCAATCCTGTTGATTTCTTCTCTGATTTTGATTATTTCTCTTTTTCTACTAGATTTGGGTCTAGTTTGCTGCAAATTTTCTAGATCCTTGAGATGCATTGAAAGCTCATCTATTTGGTGCCTTTCCAGTTTCTTGATGTAGGCACCTATTGATATAAACTTTCCTCTTAACACTGCTTTTGCTGTATCCCATAAGTTTTGGTATGTTGTGCTGTTATCCTCATTTACTTCCAGAAAATTTTTGATTTCTCTTTTGATTTCTTCAGTGACCCATTGTTCATTCAGGAGCATGTTGTTCAATCTCCATGTGTTTGCATATGCTCTAGGGATTCCTGAGTTGCTAATTTCCAACTTCACTCCCTCATGGTCTGAGAAGTTGCATGGTATGATTTTAATTCTTTTGAATTTGCTGAGACTTGCTTTATGGCCTAATATGTGATCAATCCTAGAGTAGGTTCCATGTGCTGTTGAGAAGAATGTGAATGCTTTCTGTGTAGGATGAAAAGTTCTGTAGATATCTGTTAGATCCATTTGGGCTATAGTGTTGTTTAAATCTACTGTCTCCTTGTTGATCTTCTGTCCTGTCGATCTGTCAATATCTGTGAGTGAAGTATTGAAGTCCCCCAGTACTATTGTGTTGGGATCTAAGTCTCCCTTTAAGTTTCTTAACAAATTTTTTAAATAAACCTGTGGCCTGTAATTAGGTGCATATACATTGAGAATTGTTATATCTTCCTGTAGTATTGATCCCTTAATCATTATATAGTGCCCCTCTTTGTCTCTCTTAACAGTTTTTGTGTTAAAGTTTATGTAGTCCGATATTAAGATGGTTACACCCGCTCTTTTTTCATTTCTGTTGGCGTGGTATATCTTGTTCCATCCTTTTATTTTCAGTCTGTATGGATCTTCGTTGGAAAGATGTGTTTCTTGTAGGCAGCAAATAGATGGTTTTTGTTCCTTAACCCAATCAGCCAATCTCTGTCTTTTAACAGGACAGTTTAGACCTTTAACGTTCAATGTGACTATTGATAAGTGGTAAGTTTGCCCTGCCATTTGCCAGATATTTTCTAATGTATGCTTTGAATTCCCTGTGATCTTTTGCCGTGAGGTTCCCTTCGTTTACCTTCTTTCATGTTGATGGTCGTGTTTCTGTGTTTCTGTGTGTAACACATCTTTAAGTATCTTTTGCAGGGCTGGACGTGTGGCAACAAATTCTTTCAATTTTTGTTTGTTATGAAAGGTCTTTATTTCACCTTCATTCACAAATGAGAGCTTTGCAGGGTATAATATTCTGGGCTGGCAGTTTTTCTCTCTAAGCACCTGGGCTATGTCTCGCCATTCCCTTCTAGCTTGTAGGGTTTCAGTTGAGATGTCAGCTGTAAGTCTAATTGGAGATCCTCTGAGAGTAATCTGCCGTTTCTCTCTTGCACATTTTAGGATCTTTTCTTTTTGCTTCACTGTGGTGAGTTTAATTACAATATGTCGTGCAGAGGATCTCTTTTGGTCATGTTTATTAGGGGTTCTATGAGCTTCCTGGATTAGGATTTCTCTGTCTTTCTCCAAGCCTGGAAAGTTTTCTGCTAGTATCTCCCTAAAAAGGCCTTCTAATCCTTTCTCCCTCTCCATACCTTCAGGAACACCTAGAACCCGAATGTTGGGTTTTTTAATAGTATCCTGTAAATTCCCGACGATATCTTTTAGTTTTCTAATTTCCTCTTCTTGTCTTTGGTTTGACTGTTTCCTCTCCTGTTCTCTGTCTTCTAGGTCCGATATTCTCTCTTCTGCTTCACCCATTCTGGTTTTAAGGCCCTCAAGATTGCTTGTCACTTGATCTATTGAATTCTTCAATTCATTAAGATTTTTTGTCACTCTCGTAGCTTCTTGTTCTACTAGTTGTTTCATTTCATTTTGATTTCTCCGTAGTGCTTCATTCTCGCGAGAGAGATTTTCTATCTTATCCATTAAGGATTTCTGTAGTTCAAGAATTTGTTTTTGAGAACTTCTTAATGTTCTTATCAATTCTTTGAGATCTGCTTCTTGCATTTCTTCTATCTCATTATCTTCATAATCCTGACTTGGGGTGTCTTTTCCGTTTGGGGTCATCATAGCGTCTTCCTTGATCTTGCTCCCTCGGAATCTGTTTTTATTTGGCATTATTTTTTTTTTCCCCTCACTCTTTCTCTGGGTTGTCAAGGTAATGGAGTTTGTGTGCGCGGTGTGTTCCCAGTTTTTGGATCCCCTTCAGGTTTCTACAGCCTCGGGTTTTTGGTTCCGTCTGCCTCAGTGATGGGCGGGCGGGCGGGCGGGCGGGTGCGCCTTGTCCCACTGAGTTTAATCTAGCTCGAATTAGCAGGGTGGGTGACGAGAGAGGCTAGTGTCCGTGCAGGCTCGCCTCAATTGTGCTGTTTTCCCCCGTGGGGGGTCTGCTTCCCCCCGCCAGTGTCTCGGGATCCCTGTATCGGCCCCCGTTCAAGCGCTCAGTTCCAATGGCGACTGTGTTCCGCCCGGCTTCCGGTTCAGCCGGCGGGCGCACGCCGTCCCACTGTGTTCAGTCTAGCTCGAGTGAGCAGGGTGGGCAACGAAAGAGGCTAGTGTCCGTGTGGGCTCGCCTCAACTGTGCTGTTTCCCCCGTGGCGTCTGCTTCCCCCCGCCAGTGTCTCGGGATCCCTGTATCGGCTCCCGTTTAAGCGCTCGATTCTAATGGCGACTGTGTTCCGTCCGGTTCCCGTCCCTCCCGGCAGCTCCCGTGCCACTAAGGCACGATTTGCCGTTCGCAAACTTACTTTCCCATAGGTCCTCTGCGTCTCATTCACTGGGTCCGGAAGAATTTCCACTGCATTTTTTTCCGTGAGATTTTTCCTGAGGCTACAGTAACTCTGTTTTTATTAAACTATCTTTTTGCGGACTGCTAGTGCGCGTCCTCACTATTCCGCCATCTTGGCTCCGCCCCTATTATTATTTCTAACTCTACCGTTTGGAGCAAGTCAGCTTGAGCATGTCCCAAATAGTACATCTCCTCCCTCTCTTATTCCCACTCTTATGTTTAAAAGGGATCACTTTTCAGTTAAGTTTAAACACTTAAGAATAACTGTGTATTAATTACAGAATTCAACCAATAGTATTAACTAGAACAAACAAACAAAAATTACTAAGAGGAATAACACATTCCAATTCAATCCCATCAAAGTGGCATGTAGCAGTGCTATCTCACTAGTCCAAGTGATCAATTTCTGTTCACAATTGATCATAATGATAGGACTAAGAGTCAAAGGGATCACATAAACAGGACTAGTGTCTGCCAATACTAACTGATAGAATAAAAAAGGGAGAAAATGATCCAACATGGGAAGCAAGATACACAGCAGACTCATAGAATGGCAGATGTCCTAGATAGCACTCTGGCCTCAGAATAAGCCCTTAAGTATTAAAGCCATTAAAAAAGCAGTCATTGAAATTCAATGGCCTTAAAAGTCTGGAGTGATTTAATGGCAATACAGTACCATGTATAGTACTCGATAGGATACCTATGTGTCACTATGTAACAGCCACGTACAAGTAATGATGTTCATAGTTAAAATGAATCTGTTCCTCCATCAAATAAAAACACAATTGATTGTCTATGTGATTGTCAGAAAACTGTTCTCTGCACTTTAGAAATATATTTATTCCCAGTGATGTTTCGATGATTAGAGAGCTAAACCTCAATTTCTTGACAAATCAATGCTGGTAGAATTCAGTATTCTTTGACAATAGTGAGTAAATATGCTCTTACTCTCAGTTGAGTAGCAGTTGCTGCTCTATTTAATTGGATTTTCAGTGGTTTCACAAATTATGATAAAATGTAGCAGTGCTTCAAAATAATCATATTGTTTTTACATTACACTGTTTTTTTATTATTAAAATCAACAGTTCACAGAGAACGTCAACAATTCAATCCCATCAAGATGGCATGTACCAGTGCCATCTCACTAGTCAAAGTGATCAATTTCAATTCACAATTGATCATACTGATAGGTATAAGAGTCAAAGAATTCACACAAACAAGACTAGTGTCTGCTAATACTAACAGATAGAATAAAAAAGGGAGAGCATGATCCAACATGGGAAGCGGGATACACAGCAGATTCATAGAATGGCAGATGTCCTAAACAGCACTCTGGCCTCAGAATCAGCCCTTAAGGCATTCAGATCTGGCTCAAGAGCACATGAGAGTACTATAGGCATGGAAATCCCAGTAGAAAGAATGGGCCATCAAAGAAGGAGGAACTTTTCTCTGAAGGGAGGAGTGAACCTCCACTTTGACTATGACCTTGTCTAAATAAGATCGAAGTCGGAGAACTCAAAAGGCTTCCATAGCCTTGGCAACTCATGACAAGAGCCTAGGGAAATTACTGATGCCATAAACAAGAGTGTCAAATTGTTAAGTCAACAACAGTAGTCACTGTGCACTTACTCCTCATGTAGGATCTTGGCACTTAATGTGTTATCCAATGTGAAGTAATACTAAACTTGTACTCAAACAGTATTTTTCACTTTGTGTTTCTATGTGGGTGCAAAGTGTTGAAATCTTTACTTAATATATGGTAAATTGATCTTTTGTATATAAAGATAATTCAAAATGAATCTTGATGTGAATGGATTGGGAGAGGGAATGGGAGTTGGGAGGGTTGCGGGCGGGAGGGATGTTATGGGGGGGGCATTGTAATCCATAAACTGTGCTTTGGAAATTTACATTTGCTAAATAAAAGTTAAAAAAATCAACAGTTGACAGGGAATGACTAACTGCTCCTTTCCTGTTTTTTTTTTTCCCACTTTGTACAATAACTGAAAAATCAAATTAGGAATACAGTATTCCTTTCATACTGCAGAAGTTACGGTTTGCCTCTGCCTGCCAGCAGCTTGTAGATTTGGAAATTAGTATCTGTGGCATTCTCAGTCACTGGAGACAGCTTCTCTTTTCTTCAGGATGTTCTGAAGGGGAGGAGAGCACCCTGAGTTGGACCAACATATGAAGACGGGAAGAATAGCTTAAAATAGTCAGTGTTTCAGAGAGTTCCTAACAGCTAAGTGGTATTATTGGACAAAACAGGCACACTTTGCAGATCCTGATGGCAACAGTTTGTAACTTTTTTCTTGAAATAGACAAGTCAGATTAAATGGTCTGTCACTTTTGTGACAATGAAAGAAAACAAATCTCACTTTATTACTACCAATTAAGCATTGGTTGCTACTTTATTTAATAATACTTTCAAAGAATTCACAAACTATTAGTGAGGAAAATGTAATTGTGCTTCAACACAGTACCAATTTTATACCTCAGTAAATCTAAGAACATGTCATTATTTTTTTAAATAGTGCTCTTGCTAATATTTTTGAGGAGCCTTGTAACTTTCTTTCAGTTGATTATATTAAAAAATGTTCATATATATTTTTTTCTTTCAAGGAAAACAAATGCCCTTCTTGAAAAAAGAAAACCTAACAATTATCTCTGGACAATTTTATACTAAGATTCTTACAAATATGTGAAAAACAGTATTGGAAAGTCCCTTCTGATCTATTTATAACCATGTATGGAAGACAAATGATGAGGAACTGAGGGAGAAGCCCAAGGGAAAAGCCTATGTTTGAAAATCTGAATTTGTCTCTATTCCAAATATATGCATTGCCAACAACTTTTAAAGATAATTTGCTTCAGCTGCAAAAGAAATGTGATTATAGCTTACATAATGGTGACTTTGATCGTATATCCATTGATCTAAAAAAAGTACACTTTTATAGGGTGGTTGATATTTTCAGGTACTTCATATGAATTGTGGATAAGTATATGCGCGTTTGTAACTTCCTTTTAAATGTCCTGAAAAAATTCGGTACATAGCCAAGGAACCTCAACGCTGGCACCCTTAGCAGTATTTTGTCTTTGACCTTTCTTAAAATAGTGCCATTCTTTTTAAGATTTGTCTTATTTTCCAAATTTCTTTTGTCTAATTTGGAACTAATAGTAGAAAGTCTGTATGTAAATGACTGGCTTGTATTTTCCTGTTTTTTTTTAAATCCATATTTTAACAGTCTATAATTAATCTGCTTCATTTCTTTGCATCCTTTTTTTCCCCTGCCTCCTTCTCCACCTCCTCCTCCTTCTCATATTTCCTCCCTCCTCTGCTAGCATTCCCTTCTTTCTTTCTTTTACTTTCTACAACTGCATCCCTAAGCACTTTTGGAGACCTTACATGAGTCCATTCAAAAAAATGTAAAACTCAGACACTGGGTTCATGCGTTAAAACAGACACTCACACTAATTTAGGTCATAATATTTCAGGTCATAATATCCAGTGTTGCAGGTATATCTAGGACAAAATTAATATTTTAATTGTTATATATGTATATATATATAATATATTTTTATAAATATTATCTGTGATCAATTTTTTTTCTAAGCAGTAGTTTCTATTGAACAGATTTTTACTGAGTATTTAGTGTATCCAAGGCCTACCTTAGATGACTACAAATTGGGAAACAGGGTTAATACAATACACACAGAAACATAGTCTCATGTAGCCTATAGTTTGACAAGACTGATAAATAATGTACTAGTAAAATTAGAAACAAAAATTAATAATTGTGAAATGTGGTTAGAAGAAAATTAACAGGATGGTGTGAAAATAAATTAACATTAAAGTAGTTTGCATAAAATATAATTTAAACTAAAATTAAACAGCTTAGAGCATCCACAGTGAATCATAGAGTGTGTATTTCAGAGAAAGCAATGTGCTTTAAAGAAGGAACAAGCTGAGAATATTGGATGAACTGAAAAAATGGTGTAACTGGAGCATTCTGAACTAGGTGGGCTGCAAGATGTGGTAAAATTAGGGGGGGGCGGTGAAGCCAGGAAGATATTTTAACTGTACTTTAAGTGTCAAGGTAAGATACTAAGTGAGCTTAATCCTGTTTATATGTTTTAAATACTCATCCAGCCACTTTCTAGAGAAAGGAATGAAGCAGAACAAGACTAGAAGCAGAAAAACTGATTTTGAAACTGCTTTGCTAAGAACTGACCTGTGCTAAGCTTGTAGTAGTGGAGATGATGAGAACTACAGAGATGTAGAGTGTGTTTTATAATAATGCAGAGAATAAACCTGCTGATAGTCCATTGTAAGGTAATGGGAAACAGTGCAAACAAGAATGCATCTAGATCTGTGGTCCCAAAGTGAATGGTGTTGTTTTTGCTCAAGGGAAGTGTATGGGTGGAATATGAGGCTAAAAAGAGAAGGGTGCTGAAGCAAATGATGGGAAGAGAGTTAAGGGTACAATCCTATAGCTGTTACTTATGAGAAACAGTCATATTCACATTGAGAATGTTAGAGATAACTACATTTGGATTTTAAGCTAGCAGGCAATCTTTGTCAGATATCCCAAATAGAGATAGAAATAAATAACAGTTTTCATACTTAGTCCTTTAGCGTTCCGACACTTAGAAATTAGAGAACATAGGTCTTTGAAACATAGCTGAAATGAATAGCCATCATTTCAGGAGATATCAGATCAACAGTGTCATGGAACCAAATAGAATGTTTCAAGATGAATAGCAAATTATGTTGCATAGTGCTGAGAGTTTGAGTGTATTGGACTCAGTAGTAAACATACTTGGGAGGAAGCAAACGGAAGTAGATTAATATGTGAATAAAAGAAGCAAGTAGTTAGAAATGTATGTATACATGGGCCTGCGCCGTGGTACAGTAGGTTAATCCCCCTCCTGTGGCGCAGGCATCCAGTATGGGTGCTAGTTCTAGTCCTGGCTGCTCCTCTTCTTATGCAGCTCTCTGCTGTGGCCCAGGAGGGAAGTGGAGGATGGCCCAGGTCCTTGGGCCCCTGCACCCTCATGGGAGACCTGGAAGAAGCTCCTGGCTCCTGGCTCTTGGCTTTGGATTGGCGCAGCTCTGGCCACTGCAGCCATTTGGGGAGTGAACCAGTGGATGGAAGTCCTTTCTCTCTGTCTCCCTCTCACTGTCTGTAATTCTACCTCTCAGATAAATAATAAATAAAATCTAAAGAAAAAAAAAGAAATGTATATATACAAATTTCTTTTGAAAAGTTTGTAAACAGTAGCAAATAAATAAGATATGGTAGATTAATGTTTTCTCATACTTTGCCTAAAGAAATCTAAAGGATTAAATAATTTTTAGTACTATTAATGTCATATTCAGAGTGTTTTCATTTGAAAGTAGTTTTTTCAGGTACTATAGTTAATTTCTTCCATTTCTATTTATATATTCACACACAGTAAACATCATTCATTTTAATTCTTAATTGTTATTTATTTGAAATGCAGAGATGTAGAGAATCATTTTAAGTGCTATGTTTGATGAATTTTATCTATTATATACAGTCATATAGCCATTGGCATAATGATACTTATATAAAATACTGCTAAATACTTATTAAAAGCATGATGGTATGTCAAAATTTGTTAGAAAAAAAGAAATACAAATCAACTTATTGTGTTGAAAGACTGCTTTGAAATCTATGCATAGTTTATTCATAATACTTCCATAGTTTTTGGAAACGTTTCATTTTTATATGTCTATTTTCCACCAAAATTAGATGGTTTTAATCCAATATAATAACTGTTCCACTTTATGATGAGTACAGCAATAATGTAGTCCAAATTCTATACTAATGAAAGACCTTACCCAACTAATTCTCTTCAGCTATTGAAAATTATTTTTCTGATAAGTTGAAACATGGCACAACATTTTTGTGTGTGTGTAAGTCTGTGTGCCTATGTGTTTTATTCTCCAAGAATGTTTTCATTATGCCTTTTTTTAAAGACTTTTCAGTATGGAGTAGTAAGTGTAGCAGAAAAGCAAAAACATTTTACTTTACCCACTGTTTATCCATTTTTAAAATTATTCCCTTCACTGATTTTCAAAAGACTTCTTGTCTCTTTTCTTAAAAAAAAAATCTAAATGTTGCAACCTTTAAAATGACATTTATTCCAGGACTGATGGAAAAACCTTATGTATATTTGATTCTGTTGCCTTCTATTTATGAATACCCTGGTAATAATTTGCCTCTCCTATCCTTTCAAAATGTGAGCTGTAATATTGTTTCTAGTATTTATGTTCTTGCATCCATATGTCTTTAATACTTAGCAACAGTAACTTTCTTTAGCGTTTTCATGAAATAGAACCATTGTCACCTCTCATGCAAGGCAGAGGATTTCATACTTTCGGCCAATTTAGTTTTTATATGAAATTTGACTTCTGAGTTTTTTTGCCTAGTCATCTACAAGTCTGAGTTCACCTGCTGTCTGATTTACTTTTCTCTTCAATAATTAAAAAGCTTTTTCCTGGCATATAGATACATGGCAGATCATTTACTTTTGGCTTATAGAATAAACAAGAAGAAACTATTTCTCAATTCAACAATATTATAAATATAAACTTTCAATATGGATATCAAATCAGAGTTAGATCAGAGTAATAATTTCCTAGTGTCACACAACATAATGGATGACAATACTTCACATTATCCCTAGTATGTATTTGAAGAACAGAAGAAAGAAGAACCAAGCTTCCAATCATAAAGTAATATAACAGAAGTGGAATTGTTTATTACCCTGATTTGATTAGTACACATTGTAGACATGAATTGAACGGTCACAATAGATTTCAAGATGGCAGAAAAGGGAAGGAGTTTACTGCTGTAGTCTAGTGGAAGACAGTTAACAAGAGAGTGGAGAGAGTGCGATTTCAGGGAAGAGTTATGGAGAAAAATACAGTGGAAACTCCATGCAATTAGAGGGATGCTGGTGATTTATATGGAGGGTGAAGATGCACAACATGAACATGGACACAGCAGAGGACCCCAGCAGCTGAGAACTGCAGTATAATCTTTGGAGAGTGAGGTGAGATCAGACTGCAGCAGTCCAAACCACTGTCAATAAAGCTGAAGGGAGAGCCTGGTATGTGTCCATCTTAGAGCCGTGTCAGGGACATTGTACTTGCCAATCTAGAGAGAAAAAAGGGGGCATGTTTCTCTCTCCCTGACCATCTGACAAAGGCATCCTGTAACTAGCTTAAAGAGGGCAGGTGCCATCTTGGATATATGTAGCAGCTGCACTAGCTTGTGTCCACACACCAGCAACCAGCTGAGAGGAGCCTCCTGAGTCTGGCTAGGAGAACTGAGAAGGTCTGTGGGAGCTTTGTGTGCGGAGACTGAAACACTGGCTGTGTGGGAGGGAAGAGGGTGTGTCTGGGTCTCTGGGTGGTTGCTATGGGTGGTTCCACACACATGGGGGTTACGAGTCATTGCTGCAGGATCTGTGTTCACACTGAGGACTGAATGGATCCTTTGTGTGGTTCTGGATGAATATCGGACCTACTGGGGCTAGCACCTGGCCATTGGTCACCTTGGAGAAGAAGCAAGGGTAAGATAATAACAACAGAGCTGAACAAACCTTACACTCTGATAAACAACAAAAAAAAGAAATTTGGGGGCCAGCACTGTAGCACAATGGGTTAACACCCTGGCCTGAAGCACCGGCATCCCATATGGGTGCCAGTTTTAGTCCTGGCTGCTCCTCTTCTGACCCAGCTCTCTGCTATGGCTTAGGAAAGCAGTAGAAGATGGCCCAAGTCCTTGGGCCTCTGCACCCAAATGAGAGACCCGGAAGAAGCTCTGGCTCCTGGCTTTGGATTGGCGCAGCTCTGGCCATTGAAGCCATCTGGGGAGCAAACCAGCAGATGGAAGATCTCTGTCTCCACCCGCCTCTGTAACTCTGTCTTTCAAATAAATAAAAAAAATCGTAAAAAAATAAGAAATTTACAATGCCCAACTTAAGTGTCACATTGTTAACTCTCCTCAACCTGGAGCATTGAACAAAGCTCCCTGGGTACACCCAGCACATGCTTCTGGGTAATCACTGAAAGAGCATACGCTTCACTAAGCCTCACCAGCATAGTTTAAAGATAAAAGCTATCAGAGGGAAAAAAAATAAAAACCAACAAGTATCTTCACAAATACTTAAAAATAAAAGGAGAAATTCAAAAAACAAGAATAATCAGGACAACATAATGCCCCCAAAGAACATAACAGCACTTTAATAATAAAATGTGAAGAAGAAGAGATTGAAGAAATGCTGGAAATGGAATTCAAAACATCGATCATAGGATTACTTAGAAGAAATCAGAAGAAAAACTGCAAATTAAAGAAATGGATACATGAGTTGAGTGAAAATATTTTCCATCAAATTGAGATTTTAAAGAGAAATCAAAATGAAATATTAGAAATGAAGAATTCAATTAATCACATAAAAATGTGCTGGAAAGCCTTAACAACAGAGTCAGTGAGGAAGAAAAAAGAAAATCCTAGTTAAAAGACATATCCATAGAAATTTTACACTCAGAACAAGAAAAAAGAAGAAGAAATTAGAAAAATTAAACGCAATGTTGGAAATGTATAGGATGCTATCAAATGGCCAATATATGGGTCTTTGGGGTTCATGAAGGCATGGAAAGAAATAATCAATTAGAAGGACTTTTTAGTGAAATAGTTACAGAAAACTGCCTTAATTTGGAGACAGAAAGGGACATCCAAGTACGAGAAGCACAAATAACTCTTAATAAACGCGACCAGAAAAGATCTTCATCACTACACATTGTATTCAAACTTCTCACAGTAAACATAAAGAAAAGATTCTAAAATGTACACAACAAAAACACTAGATTACCCTCAGAGGATCTCTACTTAGATTCACAGCTGCCTTCTCATCAATAACCTTGCAGGCTAGGAGAGAATGGCAAAATATATTCCAATTCTTCAGACAAAAACTGTCAACACAGAATACTGTATCTTGCAAAGGTCTCATTTATGAAAGAGGTGAAATAAAGACCTTCCATGACAAATAGACATTGAAAAAATTTGTTACTACTTCTGCAGCCTTACAAAAGATGCTTAAAGATATGCTACATACAGAGACACAGAAAGACGTCCATCACTATGAGAGAAGATGAAGGCAGAAAACCTCTCAGTGAAAGTACAACAAAAATCCAAAGTAAACAGTAGAAATATTTATGGAAAAATGGCAGGGATAAGTCATTTATCTGTACTCACCTTGCTCTCCAGTTAAAATATATAGGCTGGCTGAATGGATGAAAAAACAATACCCATCTATTTGCTGCCAACAAGAAACACATATCAACAACAAAGATACATGCAGAGTGAAAGTGAAAGTCTGGAGAAAAGATACTTCATGCTAACAGAAACCAAAAAAGAGTTAGTTTAGTCATCCTAATATCAGATAAAATAGATCTTAGCACAACATTTGTTAAAAGAGACAAATAAGGTACTATGTGATGATTAAAGGATCAATTCAACAGAAAGATGTGACTATAATAAATGTATTTGCACCCAATTACAGAGCACCTGGCTATTTAAAAGAAATGTTAATGAATCTAAAGAGAGACACATACTCCAAAACTATAGTAATGGGGAACTTCAGTGCCTCACATTCAGCAATATAGAGATTAACCAGACAAAAAACCAGCAAGGAAACAACAGAGTTAATGGACAATATTGACCAAATGGACCTAATGGCTATCTAGTAGAACTTTTCATGCTACAGTTGCAGAATACACATTCTTACTAGTGCATGGAACTTTCTTTAGGATAGACCATGTGTTAGGCCATAAAGTAAGTCTCAGCAAATTAAAAAAAAATAGAAAATATACCAAACATCTTTTTGGACCACAGTGGAATGAAGCTGTAAATCATAAATTCAAGAATCTCTAGCATATAGGCAATCACATGATACTGAAAAAAACATGCAACCTAATGAACCATGGGTCATAGAAGAAATCAAAAGAGAATTCAAAGTTTTTCTGGAAATGAATGAAGATGACAGTAGAATATATTAAAACTTATGGGATACAAGAAAAGTGGTGTTAAGTGGAAAGTTTATAACAGTTGGTGCCTACATCAAAACTGATACACAATTGGCCCAAGTAACCAAAAAAAAAAAAAAAAAAAAAAAAAAAGAGGGAGAATGATGAAGGTTCAGATCTATGAAATTAGAGATGAAAAAGATGTGAAAACATTTACCACAGAAATAAAAAGAATCAGCAGAAAGTACTACAAAGAGCTGTATGCAAATATATCAGGAAAATCTAGAAGAAATGGATAGACTCCTGAACATGTACAACCTACATAAATTGAGCCACGAAGACATAGAAAACCTAAATAGACCAATAACCAAGAAATAAATTGAATCAGTAAAAAAGATTCTCTCAACAAAGAAAAACCCAGGACCAGATAGCTTCACTGCTGAATTCTACCAGACATTTAAAGAACTAACTCTAAGGCTTTTCAAGCTATCCAAAATAATTGAAAGGGAAGGAATCCTCCCAAACTCCTTCTTTGTATCCAGCATCACCTTAATTCCTAAAACTGAAAGATTCAACATAGAAACAGAACTACAGATAGATTTCTCTGATGAACATAGATGCAAAGATGCTCAACAATCAATTTCAACAACACTTCAGAAAGATCATTACCAAGTGAGATTTAGCCCTGTTAGGCAGGAGTGGTTCAACATTATCAAATCAATTAATCTGAAACATCACATTAAGATACTGAAAGAAAAAAAACATATTTTATCTCAATAGATGCGTAGAAAGCATTCAATAAAATACAACATTCTTTCATGATGAAAACTTTAAGCAAATTTGGCATAGAAGGAACATCCTTCAACATAGTCAAGGCATATGAAAAACCCATGGCCAGCATTCTATGGAATGGGGAAAAGTTGAATGTTTTCCCCCTAAGATCCAGAACCAGAGAAGGATGCCAACTCGCACCATTGCTATTCAATATAGTCCTGGAAGTTTTAGCCAGAGCCACTAGGCAAGAAAAAGAAATGAAGGGATACAAATTGGAAAGAAGGAAGTCAAACTATCCCTATTTGCAAATGACATGATTCTATACATAGGGGATCCAAAACACTAAATTAATAGACTATTGGAACTCATAAAAGTGTTTGATAAATTGGCAGGATATAAATTATCATGCAGTTATCAATATCCTTTGTATATCCACAATGATATGTCTTGTAGCTTGTAGCTGTTCACAATAGTTAAAAAAAAAACACCTTAAATACATTGTAATAAATTTAACCAAGGAAGCCATAAATCTCTACAATGAAAATTAGAAAATATTGGCCGGCGCCGTGGCTCAACAGGCTAATCCTCCGCCTTGCGGCACCGGCACACCGGGTTCTAGTCCCGGTCGGGGCACCGGATTCTGTCCCGGTTGCCCCTCTTCCAGGCCAGCCCTCTGCTGTGGCCCAGGAGTGCAGTGGAGGATGGCCCAGGTGCTTGGGCCCTGCACCCCATGGGGAGACCAGGAAAAGCACCTGGCTCCTGGCTCCTGCCATCGGACGAGCGCGGTGCGCCGGCCGCAGCGCGCCGACTGCGGCGGCCATTGGAGGGTGAACCAACGGCAAAGGAAGAACTTTCTCTCTGTCTCTCTCTCTCACTGTCCACTCTGCCTGTTAAAAAAACAAAAAAAAAGAAAATTAGAAAATATTAAAGAAAGAAAAAGAAGATGACACCAAAAATTGGAAAATCTTCTATGTTCATGGATTGGAAGAGTCAATATTACCAAGATATGCATAGTAATGAAAGCAGTTTACATATTCAATGTGATATCAGTCAAAACACCAAGGACATTATTCTCAGATATAGAAAAAAGTGATGCTAAAATTCATATGGAAATATAGCAGACCCTGAGTAGCTAAAGAAATTTTATGCAACAAAGACAAACCTGGAGTCATCACAGTAGCTGATTCCAAGACATACTACAGGGTAGTTATATTCAGAACAGTGGCAAAAATAGAATGATATGTATACCAATGGAACAGAATAGAAGAGAAACTCCAGAAATTAATCTACACATCAGCACATCTTTGGCAAAGAAACTAAAAACAATCTGTAGCAACAGTCTCTTCAACACATTGTGCTGGGAAAACTGGATCTCCACATGCAGAAGGATCAAACTAGACACATCACTTACACCTCACTAAAAAATCCACTCAAATGCACCAAAGATCTTAATCTACAACCTGATACCATCAAATTATTAGAAAACATGGGGCAGACTCTGCAAGATATTGACATAGGCAAAGACTTCTTGCAAAGGACCCCGGAAGCACAGGCAATCAAAGCCAAAATTGACAAATGGGATTACATCAAGCTGAGAGGTTTCTGAACTGCAAAAAAACATTCAGCAAAGTGAAGAGGCAATTGATAGAATGGGAGAAAATATTTGCAACCTATGCAACTAAAAATGGTTAACATCCACAGTATATAAAAAGCTCACAAATTTCAGTAACAACAAAACAATCCAGTTAAGAAATGGGCAAATGGCTTGAACTGGCACTTTTCAGGAGAGGAAATTCAAATAGCCACAGACATTGGAGAAAATGCTCAGGATCACTAACCTTCAGGGAAATACAAATGAAAACCATAAAGAAGTTTCACCTCACCACAATTAGAACAGCTTTCATACAGAAATCAACAAATAACAAATGCTGGTAAGGATGTGGGGGAAAATGTACCCTAATCCACTGTTGGTGGGAACGTAAACTGGTGCAACCACTGTGGAAGACAGTATGGAGATACCTCAGAACTCTTAATAAAGACCTACCATTTGACCCAGCCATTCTACATTTGGGAATTTACCCAAAGGAAATAAAATCAGCATATGAAAGAATGATTTACACCCTCATCTTCATTGTAGCTCAAATCACAATAGCTTAGTTATGGAATCAACCCAGATGTCAACTGATGACTGGAAAATATTAGACTTAGTGAAAGAAGCCAGTCTGAAAAAGATAAGTATAATGTGTTCTCCATGATCTGTGGTAACTTATAGATTACCTAAATGTAATCTATAGAAGTGAAATTGAGATTTTTAGATGTGAGAACTTTGAATAACCCTCGTCTCAACTGTTGAGAAACAGGTTTTTTAAAAAATATAATTTTTTTTTATTTTTTATTTTTGACAGGCAGAGTGGACAGTGAGAGAGAGAGAGACAGAGAGAAAGGTCTTCCTTTACCATTGGTTCACCCTCTAATGGCCACCGCGGTCGGCGCGCTGCAGCTGGCGCACCATGCTCATCCGATGGCAGGAGCCAGGTGCCAGGTGCTTTTCCTGGTCTCCCATGGGGTGCAGGGCCCAAGCACTTGGGCCATCCTCCACTGCACTCCCGGGCTACAGCAATGAGCTGGCCTGGAAGGGGGGCAACCGGGACGGAATCCGGCGCCCTGACCGGGACTAGAACCCGGTGTGCCGGCGTCACAAGGCGGAGGATTAGCCTGTTGAGCCACGGCGCCGGCCCAAAAATATTATTTGTTGAACTCTTTACTTAGTATAGGTTTAATCTTATATGTATGAAGTTAACTGAAAATAGATCTTAGTTAAAAAATGAGACTAAGAGAGGGAGGAGAAAGATGGATGGGAGTGAGGGTAGGGTGGTAAGAATCACTGTGTTCCAAAGTATATTTGTGAAATGCATGGAGTTTATATACCTTAAATAAAATTACTGGGGAAAAGAAGTCACCCCATAGCTCATATATATGTACAATTATTGTTAATAATTTTCAAATTAAAAATAAATTTAATAATGAAATAAAATATGACATTTCTCATGTATTTTTAAAATTTTTTTAATTTTTAACTTTGAGATGAATTATTACTTGCAGATAATTTGAGCATGTTCCTCATTTCTGTCCCAATTTTACAAGTTGCTTGTTACTATGAGATTTTTAGCAATATGGGTAGAAAAATCTATTTTTTAAAATTAGGTCATTTATATGATTTGGAGATTTGTTAACAAGGCAAGCAAGTGTATATAGTAACTAGCACTTACTACAAGGCTCCTTTTTTTTTTTTTTCACTAATTTCAGTTGTTCCTGGCCACAGAGCTTAATTTTCAAACATTAGCATTTTATTCCCTCATGCAGCTTGATTTGACTGCACGACTCATTTCTCACCAATGGAGTGTGAACGGAAATGAGCATCCAGTGTCTGTCTCATAGTGTCTGTGTAGTCAGCTAAGAAATAGCAAGAGTTGTTCATGGTAACAAACCATATAGACGTCTCATGAATCATTTATTTCTTATTCTACATTTTAAAATCTATGGATCAGCTAAAGATTGTTTTATGTCTTCCCATTTTGGAAGATTGGAGCAGGAGCACTATCTGGGACCTGGCATTCTTAGGAGGATGGATGTGTAGATTATGAAGTAAATGATAAATGCAAGTTGAGGATCATGTTGCCCTGACAAGGGAAGGTCACATGGCTAAGTCTAAACTAAAGTGGCTAGAGAGTGCACACTATTGTAGGAAATCATGTTAAGAGGAAAAAGGCAAGAGGTAACAAATATTTACTATCAAATAAAGACTCCTACACTTGTTAAAGCAGAGTATTTTCACGTTATCTTTATTCCATTCATTCTTTGATGATTTGAATGTGAATATTCCAACAATAACTTTTTCATCATGAAGATAAGGGCTATGGAAAGGAATGAAAGACAGAAAATGAATCAATGAAAGAGGAAAAAAAAAAACTTGTCAGTTGAATAAACTCTTGAATTATAGCTACCCTGACAGCCAAGGGCCCCCCCCCCCAAAAAAAAATACCTGAATCTGGATATATGAAATGCATGAAATTTGTTCATCTTACATAAATAAAAGTTATTACAAAGAAAGCAATGACAACCAAAAAACTCTTTGTAATATATATTTTAATGAAATTAAACTGAAATTTTAACACAGCAGCCACTATGGAAGACAGTATATGGAGATACTGGATCTCCACAAATTTTCCCTCTCCCTCTCCCTCTCCCTCTCCCTCTCCCTCTCCCTCTCCCTCTCCCTCTCCCTCTCCCAACTCTCCCAACTCTCCCAACTCTCCCAACTCTCCCAAGCTGTTCACAAGGTGTTGTAAAAATAAGATAGAGATTCCATAATATTACAAGCAAGATAATAATATACAAAACAACTGCAACCCTGGTAACATTTTTGCTTTTGTGCTTTTATAACCAAAGTCAGCTTCTATCACCACATAATCTATCCAAATCTATATCACCCAATTCCCTCTGCTTACTCTGGGCAACCACTAATCTGTTCTCCATGTCTATAATTTGTAATTGCAAAAGTGTTATATAAATGCAGTAATACATAACTTTTTGTATTAGCTTTGCTTACTCAGCATAATGCTTAGAAACTTGACCTAAATAGATGCATATGTCAACTGTCTTTATTTTGAGTAGTATTCCACTGCTTGGTTATAGCAAAGTTGTTTTCCACTTAGTTGTTTGATTCCTTATTTTCATTGAAAGATACCTTGTTTTTTTTTTTCCAACTTGAGAATATTATGAATTAAACTTCTATTAACATTTATGTATATAGATTTTAAACTAAGCATAACATTTTATTTCTGTGAGATTAATTCTTGGTTATATGTTATGTGCATTTTTGTTTTTCAGCCAAGAGTGGCAATGTTGTTTTATTTCGCACTGGCAATTTATAAGTGATCCAGTTTCAATGTATCTTTTTTAGATTTGGTGTTTCTCTTAAAAATTGTGGTATTATATACTGTTTATACTACTAATATTTGTTTTAATTTTAGTTTTCCTACTTACTGTTATTGAATAAATTTCTATGTGTATATTTGTCCTTTATATGTGACTGTACATCTATTTCTGTGCAAGTTTTTCCCCAGTTTCTTTACTGACTTTTGAAAGTTCTTTAAATATTCTAGATATAACCCCCCATTGGATATGTGGCTTGCAACTATAATGGCTTGATCCAGCCTAAAATTTGTCTCATTATCATCTTTTTTATTGTGACTGATGAAGATAGTATTTCAAACAATAGTTACAGACTGAATATTTATTTATTTATTTATCTAACTAATTTCTGATAGGGTATTTTGGAGAGCAAAAGTTTAAATTTTGATAAAATATAATTTTTCAATGTTTCCTTCTATGAAATATGTTTGTAGTATAAAGCTTAACTTTTGCTTAGTCCAAATCCTGAAATTTTTTCTCTTTTGTATTTTCTAGGATCTTCAGTTTTATATTTTATACTTAAGTCATTGATCCATGCTTAGTTAATTTTTTAATATGATCTGTCACTTAGTTTAATGATCCCTTTTATGTGTATGGATGACCAGGTGCTCCAGTGGTATTTGTTGCATTGCTTTTCCACCATGGCCAAAAATCACTGGCCATGTTGACATGGGTCTATTGCTGGTATATCTATTCTGTTCCAATGATGAGTGTGATATACAAAAAGTCTAGAATTAGATTCGACAGATCCCTTCCATTTTCTCCCTTATTAAAAAAAACAACTGAGTTACAGAGAGGAAGAAACACACACACACACACACACACAGAGAGAGAGAGAGAAAGAGAGATTTTTTTTTCCGTCCTCTGTTTCACTCCTCAAATGGCTGCAAGGCTGGAGCTGTACCAGATAGAAGACAGGAGCCTGGAACACCAGGTTGCCCAACTGAGTGTCAGGGACGCAAGTACTTGGTCCATCTTCTGCTGGCTTCCCAGTCACATCAGCAGGGAACTGGATCGGAAAGCAGAATGGCTGTAATAGGAACTAACCCTTATATAGGATGCCAGCATTGTAGGTGGAGGCTTAACTCACAACACTGGCTCCTTGTTCTTTATTTTTACAATTATTTGAACTAGATTGATGCCTTTGCTTTTCCCATTTTTGAATAATGTTTATTTGTAAAAATTGTTGCTGGGAATGTGACATGAATTATGTAAATTTTTATATTTATTTAAAAACAACTGGAATTGTTACTACTTTGCATCTCCCAATCTTTAATCAAAATATGAACTAAACCTTGGCCTTTTTTTCCCCTGACTTCATTCTTTGTCTCATTGGAAATGTTGATGGAATTCCCATTATATTTCAGGCTTTTATGATGGCCATTTTTGTTATTTCATGGTATTCTCATAAAATATTTTGACATTATTTATTACTTCCTCTATTTTTCAGGTAAGAAATTTAAGAACAAATTGTATGAACTAATTTGTTCATATCACACATCTGATAACATTTCCAAATCCGTTTTTCTGAATAACAAAGCCTCTCTTGGATAAAACAGGAAATTCTCACAATTTGTAATCTCAATTCCTTATTACCTGTAGAATTATTTTTCACTAGTATAGGATAATTTTTCTTTTCCACCGAGAACTTGCAAGCATATTATTATTGCTAAAAACGTATCACCATTCACATTGATCTCTATATTACTTGGTTCAACTTTTGACTCTAATGAAATGTAATCTATTTTTTTCTCTATTAAGTATCACACAATTTACAAAATGTTGACAATTAAATAACCTTTTTTCTCTACTTTTCTGCCAATTAGATACTGAGAATATTAAAGGCAGTGTAAGTTCTTAATTTCCTTTTGTATCTAACCTGCTCCATTGGTACCAGCAACTAAGTATTAAAATGATAAATCTAGGCACAAAGAATATTTCAATAATGATAGTCCCTATGTGATTGCCTATTTGTGCTATTGATATCTATGCCTGTCATACTGACAAAATATCCTTAGATAGTTGTGTTCATAAATTCATTCCACATACTTCATGTTTGTGTCAAAAATATAGTAAAAGACTAGTCAAAATCTGCCAAATCTCTAAACGGTTTTTGATTAATTAAACAGAACTGTTGTAAGATACCTGATATGAAACAAAACAATTAATTCCCTAGACTCTTGAGAACATGTGTATCACCACCAATGTTGTCATCATTTTTCAGTAAACTGTGCTATTTACACAGCTTCATGGGGCATTACTAGTTATTTTCCATGTGGATTATATGGACATTATACATTCTTATATGCTAAATGTATAAGGCAGTTTCCCTTGATTTTCTGTATTGTTTATCTCTCCTTTTCCGGGGGTTGAAAATTTTGCCTTATCCAATTTTAGTAACCCTATTCCATAAATTTTATTTTTTTACTATCTTTGTCAGTCTTACTAATTTATTTCCCAAATCAGATTTGTAGTTGCTGGAGGATTAAAGGGTTTTTGGTGTATTTTCCACAATGTCTAAAATGTATTTTTACTCTTCAATTAATATGCTTAAAAATTGACTCCTATAACAATTTTGTTTGTTTTGAACATAATATGTAAAAAGACTAATGCCCACTCTGGAATATAATTGTCATATTAAATTTTATGGTGACTTAGAGCCATAGAAATATGTCAGTTAATGTATATAACCTTGTTGGACAAAACTGCAAAAAGAATGAGGTTGTTAATTAACTATTTTAAATTGATGTATCACCTCCAGGTGGCTTTTTGTGAAAGTTTGCAATAAAGGTGAAAGTTAATGACAGTCTGAGCAAGCATGAATACTGGCGTGGATTAAGAATGACATTTGGAGTTTATAAACAATAATGGGATCCAGGGATTCTCTGAAAATTGACAAAAACTATGTTTTGGGGCCACACAATATTGATTTGCCCAAGTGCTTTACTGACCAGTAAGGTGTAGAATCCAACAATTGCAGAGATCCAGGAAATTATAAATTACAGTTACTTTATAACTGTAAAGGATCTGGAGAGAAGAGCGAATGATCATCACAGCAGTTTATCTTAGAAGTGCAAATGAGAACAGTAATTAGGAAAATTGAGAAAACCAGTTGTATCAACATTATTTCATCCTAAATGGAAATTTAGACTTTTCCTTATTAGCAAACTTTCATAGGCCATTGTGATAACCAAGAGTCAAACATAAATATAACAAATTAATATCAAGGTACAAATACATAATCATATACAAATTACAATATTAAGAAAAATATACTTGTTAAAATAATATTCACATTTTTGTATTCTTCGTGATAATACTGGATACCCAAAGATATAGAAAGAGGATGGTGAAATGTTATTACAAGAGAATTAAATGAAAAATGCAGTGTTCACATTGGTACAGCAGTTATGTTGCTGCTTGGGATTCCTGCATGCCATATCAGTGTCTGGTTTAAGTTCCGGCTGCTGCACTGCCAGTCATGCTTCTTTGCTAAAGTATACCTTGGAAGGCAGTGCTTGATGGCTGAAGTTCTTGGGACCCTGCTACCCATGTGAGAGATTCAGACTGAATCCCAACTTTCTGGCTTCAGCCTGAATCAACCGTTAACTATTATGGGCATTTGGGGATTAGACCAGTAGGTGGAAATTCACACATGTTAATGGTGATGCACATGTTCTCCATCTGTCCTGTCACTCTGCCTTTCAAATAAAAATGCAAAAAAATAAATAACAAATTCAAAAGAGAAAAATAAGGACTAAATTGGTATCAAAAAAGGTAGGAACATGTATCCATATGTGAAGAAAATGAGAATGTGAGAATAGAAAGAACAGTTAGAAAAGGTGAATGAAAGCTAAAGTATTATGAACTATTAGTAAATCATTTTGTAAATTCCCATCTATTTTCTTGGGTTATGGGTTACAGTGTAAAACAGCTCTTCCCATTACCCTTTGGAAGTCTAGTTCATCAATTACTTTTGACAACTCTGCATCTTTTCTTTGCCTTTAATTTCTCTTACGGGTCTCATATTGAATAGTGAAGTTGTCACACTCTACATCTTGGGGTTTATTATATTCCCAAAGTTTGTTTACGTGAAGTTGGGGTTATCTTTTCAGAATAGTTTTTTCACATCAAATTTTTTACAAAATAATAAATGTAACATTTTCTAGAAGTCATCCTTTCAGAATAATTTTTCACAGTTCTTTATAAAATAATAAATGCATCATTTTATAGAAGTCATTTTTTCATAAATTCTGAGAGTAAAAATACACAGATCAGTAGATATACAACAGCTTGTAAAAGCATATTGAAAGATAACATCTCATCTGCAGTTTAATAAAATGTCTTTAATTTCATGTGCTTTCCAAATAGGTACAAAATCAAATATAATTATTCTTCAGTACTTATTTATATGACTGACATGATGCCAAATACTTAATATATATTAGCTTAGTTAATCCTCTACAAGCATATGAGGTAGATACTACTCTTGCTTTCATTTTATGTACCAGTACACTAGGACATAAGGAATCTTTAACAACTTAGCCAAAGACATACAACTAATAAGAGACATCTCTATATTACTAATCATCTGGGAGATACAAATCAAGCCACAAAGGTGGGTTACCATCTCACTCTAGTTGGAATAACTATTATCAAAAATAACAAAAGCTAACGTGCTTGCGGGAATGTAAAGAAGAGGGAAACAGGGGCTGCCACTTTGGCGCACTAGGTTAATCTTCCACCTGCGGCACCGGCATCCCCTATAGGCACCAGGTTCTAGTCCCAGTTGCTCCTCTTCCAGCCCAGCTCTCTGCTGTGGCCTGGGATAGCAGTGGAGGATGACCCAGGTGCTTGGGCCCCTGCACCTGAATGGGAGACCAGGAGAAGCACCTGGCTCCTGGCTTCGGATCAGCGCAATGTGCTGGCCACAGTGTGCCGGCCACAGCAGCCATTGGAGGGTGGACCAATGGCAAAAGGAAGACCTTTCTCTCTCTCTCTCTCTCTCTCACTGTCCACTCTGCCTGTCCAAAAAAAAAAAAAAAGAAGTAGAGATTATGATGGCAGTTACCAAAAACTTGGATTCTAGCAGAGAAAGGAAGAGTAGGAGGAATGAGGAATGGTCACTTAAAGGGCACTAAATTATAGCTAAATAGAATAAGAGGATCCAGTGTCCTATTGCAATACTAAGCTTACTATAATAATAATGGTAATGTACTGTATATTCTCTGAAAGATAAATCTGGAAGAAAAATCTAAAAATTTTTTAACATGAAGAAATATTAGATGTTTAAGTAGATCAATTGTTTTACCCTGACTGGGAATTGTACCATGTAGACACTGGGAATCACACAATACATGCTCATTAATTTTTTACATGATAGCTATAAAAATAAGTGAAAAAGAAGAAACCCTAAACTATAATATAGCAGCCAATTTTCAGATCCTTTGCTCTTAAGCATAGCTAGCCATTGTCTTAAAACTCATCATTACAATCAAACATCATGCATTCTGTTATATATTCAACATGCTTTTGGATGTTTTATATCATATTCTCTTCTGTTACCTGACTCAACTTATCTACTTGTGAAATTGTCTCAATATGGAAATAAGTCTTCACTCAAAATATTAAGACCGAAATATTCAAAATACAAATAAAAACGTATTTCATATGAGAGAACTCCAGAAAATTTACAGAAAATATAAACAAATCATGCTGGAATTTCAAAACTTTTTACATCAAATAAGTTTATCTTTCAATGCTATTTTCCATTAACTTTATGAAGTCCCCTAATACACAATAACAGTGTTTATGATAATATGTTGCCATAAAGTTCAGAAATAATTTAATTTTCATAGACGAGATATGTGCACTCATCTGTCTATCCATGTGAGACCTTTCATACATAATTAGAAAGTTAATTATCTTGTCTTTAGAAAAGTGATCAGAACTCCCTTATATTGAAATGGGCATTGAACAGTTTCAGAAAGTGCAAGTTTTGTACCTAGGCCCATTAATATGATGGCGAGCACATGATATAAACCCCTCATTCCTCTGTTCTTTTGTTGTTAGTGCTGTATTTATCCACAATACCTCTCTATGTTTTGTATCAAAATCATAGTATTTTAAGTGGGTCTTTGGGGCTAATGCTTTAGTGTCATGGGTTAAATTGCTGCTTGTTATGGTAGCATCCCGCATCTGAGTCACAGTTTGAGTTCTGGCTTCTCCACTTCCTATCCAGCTTCCAGCTAATGAGTCTGGGAATGATGGCCAAAGTACTTGAGCCCCTGCCAACCAGGTAGGAGGACAGGATGGAGTTCCTGGCTTCCATCTTTATTCTGGGCCAGATCTGAAGTGTTTTGGGCTTTTGAAGAGTCAACCAGTGGAAAGATATGTCTCTATCTTTCTCTGTCATCCTGTCCTTCAAATAAATAAATAAATCTTTAAATGTAAAAAACAGGGAATATTAAAGCAGCATTAATTTCTTCACATAAAATGAAAGAAAATGATGAATAAAACACTAAAATAAATCTCAGAATAACAGCAAACGGTAGATTGTAGAACAAATTACTTGTTTTCAACTCTATCCAAATATTAAATAAAACTCATGGTCTGTCATGGCTGAGCAAACCCATATAGACATTTTTAAGAACTCTGACCAAGTCATTTAAGAAGAAGCACTTTTATGAAATGAGGATATTTCCAATCCCTCATGGCTTCCCCTCAGTGAAGTAGAAATAGATATAATTGTAGGGGTAGCCCCAGTGAGTTTTAAAACAACAGGAAAAAATTTAAAAGACATGAAAATAAATGTTTGCATTTTTATTTATGAGAACAATTCTCTTCCATATTGCATTGCTGACGAAAGTGTCTGTGACTAACTTGAAATCTGTTCATATTCCAGTTTCCTGTTAGCTACCTCAATGCCAATGAGGAGGAGATTCTCCTATGTATTTGTTGTCACTGATGATGACTTGTTTCCTTTAGTCAGATTTTTGATATAATTTAACTTTATATAATTTCATTTCACAAATACCTTCTTATAATAATAATAAGTGAGCTTTTTGCCTCCCACTTCACTGATTTTGCAAATAAATTGTCGTACCTGCTTACTTGACCTGTGGAAGTTCAACTCAAGAATTACTTATAGATTGCATTATTGTTTTTTTGTTGTTGTTGTTGTTGACAGAAGATTAGAGGAGTTTTTATGCTTGGTGAATTCCATTTTGAATGCATTTAATTACAAGAAAATGATTTTTACTTCACACCAATGCTAAGTGTGCTTGGGAAATGAGGAAATCTGATGGAGGAGGAGGAGGCAAAATGCAAAGTCTGTCGCACAATAGCACCTTGGGAAATCAAGGTGAGACAAAATTAGAAACTGCAGAGAGTCTGTGCAAGCACTATTGGTTCGTTACCCTTGATTTGAAAGGCTGCTTCCAAAGTAAATTAGCAATAAACTTTCCATAAAGATTTCTAAAATCAAAGAGTATGGATAGAAATATAGCATTTTATCCCTTTCCCAACTTTCTATAACAATTTCGGGAATCCTTTTCTGCGGAAATGCTATTATTATTATTTGTATTTTAGCAATCTTTCACATTTTGCAGTGTTTACTGGTGGGATGGTGGGTGACAAGAGGCCCCAAATATGTAGAATAATGTAAAGAAGAGTTGCTAAGTTATGAATTTTGTGAAGGTAATAAGAAGATGCAGAAGACAGAGAAATTTTCATGACAAGGTTATTTAAGTGGAACATGTGAGACTTGATGGAAATTTTGCAGACTGAGATGGATGCATACTAATTCTGTATGTTAGAAGTATGGATCCAACGTGGGTGAGACATAAACTGAATTGGAAGCTTAATTAGGCTATGAAGTTTTGCTCAGCTTCTTAATCACAATGGGTGTTTTTTTATAGCACTCTCTATTGAATAACCTTAACATTAAGTCATTATTCAAAGAAAATAATTTCTTTTCTACCTTTATCTCTTACCTTCCATAACTTCTAGTGATCTCTTTTTTACTCTCTACTTCTGTATGAATGAAGTTCTTGCTTCACAAATCTGTGAGAACATGTAGTAGTTATCATTCTGCGTCCAGTTTATTTCACTTAATATACTCTAGTTCCATCCATGTTTTTGTACATGACAGAATTTCCTCCTTTTATATTTATTTTAACTTCTCATCCATTGATAGACACATTGGCTGATTACATGTTTTGCCTATTATGATTAGTACTGAAATAAATATAGGCATGCAGTTATGTCTTTGACATATGTATTCAGTTTCTTTGGATATATACCCAGTAATGGCATTGCTAGAACATACAGTGGATGTATTTTAAGTTGTTTTACAAAACCCCATTCTGTTTCCTACAGTTATTTGTACTGATTCACATTGCTACCAACAATACATAAGTATTGCCTTTTCTCAGTATTTAAGCAAGAATTTGTTATATTTTGACTTTTGATAATAGCCATTCATATTACAGTAAGTCATGTTTAATTGTGATTTATATTTGCATTTCCCTGTTGATTGAGGTATTAAATATTTTCTTGTATACTTCTTTACATTTATATATCTTATTTTGAGAAATATATATTCAAGTAATTTTCCCATTTTAAAACTCAGATTATTATTTTTCTGTTGTTTGAGTTTACTGAATATACTATATATTAGTCACTTATCACATACATAATTTACAGTTTTTCCCATTATATGGGTTATCTCATTAATGTCTCGCTTCCTTAGCTGTGCAGAAGCTTGCTTGTTGGATATAATATTATGTATTTAGTTTTGCTTTTGTTGCTTTGAGATTTTGGGTCAAATCCCCCCAAAATCTTTGCCTATAACAATGTCTTAACGTTTTTTCCTATTTATTTCTATATATATAAAACCAGTTCTCTCAGGATCATTTATTGAAGAAGTAATCCTTTCTCCAATGTATGCTCTTGGCACCCTGTCAAACATCAGTTGAGTATGACTACATGCATTAATTTCTTCTTGTTCTGTTCTGTTCCATTGGATTATCTGTTCCATATATTTTGAATACTAGAGATTTGTGGTGTTTTGAAGTCAGCTATTTTGTTGCATCTAACTTTCTTTTTGCTCAAGATTTCTTTGGGCATTTTAGCTCTTTTTTGATGCAATATGAATTTTGTGATATTTTTCTAGTTATGAGATGACAATGCTTTTATGGGAATTTCATTGTAGATTACTTTGGGTAGAATGAAGATTTTGGTAATATTAATTCTTCTAATCCACAAAGTAAAATGCTGTTCTAGTTGTGCATGTGTCCTTTAATTTCTTTCATTAATGTTTTATAGATTTATTGTAGATATCTTTAATCTTTTAGCTTAAATTATTTCCATGATTATTATTATTTTTGTAAACATTGTGAATGGGAATTTTAAAATGTTGTCTCCCTTTCTCCTCTTGCCTAATTTTTGTGAAGACAGAGACATTCAGTTAGTTCATTAGCATTTCCTGAGTACACCAGACTATGTTTCTACCAGATTGGCACTAGAAAAACTTTCCCTTATTCTTTTATGTTCTTCTCCCTTCTTTCAACCTCCTTTTTATAATTACACAGCAGACTTATAGAATGGCAGATGTCCTAAATAGCACTGTGGCCTCAGAATCAGCCCTTAAGGTTTTTGGATCTGGCTCAAGAGCACATGAGAATATTTTAGGCATGGAAAGCCAAAACACTCTGGAAAAAAAAAAAAAAAGAAGACCTAAGTGAAAGATCTCTGCAAGTGAGATCCCAGTGGAAAGAACAGGGCCATCAAAGAAGGTGGTACCTTTCTCTGAAGGGAGGAGAGAACCTCCACTTTAACAATGACCCTGTTGGAATAAGATTGAAGTCAGCGAACCCTAAAGGCTTCCATAGTCTCGGCAACTCATGACTAGAGCCTAGGGAGATTACTGACGCCACAAATAAGAGTGTCAAATTGTTAAATCAACATCAGGAGTCACTGTGTACTTACGTCTCATGAGGGATTTGTCCTTAATGTGTTGTCCAATGTGAAGTAATGCTATAACTAGTACTGAAACAGTATTTTTATACTTTGTGTTTCTGTGTGGGTGCAAACGGATGAAATCTTTACATAGTATATACTGAATCGATCTTCTGTATATAAAGATAATTGAAAATGATTAAAAAAAAACTTTGGTGTTAAATAGGAAATTGCATAGAAAATTAATCAATTTTTTTAAAAAAAATATCGTGTAGGATCTCTGTCCTTAATGTGCTGTACATTGTGAATTAATACTAGAACTAGTACTCGAACAGTATTTTTCACTTTGTGTTGCTATGTGAGGGCAAACTGTTGAAATCTTTACATAATATATACTAAACTGATCTTCTATATATAAAGAGAATTGAAAAGGAATCTTGATGTCAATGGAAGGGGAGAGGGAGCGGGAAAGGGGAGGGTTGTGGGTGGGAGGTAAGTTATTGGGGGGGGAGGCCATTGTAATCCATAAGCTGTACTTTGGAAATTTATATTCTTTAAATAAAAGCTTTAAAAAATAATTGGAGACTATATAGTACTAGTAATAGTAAGCAAAGTATGGAAGAAGCAAATTTAATGGAAAGGATTCATAGCAGAGTGTGATAAGAGTTAGGTGAATCTATACAAACACAAAAATAACATAATTTTTCACATTTAAGGTACTGGAGAAAAAAATCTTAACACTATATGCCATGATTATACTAATGTGCTTATCGTTCCCGAAAATTTTGGTTTTAGAGCTCCTGAAAATCAGGTTGTTAATTAATGAAATAATATAATCTAGATCATTTTTAATGAAAGACATTCTGTCATTTAATAAATGTTGTCTCTTTTGCCCTTTCTTTGTGGCATCAACTTTAAATTACACAATTTTTCTTACAAAACATTCCAGAGAAAGTAAGGTAGATTACGTTTGCCAATGTCTTTCCAATTAATTACATTTTGGGTTTAATTTTTTCTGTTAATTCTTGTGTCTGGCTTGTATGAGTTTTCAATAAGCATGGAGATATGCTTAAAATTCATGTATTATTTAATTCTTTCAATTTTATAAGCACCAACTTATGCAGACACAGCAATGAACAAAGCGAAACCCCAGATCTCTACTGATTGAACACTATTACATCATTCTTTGATGAGAAATTTGTCTCAGAGTGGTTATTATCTTCTTAAGGAAAGAAGACAAAAAATATACTTGAAACAACAAAGATACAAATGAATGTAAAGAATGAAAGAGTCTGTTCTCTTGCTATCTAGTCTTAATATTTACATCATTAAATTTAATGTGGAATAGACCAATGCTGCCTGAGCTTTAAAGTGCATTTAAATCAGTGGATCCTAAGTGGAACAAGTAGATTCTACCTTTCTAAAATTCTCCTGGGTCAGAGATGAGTTATTAGACTTTTCAACGTTTTTATTTGAAAGAAAAACAATATATGATTGCAAAATTAAATGTATACAACAGAAATATATTCTTTATACTTCTTTACATTGCTTTTGACAAAATTCTAAGAATTTTTAAAACATTGTGTCTTAATGTGGATGTGTTGATGATGGCCTGAAAAGAAATTAGCAAAAATGAAAGTGAATAGTACCTGAATGATCACCTTTTAACCAAATACTATCAGATTTTATGCCTACATTTCCTGAGAACCCAGAATTTGGAACTTAGATTTTCTTTTTTTTTATTATATTTTTATTTATTTGACAGGTAGAGTTAGACAGTGAGAGAGAGATACAGAGAGAAAGGTCTTTTTTCCATTGGTTCACTCCCCAGATGGCCACTTCTGCCAGTGCTGTACCAATATGAAGGGCCAGTCGGAAGCCAGGAGCCAGGTGCCTCTTCCTGGTCTCCCATGCGGGTGCACAGGCCCAAACACTTGGGCCATCCTCCACTGTCCTCCCAGGCCACAGCAGAGAGCTGGACTGGAAGAGGAGAACCCGGTGCCCATATGGGATGCCAGCACCGCAGGCAGAGGATTAACCAAGTGAGCCACAGCGCCGGCGCCTGGAACTTAGATTTTCTAAAAACCTTCAATGCTTTAGTTTTTGCCCACATCAATCTATTTGTATAGAAGAAGACCTGAAGTATTATCATAAAGTATAACTTAGAGCATAACATTGCCCGGTTCAAAACTCTCTAAGTCCTTCCTATTTCACATAACTATTACCTAAGTAACACTGCATCATCTGGTCTCATTTATCTCTTTGTCTCATACTACTTTCCCCTTGCTCACAGAGTTAAAGTCTCTGTTATAACTCAAACAAGCAGAGCCCATCACAAGCTGTCTCATTCCTCTGTTATTCTTTCCTCTTCCCTATGTAGTTCTTGCACTCCTTTTACTTCCTTTGGATTCTAACTGAAGCTCATTTTTCATTGAAGCCTTCCCCGATCACTCTCTACAAAACTAAAACCTATCTCCTCTCAAGAGGGCTTAGCCCTCCTCACTGCCCTGGTTTTCTCAAAGGCACATTATGATATAGTACATTTTCTTTAGAGTTAATGTTTAGCATCTGTCATTTCAATAGAAAGTAAGAGCTACAACATCTGGAATTTTAGTCCATTTTTGTTTGCTATTCGCCCCAGTTCCTAGAATAATGCCTAACATAGTGGTTTTATTTTTTTACAGGCAGAGTTAGACAGTGAGAAAGAGAGACAGACAGAAAGGTCTTCCTTTTCCATTGGTTCACTCCCCAAATGGCCACCACGGCCAGCATGCTGCACCAATTTGAAGCCAGGAGCCAGGTGCTTCTCCTGGTCTCCCATGCGGGTGCAGGGCTCAAGCACTTGGGCCATCCTCCACTGCCTTCCTGAGCCACAGCAGAGAGCTGGACTGGAAGAGGAACAACTGGTACAGAATCCAGTGCCCCAACCAGGACTAGAACCCGGGGTGCAGGCGCCGCAGGCAGATGATTAGCCATGTGAGCCGTGGCGCTGTCCTAACGTAGTGGTTTTAAAAACTATATTGTATATGTGTTTGTGCATGTGTGTGTGTGTGTGTGTGTATATATAATAAACAATTACTCTAAAACAAAAACAACAAAAATTAATTTGCCTGAAGCCAAGATATGCTATTGTTTTAGACATTTTTGTTTATGTTTACACTTGTATTCCCTAAGTTCCTTTTATAGTTTTGCTCCTTTGTGTATTACTTCTTAAGTCATCTTTTGATGAGAGTTCTGTTAATCTTATAGCCTTATCTGTGGTCTACTTCTAAGGAAGCATTACTGGGTTTGACTCTGACATATTTTTGCTTATTTTGTTATTAGATTATTTTGGAGAGACAAAATTGTTCAACATTTTAAAATATTTTTCTTAGGCCGTTTTCTCTTTTCTCTTGCTTTAAACTTTCCACCTTCTGTGCAGATGGCAATTAATCATCTTAGGTTTGCTGGCAGGAGCCTGATGATTTGGCTCCTTTATAGAACATACCTTATGTTTCTCCCTTACTCTCCCCTGCCGCATTGGGGTCAGTCTCTCTCTCTCTCTCTCTCTCTCTCTCTCTCTCTCTCTCTCTTGTTTTGTGTGTATGTGTATGTGTTTCTTTAAAAGGAGCGAGGGATTGTTTGAAGTCATTGGAGGGAACCAGAATGGGAAGAATCACTTCTAGTATCTTCTCCTCGTGGCTTCTCCTAGCCAGAAAGCATGATAGCTTGTTAAAAATGTTCATGTCAGAAAATAATATCCCTCTTTCTCTTTGTTTACACCATCCTGTGTGTGTGGGTGTGTATGGGTGTGTGTGTGCGTGTGTGTGTGGGTGTGTGTAGAAAGAGAGGTGAGTAATTAGAGAACAGTTGTTTTCAGTAGGAATCTTGTTCTTGGTGCAAATATATTTATAAAATTATTTTTCCTTATGTCAGCATTGAATTTATAATGTAGTTTCCAAAACAAATTGACTTTATGTGATCTTATTATTTTTAAAGATGTGCCAGATTTCCGATCCTTACCATCTGCTCTGCCTATTGGTTTCATGTAAAAGTACAGTTGTGAAGATAAGTAATAGTACTGATTAATTAACGTCTAGGCAATTGCCTTGGGACTTTATGATGTTTTCCTATTCTGAGATCTAAAGCCGTAGACCTTTTACATGAATGTCACCATAGAGCTGCATTTTTCATTTTCCTGTTCTAGAAAAGATCCAACAGAGTTGTAATGGAAAGGCTAATTTAAGGTTAATATTCCTACTACATTAAATGGAAGAACCTAGAAAATAATTTTACATTGTTTTGAAATTGGAATCAGATTTTTTTATTCTATATGTAATTTCATCTCTCCCCTTCATCTTTTCCTTTACCAGAAATAAAAAAAAGTATTCAGAATGAAGAACTGAAGATACAATGAAAGTACACTGACTCTGATTTATATCAAGTGCATTTAGTCATTCATTTATGTATTTATTTATTGTCTGAGGAATAGCAAACTAATTAATCATCAACTAGGCCCTTTGTGACTTAATCTGATAAAGGATGGAGATATTTGCCCCTATTTTGTAAAGTAGGTCAGCTCAGCATGGTTGCTTATGTAAAAGTTTGTCACAGTATGGTAGACTATTTCTTAGCACATGTTTATTTATCCTAAATTGGGATTTTAGTTCTCCTTGACCTCTTGCAACATTTGTTTATAAAATTATGCAACTTTTGTTCTATTTCCTCTTTTTGTTGGTCCTTTTCATATGCGTGGGTATTTTTTTATTTGCACCCAAATTGTGAAAACCAGGGTGTGTACTACCTCAAATCCGAGTCATTTTTAAAATATGTAGTAAGTATCTTGAAATGCACTTAGTATTTACCACACAAATTGTTCTTCATAGTTACTCTTGAAAATTCCTAAAACCACATTTTAGCCAAACTATAAAGCATGTTAGATACTTGAGTCTAACAAATCTTGAAGATTTAAAGTTCCAAGAATTCATTATTTTAGAAAGTCAAAGGGCTCTTTAGTTATTTAATATAGCAAGAAAAAAAAATAAAAGAACACATGGCAAGATAATATGTTAAAAATAAATCGTGTGAAATACTTTGTTTATCCTCAGGTGATTACTTGGGAATTGAGTTATATCCCATAAAACAAGAATGGTGTGTGATAGATTATTAATTCAAACTTTTGTTTCTCCAAGATGATCAGGTTATGGAAAAGCACAAATAATAATCAAAAGCACTGAGGCAGGTGTTGCGGTCCAGTGAATTAAACTGTTGATTGTAATGTCAGCATCCCATATTGAACTGCCAGTTGAAGTCATGGCTACTCTGCTTCTAATCCCGCTTCCTACTAATGTACCCTAAATTGCAGGAGAGGAAGGCCCAAGCACTTGGACCCCTGCCTGGCATTGGGAAACCAGGATGGAGTTCCTAGCTCCTGTATTAGACCTTGCCCATCCTTTGCTGTTGCAGCCCTTTGGGGAAAAGAGTGATGGAAAATATTTCTCCCTATATTGCTCTGCCTTTCAAATAAATAAATATTTTAAAAATGCTATATATTAGTGTTATTACATTAATAGCATAACAAACGGTATTAAAATATTCAGATGTAAGTCTCAGTATTAAAATTAGTGTATATATATATATATTTATAGCAACTCTATTTTCTTGGGATGTTACAGCAAGTTATCAGAAATTGTGGGACTTAAATAACAGAATATGCTTCTCTTAGTTCTAGAGGCTAGAAATGCAGGAATAAGCCCGCTGTACAGTGTTCATACCTACTTTGTCACTACTTTAAGCATCCTATCTCAAAATGCAGTCATCTCCTGAGATATTTGGGTAAAGCCTGAAACATATGAATTTTAGGGAGCAAATTCAGCCCATATAAATAAAAAGACCTCCTAGAGTTTTTTGTTCTGAAATCAGATTGGAAAATATAATTTAATTTTTTGAAGAATGTTAGAGTGTTAGAGCAATTTTTTAAAATTAGTATTATCTGTTAGATGTTTATAAAATGAAAATGTAACAGCTTAATAAGAAATTGCAAGGTAAAAAAATAACTTAAAAGTTGCATAAATTGAAGACTGTACTATTCTTTCTTTTTTAAAAAGATTTTTTTGAAAGAGTTATACAGAGAGAGGAGAGGCAGAGAGAGAGAGAGAGGTCTTCCACCCGAAGGTTCACTCCCCAGATGGCCACAACGGCTGGAGCTGCGCTAATCCGAAGCCAGGAGCCAGGAGCTTCTTCCAGGTCTCACACACAGGTGCAGGGGCCCAAAGACTTGGGACATTTTCTACTGCTTTCCCAGGCCATAGCAAAGAGCTGGATTGGAAGTGGAGCAGATGAGTCTCGAACTGGCGCCCGTACGGGATGCAGGCACTTCAGGCCAGGACGTTAACCAGTAGGGGCCCAAAGACTTGGGACATTTTCTACTGCTTTCCCAGGCCATAGCAAAGAGCTGGATTGGAAGTGGAGCAGGTGAGTCTCGAACTGGCGCCCATACGGGATGCAGGCACTTCGGGCCAGGACGTTAACCCGCTGTGCCATAGTGCCGGCCTTGGAAGACTGTACTTGTAGTTAGTGGTAAAAAAAAAAAAAAAAAAAAAAAAAAAAAAAAAAAAAAAAACCGTGTCTGACCTGTATCTGCTAAGAGGAGGTCTGCATAACTCCTTTTCTTAACATGGACCTTCATATCTGAGTTTTAATTTCTCCAAAGGCAGCCTATGCATGCAAACAGTGATGATAAGCACACCTGTATTAATTTCTAAGTTTGTTATACTCTCTGTAAGGGACATCTCTAAGTATATGTTCTAGGTAGTAACTATACAAGGAATACATAGAGGATGCCCTCTTGTCTTTAAACATCTTTTGTGTTAGTCTGTATCTTATAATGACAGAGCAATAGAAGTAAAATAACGTACATTATATCTACATCTTAGTATGCTTTTGTTATTGATGATCACCATCCAGTCACTCTATATTTGATAGAGATATCTCTAAGTTCATACATTTGTCTAGGTCAGTAATTTTGCATTACGTAGAACATCAGTGAATTTATCATGGTAGAAAATGAACACCCATTTCAGTTAACTCATTTCTGTAATGCCCTTCTCATTTTGCATCCCTGTGGGTCTTTATTTCTGTTCCTTTAACAGTTGAATATGATCTTATCTCTGCCTTTGCAAGCTATATTAAATCAACAAATTTTGCTTTTCCTAGGTTTTTGATAAGGTGGTATATTGGGCAGTTCATGAAGTGTTAAACATTCCCATTCCTATAGCCTGTGTATGAGAAAAAAATTATCACAGTCTTTCTGTTCATATGTTGACCCTTGCCTCACCAAATTGGAGAAGAATATTCACTGTTGCCCATGAGATATTCTCTTGATGGTCTCTGCCCAGTATGTGGTTCCATATGAAATGATCAGTTATTCATCAACTTAGCTCTTAAATCAAGGAATTATGTATAAGAAATTCCTAGGAAAAGCAGTCATACCAACAGGCATAAAAATGAGATTGAGAAAACGGCTGTGATAAAAGTGCAACATTTCCTTGCTCTTTTGCAGTTGTCTTGACTAAGATTTGCCTTGGAGTGATTTAAACTCCTAAGAATTTCTGAGTATGGGAGCAAGATGGCTCCACTACTTGTAGGTAATGCTTCCCTAGTGCAAGGTGT
Source organism: Sylvilagus floridanus (assembly GCA_949820135.1). Lineage (NCBI taxonomy): Eukaryota > Metazoa > Chordata > Mammalia > Lagomorpha > Leporidae > Sylvilagus > Sylvilagus floridanus. Next base: position 35,422,321 of record OX463245.1, on the reverse strand, counting down.
TAGAAGCAAAAATGCGGGGCCGGCACCAAGGCTCACTTGGTTAATCCTCCACCTGTGGCGCCAGCATCCCATATGGGCACTGGGCTCTAGTCTGTTTGCTCCTCTTCCAGTCCAGCTCTCTGCTGTGGCCTGGGATGGCAGTGGAGGATGGCCCAAGTGTTTGGGTGCCTGCACCTGCTTGGAATACCAGGAAGAAGCACCTGGCTCCTGGCTTCGGTTCGGCGTAGCTCCGGCCAGCCGTAGCAGCCATTTGGGGGCTGAACCAACGGAAGGAATACCTTCTTCTCTGTCTCTCCCTCTCTCTCACTGTGTAGCTCTATCTGTCAAATTAAAAAAAAAAAAGAAGAAGAAGCAAAAATGCATAGTGTGTAGGAAGAGGACACAGCGTTCACCTCATCTTTCTTATTTAATCCAAGACAAGTAACTAGGAATAAAAATCTCCCGAGTAAGCAACTAGTTTAAACATGTTCTTGAGAAAAAGACTTGCTTTTCAACCCTACTTACAAGAGGCATTTAGGTCAAAGCTTTGCCTTAGCCAGACATCTTATTAAAAAAAAAAAAAAAGATTTAAGCAACCTCACTATGCTTTGTCTCAGAGTAAATTTCCATAGACATCATTCTACTGGATGTTGAATGGTTTTTTTTTTTTTGTCCAATAGAAGTTTCCTAGGACAGACTGTCACCCAAATTATCATAGCAAATGCATTGAGGGAGACATGCATCCATCTAATTTTCCTTATCTAAGTTTCCCTCCGTGTTTGTTTACTATATAAGATTGATGGTGCTAATCATCTACTTAAAAATTGATTTCTACTTATCACACCCAGAGATTGGCTATTATGTGGATGAATTTGATGCTTCTTCACCATTTATTTTCAATGAAAATTAATGATAGTATCTCAGAACACTAAATAGTCTAAATAGTCTGGTATTTCCTTCAATTCCTGATTACTGAAGCATTAGTAAAGAAAACTATTGAATGGCTAATAGGCTATGTTCTGGACTTGAATGATCAGTTTTCAGTCACTTGAGTCCTGCTCCATATACTAACATCAGGTACAATGCATGTTCTTAGCTAACTCTTCAACATAGATATTTCATAGTATGAGAAAATGTGAGTCAGAGAGCTACTTGATTGGTTAAATCAGCCTCCTGATTATTAAATGCTAGTCAGTTCTTCATATTTGTGATTTAAATGTTCTTTTTAAGTACTCATAACTTAATGTAAAACTCCATTTAGAAAATGGAATGTCTAATCATTTTTATCTCCTTTTCTTCCTATACGAGTTGGAAGCTATTTAGTATAGAATGGAGAATCTATTACCTCGTTTTCATTGTCTTGACTGAGATACCGAAGAGGAGCTTTCTGAGAAAGAAAAAGTTTATTTCAGTTTACAGTTTAGAGGATACAGTTTAGAGTTCAGTTTAGACTGAACATGCCCATAGTATTGTATCTGGTAGAAGATGGTCATGTTGAGTGTGGTAGAGCAATCACATTGTGACTCAGGAAGGAAAATAAATGCTCCACAGAACATGAGCACTAGTAATGAAACCTCTCATGAGAACTGACTACCTAGGGCAAGCCCCCAACGATGACCACTGGGTGGTACAGGCTATTCTACCCTGCAGTAGCAAGGAACTGAAGAAGCTCCAAGTGCTATGGTAGCCTGAGGTCAGAGTTACTGCTTACAGTGCAGCAGCTCAGTGTTAGGGAAGCTAAACTTTGTAGTAACCCACATAAGAAACTGTAAGATTTTTAGACAAAGCAAATCCTTTCCTCCTGACATTTCTCTTCACCATTCTACCTAAAAAGCTTACTAGTGTGCCAGGAGAAAAAGAAAAAATATATATTTAAAAGGAAACTCCCAATTTTATAAAACATGCAAAAAGATACATTTGGGGCCAAGAATAAAAAAATTGGACATCAGCATACTCTATGATCCAGAGTTAACAATTCCAATGGGGCAGGCACTGGGGCACAGAGGGTTAAAATCTGGTCTGAAGCATTGGCATCCCATATGGGTACCAGTTCTAGTCTGGTAGCTCCTGTTCCAATCCAGCTCTTTTCTGTGGCCTGGGAGAGCAGTGGAGGATGGCCCAAGTCCTTGGGCCCTGCACCCACGTGGGAGACCTGGAAGAAGTTCCTGGCTCCTGGCTTCGGATCAGCTAAGATCTGGCCGTTGCAGCCATCTGGGGGAGTGAACCAGCAGATGGAGACCTCTCTATCTGTCTCTACCTTTCTCTGTAATTCTGTCTTTTAAATACATAAAATAAATCTTTAAAAAAGGTTATGATTCCAACTTCAACCTTTGTGCTCTTTTTCAAGTTGGCAGAAGGGAAGATAGGACAAAATGAAGGTAACCCCTCCTCTTCTCCAAACAATTACTGGAATTCACATCTATTGATTTTTTTTGTCCCATTAGCCAAAAGGTACATGCACGATCATACTTAGAAGCACAGGAGTGAAATATTTTATTTAGTTTTAAGTAATCACTGGTATTACAGAAACTGAATATACTTTATCTTCAGCAAATTGGCTAAATTCATCTTATTCCCATACAGCACCAAATATGCAATATGAAATTTTCTCAGTAAAAGACACAGCACCTGCCATCTAGTAGTTGCTCTGTAAATATCTTCCATCTAATGTTTCACTCCCTAGATGGCTACAAGTCTGGGCCAGGCTGAAGCCTGTAGACAGAAGCTCCATCTTGGTCTCCCACACTGGTGGCAGGGCCCAGGTATTTTTGCCATCTTCTGCCTTACCAGGCACAATAGCAGGAAGTTGGATCTGAAGTGGAGTAGTTGGAACTTGAATCAGCACTCTGATATGGGTTTTTCAGGTTCTAAGCAGTGACTTACCCCATTGCAGCACACAAAATGCCAGCCCCTTGAGAAATATTTTAAAGATTCTTAAGGATGTGAAAAGAAAAACCTGATGAATCCTACATTGCACCTTCATCTTAGGAGCCCAAATTGTAAGTAGCATTAGTTATACTAATATTCAGATAGTCACCTTCTTCAGGATTAACAACTAAAATTTGTGGAAAGCATAGATCTTTCCAACCCTTAATCAATTTTCCATGAAATAATTTTACTGTGGAAACTAGTGATGATTAAAAGCCACGATCACTTCTCCCCTGAACCTCCTGAGGTAAAAGAAAAGCTTCACATTGAAGTGGCTTTTATATATCAAGAATGAAAAAGTAAAATAATACAAAAATAAAGTGTATGTAAACGAGAGAAATAAATTGAGTACAACTGAGTACACTGGGTAATGTTCTCTTTACTTAGTAACTTACAGAATTTAAAGTAAATCTTACCTGTAAGAATGTTTTGAAAGTCAAAAAAAGAGACAAATAAAGCATCCCAGGCAATACCATTAGTTAAATCCATGAGTCAAGCACTCAAGAACTTTCAGAGAACAGTAAAAAGAAAAATTTGTCTAGAGGTTTCTGCAGAGGATAAGAGAAGATGATGTGTTAGAAAATGGAGTAAAGCTTTAAATGAAAGTTGATGAAGGGACAAGAAAATGTTTTGAGCAAGGGTGAGAAAAGGATAAATACACAATTTCAGGAAGGCTATTCAGAAAGAAATATGTAGAAGGCATTGGTGATATGAGAGACTAGAGGCAAGAGTCCTATCAATCACTAAAGTTGCTGTAGTCATCAAGGCCAGAGAGCTTATGTCCAAGACTTACATTATTTATGGGGTTATTTTCACCAGATAGACTTTTTCTATCATATTTTAACCATTAAATGATGATATAAGAAATTTAAAGATGGCTTGAATTTTTCTCTTATGTGTAATCAGTAGTTTGATTTTGGTTTTGGTTGGACTTTGCTTCCAAACAAATAAACAATACAAAAGATCTTTATGTCTGACCAGATTTTATTTTATCACTTTTTCATAATGCGAACAATATCACCTATCAACAATTTTCCTGAAAATAAATTTGGGCTTTATAGGCTAAAAATTAGTAATCTGAATGAGAGCTCATAACAACATTAGAATTAAATTGCAACAGCAAAATGTTATAGCTTTTACATTAATTTTATTCTTAAATTTTTCTTCAATTGCTTAAAAGGTTTTTCATTGCACACTATAAGATATACTATAATATAGACAGCATATAAATTAGGAAATTAATATTGTTAAAAATAAGGCTAGGTATATTTAAAGATTGACATTGTTATACTATTTTACACTACTTTGGATAGTGTAGTTATAGAAAATATTTAAGTATCTAATATTAAAGCAAACTAGGTTATTCTCTGTTACATATTAGTTTTGTGTCAATAATTTCTAATTTTTTACTTTGATAGTCAGTTGTGAATTATTCATGATGACTGAATTCTCTACTGATCTTTAAGATACTAAGTTAAGTGGTAATCTTGTTGGAGACCCTCGTTCTGTCTCATGCCCAATTTAGCTCCATCTCAGAATTTATATATACGGAATATTTAGCACTTTATTAATTGTGGCATTCCTAATTATTTTTTCTGTGTTTGTAACACAGCTACAATTTTCTCAAAGGTATGGATCATATTTTTCTCATAACATATATACAGATATGGATATTCTACAAGTGCAAAACAAGTCTAAGTTAACGTACTCGTATATCGTGTGAAATAGTTTTAATCACATTTCTATAAATATTAATAAATTTTGAAGGCCAAGGGTAAAACTGCTAGTGTCTCACCAAAAAGACCTTCTAATCCCTTCTCTCTCTCCATGGCTTCAGGAACTCCTAGAACCTGAATGTTGGGTTTTTTAATAGTATCCTATTGACTTCGAACAATATTTTTCAGATTTCTAATTTCTTCTTCTTTTCTTTGGTTTGACTGTATACTTTCCTGTGCTCTGTCTTCTTAGTCCGACATTCTCTCCTCTATCTCACTGAATCTGTTTTTAATGCTCTCAAATGCGTTTATCATTTGTTCCATTGAATTCTTCATTTCATCTTGATTTCTGTTCAATATCACAATTTCATATTCTACCAAATTCTTCATTTTTTGATTCCTCCTTAAGATTTCATTCTCATGAGAAAGATTTTCTATCCTGTCCATTAAGATTTCTGTAGTTCATGAATTTGTTTTTGATAACTTCTTATAAATTTTTTGAAATCTGTATCTTGCATTTCTTCTATCTCATCATCTTCATAATCTTGTATTGAAGTATCATGTTCATTTGGGAGCGTCATAATGTCTTCCTTATTCTTCTTTCTTCGGTTTCTGCATTTGTTGTTTGGCATTGTGGAGATATTCTTTGGTTTCTTCTTTTTTTTCCCCCACTGTGGTGACTTTTCTTGTTATACTAAGACTCTAGATTAAGTGGACTGGCTGCTTTTGGTGAATCTCTAGAGGCTTGTGGTTGGTGTGGCCAGAGAACTCTGCTCAGTTCTTCAGTGTTAAAGGTGTGCCAAAGATGACACACCCAGGTAAATCCTCTCTCTCTCTCTCTTATTCAGAAGGGAAGTAATTCTGCACAGCTGAGCTATTCTCATTGAAGGCAATCAGTGCCTGAGTACTAGTCCCTGTGGGTATAATATTTGCTCTGTCCCAAGGACCACGCAAAGGATCTGTGCAGTCCTCAGTGTAAGCTCAGATTCCCCGGCAATCTCCCACTGGGTTTCCAAGTTTCCCAAGTTTTGGGTGTCTCCCACCAAGAGTACTCACATCTCAGGCACTCCCTGAGTTCTCCTACACACGCTCAGTTTTTTTTTTTTTCAGTCCCAGTTCATAAGCTCCACATATTCACTAGGTTTTAATCTCCTGTTATTTCTTCCCACCAGAGTCAAGTTTTTCTGCTTGACTGATGGCAGGCACAGTCCTGAGCTGGTGCTGCTGTTATGTATGTCTAAAATGGCATCTTCTCTTTGTCTTGCCCACCTTTGTAAGGTGAGTGGAGAGAGAGAATTGTGTCTGTACTGGTCCCTTTTATTTATTTTTTTCTCTCTTCTAGTTAGCCTGGTGAACTTTCCCCCACGGGGCTTCAAGCCTCATTCCCTTTACGCTCTTCCTGCCACTTCTCCACCAGTGTCTCTTACTACTACAGTTTCACTTCACCTCCCTTTTAGCACTGGTGCATACACTCGGCAGCTGGAGCCCTGAGCCGTGGGCGCCCGTGCCCTCCATGTAGATCCACTGTGTCCACTAGTTCTGGAATAGTTTTATCTGCAGTCTTTTCCCTAACTCTTCTCTGAGACTATAGTTTCTCTACTTTTATTAAACTATCTTTTCCTGGACTATCACTGTGCTCCCTCCCTATTCTGTCATCTTGGAGCTCCTCCCAAATATATACCTAGATTAGGTCTTTAGAGTCGAGGGCCCCAAGGTTGAATCATGGTGGCTTTATAAGGAGGGAGAGTGAGCACAAAGAGATGGACACATGTATTCCCATCATGATATGATACTGATAAACAGCAGATCAATACAATGTGAAAAATTATTTTTGTCCAAATATTATTCTCTCCTCATCTCTAGCATTTCCATGGCATAATAGAGTCATATAAGTTCCTGGTAACCAAATAAGGTAAAACACTGTGAATGGATGCCATTCTTAAATATACTTTTAATGATGTAAAGGAACTATGAATGTTAAAAAGACCAAAATTCTTCTATCCTTTGAAGCATTTGATCATTAATGCATTCAGGATTTGCTTCTAAGCTCTTAGTTTTTGTCTCCATGACAGTAAGTACAGATGCTTGGGATCCTGGATTGTCACACATCTTTGAAGTGATATGTTCTTGAGGCCGGTGCTGTGGCTCACTCGGCTAATTCTCTGCCAGTGGCACCGGGACCCCAGGTTCTAGTTACTGTTGGGATGCCCGATTCTGTCCCGGTTGCTCCTCTTCCAGTCCAGCTCTCTGCTGTGGCTCAGGAGTGCAGTGGAGGATAGCCCAAGTCCTTGGGCCCTGCACCCACATGGGAGACCAGGAGGAAGCACCTTGCTCCTGGCGTCAGATCAGCGCAGCACACCGGCTGCAGCACAGCAGCCATAGCGGCCATTAGGTGGGTGAACCAATGGACAGGGAGACCTTTCTCTCTGTCTCTCTCTCTCACTGTCTAACTCTGCCTGTCAAAAATAAATAAATAAATAAAAACAAAAACAAAAACAAACAAACAAAAGAAGTGGTATGTTCTTGGAAATTGTCTTGGAAATGAAATATTAGATAGGAGAAAACTTCTGACTGGTCTTCCCTCAGTTCTTGAAAGTAACATATCTTTGCAATTAAAGGATTCAATGTAAGATTCCAAAGAATGGAGCCAGTCCTATACTTTGCCAGGATTCTAAAACACTATCTAAATATTTTCTCTTAATATTTTGCAAATACTTACAAAAATCATGCGTGTGCACAGATACTTTTTAATATAGGAATATCATACTCTTTTGCAGTATACTTCATTTTAACCTGATATTAGTTTTTACATATTTTATTTATATAAGGTGAACCAATTCAATGTATCTCATATATTACAGATTTTTGAGCACCATGATACTGTCCAACCTACCCTCCCTCCTCCTTCCATCTATGTTTATATTTCCTCCTTCTTCCCTTCTTATACTTTTTAAAAATTTTTTTACAGTGACATGGTTTACGTTTATTTTATAATCATAAGCTTAACTCTCCACTAAGCAAAAAATTCAACAAATAGTGAAACAAACAAAAAAATAAACATTGCTCTTCAACAGTAGAGATAAATGCTGTGAGCAATAGTCAAATTTCAAAATGTTAATCTCAGTCATATACATTACATTTTTTTGTACTCTATTAGTTACCACAGATCAGGGAAAACACAATATTTGAGTTTTGGTATATTTTACCAATATAATGATTTTCAGTTGAACACATTTTGTTGAAAAAGACAGGCTTTTATTCTTTTTTATGGCTGAATAATATTCCATTGTGTGTGTGTGTGTGTGTGTGTACCACATTTTATTGATTGATGGATTTCTGGATTGATTGATTTATGGATTGATGTCTGATCTTAGCTGTTGTGAATTGAGCGTTGATATATATTTTAGGAGATAAGTAATGCCTGGTTGTGAATTTAATGTGATTAATACTTTAAATTGTTATTATCACATTGAATTTCCAAAGGCTCACCCCATGACAACTATTTCATGTGTGCAGTAACACATAATGATTCTCTTAAATTTTATTTCTGAAATTATATTTTTTTTAGAATATATCTTAAAATGCCTTAACAGTAATTGGTTAGTCACTAATGATCTTTTTAAATTCAATAATATGACAGTTGCTTTGGAAAATTTGGGTGGGTTAACTACTGACAGATGATAGTAATTAAGAGTGATTCCATTCTGGTTAACTATGTGACCCACTGAATGATGAAAAGACCAACAAGAAGTATAATTTTGTATTTTAGCACCGACTTGGAACAAAATCTTATTAGAATACTAAAGTATGTTAACGTCTAATGATTATGACTGGAATAAATCTAATTGACAAATAATTAACTTAATATCAAAGGAGTAATAGAAAATGCCATGCATTTTTGTTAACATTAAATTTAGGGTATATATTATGCAAAATGTATTCAACTTCTAAAAATAACTGAGGTAAATTTAAATAGATTTCAATTAATAGCTTAAGTGTTAATTGATGTAAATTTAATATTCATCTAACTATAGCTAGAGTTTTAAAATAGAACAGCAGCTGATTTTTTTATGCGAAAATAGGCTAGATCAATTTAGATGTGAAAACTCTTATAGATATATAAATAAGTTTAATAAATTATTTAAAAAATGAAAATATCTTTTTTCTTCATATTTCTCCTTAGATCTGAAACTAAACAAAAGATGAAAGCATACCATTACTCAGAAGAATGACTATCAATATTTTTGCATATTTTATCTGTATATTTCTACAGTACCATGTGTATCCACAGACCTACATCTTAGATATATTATAGAAAAATATTTCCCCTTAAATTTCACTGTTAGATACTGAATTATTTTAACTAAAACTCTATTTCCACATCTAAAAATTTATCTGTGGTGAAACGTTAGGGTTCCTATACATGTTGGGATACATCATACAGAACTCAGAATTAACTTCATATTATTAAGAGTAATATATACTTGATAAGAAAGTTGAGCAATTGGGGCTGGCACCATGTGTAACAGGTTAAGCCTCTACCTGCAGCATCAGCATACAAAATGTGTGCTGTTCAATTTCCAGCTGCTCCTCTTCTGATCCAGCTTCCTGCTAATGGCCTGGGAAAACAAGGAGGATGGCCCAAGTACCTAGGCCCCTGCACCCTCGTGGGAGACCCAGAGAAAGCTCATGGCTCCAGGCTTGAGACTGGCATAGCTCGAGCTTTTAAGGCCTTTGGGGAGCGAACTAAATTTAATGAGTAATTCAGTCTCGTTTTTCCACTTGTGTTTAATATATCCAGATCGCACTATGAAATGGCCATGTAGGAAAGAAGCATTTCTGCATGAATTTACTAAAAAACTTTTGTAAGTTTGTAAGAACTTTGCCTGCTTCTAAAGGCAAATATAATAGGCATTTTAGGAAATTCTGACATGTGTAGACTGAAGACTATAATCCAATAAAAATCATCAGTCTTGAAGAAAGACATCATTATTGTTTATGACTGAGGGCATGACCTATTATATCTACCAAAGAAATACTACCTATATTTTATTCCATTCAATATGTAATATTAAATCAGATCACTAAATGACCTCATTATAAATTTGCTCAAATTCTTAGTACTGTCATTTATGTCAGCCTCATGTCCCAGACACAAAATCTTATTGTATTTTCTTAAAGTTTCTCCCTTAATGTAACACTTCTATTTTAAACATATTTTAAACATATTTAAGATATCTGTGTATAGATCAATATCTATGTCTATCACTTCATGAATAGGTATCTAGGAATCTAAAATATGGAATATATTATAGCTAAAGTGGAATACTTTAGGATTACGAAGAATTTTCTGGATGAAATTGGTATGAGTTTCCCCTGGACATCTTGATCAGCAAGTAAAATTAAAGTCTCAATTATAAATATTAGAATTTCTTAAATAGATCTCTCATGCACACACACCTATGTTTGAGAAATACATTTCTGATTGCATCACAATTGTCTTGTTTGGCAACTACTTCCATCAATCCTAGAATCACATCTGGCTTGTCTTCATGAACATGGGTATCCTAACTTCTCCATAGTATCTGATGTATTCAACTTCTGTTGTGGTAGTTTGCTGTTAAGGTTGTTAAAGTGGATTATGGTATTACATTACTGCTCAGTAGTGCTGAATCTGCTAACTCCATACATGGACATTTATTTTTTAATGTTCGTTTCATAATTCCTCATTTAAAACTCAGATATGTGAAATAATTAATGTGTTAACATGTCTTATTACAAATTGACTCTCCACTCTGATTGTTGGAGCTAGTGTTTGAGACTCCTTATTTCTGTAGTATTCTTTCTCCTTACCACCTTGGGAGCATTCTGTTTCAATATGCAACTCATCTTTATTGAGTAATTATCCAGAGCATCTATATTTTTGCTGACATTTGCAAATCCCAAGTGACAGATTTGAACAAGATATGGCCATGCTGTGTCTCTCTTGTGTTGTATCTTTAAACTCTCCCGGAAAACCATCTATTCTAATTAACTCACTACTTGCATTTCCTCCAGTTCAAGAATGTGATTAAGAAGTCTCTAACCTCCAAATTTTTTTTCTAATCCTAAACAGTTTTTCTATCTCCATCAACCAAATTGCTACTTAGCTTTCTAGACTAAATTAAAATCACATCTCCTTTCTGAAATGTCCTTGGCTATGCTGAAGACTAGTGCATATCTGTTGCAATATCCAGCCCATGTCCCCTTAGCTAACCAGGCATTGAGCCTGAATAGGAGTGGAATATTATCGTAAGAAATTTTCTTTTTTTTTCCTGTTTTTCAAAGCAAAATTGTCTGCTTCAAAATTTCTTACGAAGAGAACTGCTGCCTCACTCAAAGTGGTTGTCTTTACAGGCAGCCCAATATAATTCAAGATCTACCCCTTTAACCACTCCCGCCAGGAATTATGAGGAGATGAGATAAATGCGGTGTATATTGTAAATGCTATTTTTCAGATAATTGTTTAAGGAGCACCATTCCTTGATAAAATAAAAGAATTAAAATAATGCAGACTATGATAATCCAAATGCTGAATATGTCTTAAATGTGAAATAAATCTGAGGCAGCTTGACAGAAGAGCAACACCTAGCCCCAAGAATGTTCTATATTTCTAATTAACTTCTAGAATTGTTTCAGTAATCACAAAACTCCTCCTACTATTGATGTTATATTATTATTGTTATATTATATTACATTGTTGATGTTTCACCTTGAGAAAAAAATCCAAACTTCCAAAAGTTAAGCATTCAACAACCAGTGGGTCAAGATGAATAGTGAACATTTTAATATTCACCAGCCTTCTCATGGTGAGAAAAGAAACTCATACAAAAATTGTAAGGCAGTGGAAAGAAAGGTTGGAAGTTGGAACAATGGGTCAATGCTGTATTTTTCTATGATGTCAGAGAAGTGAAATTGTCTTGAGACTTCAGTTTCACTGAATGATGAAGGTGGTTAAAGAGGAATTTCTCAGGCTAATCTTGTGACATATAAAAATACTTAGAAAATATTTTAATGAATTAAGTGAAATATTAAAAATAACAAATTATACATATGGCATCTATGAAGAAATCTGCATGATATGTTTTATTTCTTTAGTTGGCTTTTACTATTGTCTAGTAAACTTTCTAATATTCACACATGTATGTTGATAGTATAGGAGGCTCATTACCTTGATACACTTTAAAGTTTTTAAAGTTTTCCTTGGTTAGGAAGAAGAAAATTTCAAATAAAATAGTGCTAGTTGATTAGTTTCTGTTGCTGTAAAACAGTCACCAGAAACTTAGGAACTTAAGGCAACATAAATCTATTATCTTACATTTTCTGAGTTGGGAGTCCAGATATAGATTAGCTGGAGACAGTTTCCTCAGAATTGACAATTCTGTAGTCCAAGTGTTAGCTGGGGAACATAACTTTCTCACATGAAGCTCAAGTTCGTTTAGAGTGTTAGTAAATTTCCTTGTGGTTCTATGGCTTGCGTCCTTCTTTTCTTGCTGGTTGTTGCTTGGAGATTTTGCTAAGCAATTACATGCAACTTCTGCAATTTTTTTAACAATAAGACTTTTTTTTTCTTTCTTCCTCTACCATTGGATAAAAGAAATAAGAAAAGTATTCTGCTTTTAAAAGGCTTATCTAATTAAGTCAGGTCCACACAGGATAAGGTCTGCATTCGTCTTTTACTAATTCAGAGTAAACTGATTTTGTGTTCTGATTTCATTTCAAGTATATAATTATGAGTGTGACACTTTTGCATATTCCATATTCTGTTCATGCTCAATATAGGAGAGGATAAATGTGTGCAGGCAATTGGCAGTCATCTTCGTGTTCCACTTACCATATTATCTGTACATTTAAACACACCACTTTTTCTACACATATCAGCATTTTCCATGAGAAATAATTTCTGTTTTCTCATCCCAGTGCTGAAGCTGAAGAAAAAATTAAGACTTCCATGTCCAAAACAAAATCAAAATTGAAAACAGTAGCCAAAATTTTTTAAATGTTATCCTTTTCAAAGATGTTCAATTTCGCATCTCTATACATCTCTATAATTACTGCTTCTTTTTTCCATTTTTTTCCTTTCTTCTTTTTAACAGTTGATTTAGAAAATCCAGGAAATATTTCTTGCTAACCTGAAAAGACTTATTCCTAACTGTTTTATATTATATTTACTATTTTATGGATAATTGGATGAATAAAAATTTCAGATTTTGACATGTCAGACATTTGACACATACTGTAAATGTACGAATTTGTTTCTTTCATGAGCTCAGCTGAGACTTATGTATCTATGTTTTGCTTTAATGAGTTTGGAAAGGGAAATTTTTATCTTCTAATGAGGAAATGGTAAAACAGAGGAATATCCCATTGAGCCTTATTATCAAAGCATTAACAGGCCTTTAAGCTGACGCTTTCTCCGAGATGTGCATAATTCTCACAGAGGTCCACTTCCTTGTGCTTTTGCTATACACAACTTCAATTATCCTTGTAGATACATAATTTTCCAAGCTACTTTACTTTCAAAATGTTAAAAAGGTTTTTTTTTACTCTATTTTTTGTTCACACATTCAGGAAATATTCAGTGAATGTGCACTGTTTGTTCGATACTGGTAAACATTATGTCTACAAGTGAAAAATAAAAAGACATAGAGTTTACATTTGGGTCAGTGAGCTGCGTATTAGAAGTTAGATGAGTAAATATTTGCATTTCAGATTATTTATGATTAGGTGGAGACATCTGAGGAGTATATATAGAGTACTACAATAGTCTATCAAGGAGACTTTACCTTGATTTGTGGAAAGAGAGAATCTAGTGATTTAAAAGATGATTGACTCCTTAAGTATATATAAACATTATGGAATAATGTTTGGGATAAGCCACACAGAAAAAGGGGGTTGCCATATGAAATTTCTAGGGTTTGAAGTTACTTGATTTAAGGAAATAAATGAAAGAAAATCTGAATAATCAAAGCTTTAAGTATAATGAGAACAACATTTGTAGATGACCAGCAGGTTCCAGGTCTTACATGACTGCAGATGCTAAGACTCCAGTCTATTTTAGTCTATCTAAAATAAGTAACAATGGCATATTTCAGTGATCACTGTCATAGTCTGAATTTTCTTTTTTTTTCAGATAAAATTCTTTTTATTTTTTTTACCAAAGAGTCACTTCTTTTATTTTATTTTTTATATAAAGCTTTTATTTAAAGAATATAAATTTCCAAAGTACAGCTTATGGATTACAATGGCTTCCCCCCACCCTATAACTTCCCTCCCACCCACAACCCTCCCCTTTCCCGCTCCCTCTCCCCTTCCATTGACATCAAGATTCATTTTCAATTCTCTTTACATACAGAAGATCAGTTTAGTACATATTACCTAAAGATTTCAACAGTTTGCCCTCACATAGGGACACAAAGTGAAACATACTGTTGGAGTACTGGTTATAGTATTAATTCACAATGTATAGCACATTAAGGACAGAGATCCTACATGATTTTTTTTTAAAAAAAGTTGATTAATTACCTATGCAATTTCCTATTTAACACCAAGTTTTTTTAATCATTTTCAATTATCTTTATATACAGAAGATCGATTCAGTATATACTATGTAAAGATTTCATCAGTTTGCATCCACACAGAAAAATAAAGTGTAAAAATACTGTTTCAGTACTAGTTATAGCATGAATTCACATTGAACAACACATTAAGGACAGATCCCTCATGAGGCGTAAGTACACAGTTACTCCTGATGTTGACTTATATATTTGACACTCTTGTTTATGGCCTCAGTAATCTCCCTAGGCTCTAGTCATGAGTTGCCAAGGCTATGGTAGCCTTTAGGGTTCACCGACTTTGATCTTATTCCGACAGGGTCATAGTCAAAGTGGAAGTTCTCTGCTCCCTTCAGAGAAAGGTACCTCCTTCTTTGATGGCCCCGTTCTTTCCACTGGGATCTCACTCGCAGAGATCTTTCATTTAGGTCTTCTTTTTTTTCCAGAGTGTCTTGGCTTTCCATGCCTAAAATATTCTCATGTGCTCTTGAGCCAGATCCAAAAGCCTTAAGGGCTGATTCTGAGGCCAGAGTGCTATTTAGGACATCTGCCATTCTATGAGTCTGCTGTGTATCTCGCTTCCCATGTTGGATCATTCTCTCCCTTTTTTTTTCTATCAGTTAGTATTAGCAGACACTAGTCTTGTTTGTGTGATCCCTTTGGCTCTTAGACCTATCAGTGTGATCAATTGTGAACTGAAATTGATCACTTGGACTAGTGAGATGGCTTTGGTACCTGCCACCTTGATGGCATTTTCTAGAGCTTATTGCTATGCTTTCTTAGGATTGCTCTCCAAATGCAGCAAGAAGGAGGATAAAGAAAAGCAAAAGTAATTGAGGGAGGAAAACAGAGAAAGCCAGTACGAAGTATCTGCAAGTGAACTGGCTTCAGCTTTACAAGGAAACAATTCTGATTTCCTGGTTACTTAGAACTTTCCCACATGGCTATTTGTGGTCACTGAGTTTAGCAATATTCTCCCTTGGATATAAAAGGATCAGTTATTTGCTGTATCCATGTGGATCCCTGTCTCTATTTGTTGAAATTTATTCCACGTATCAGTAAATATCTTCCTGACCCTCACCAGGCTGCTTCTGGAAAAGACATGAGGACTAGGAGCTAAATAGCTATGGCTCTCAAAAGAGCAGCAAGAGAAACTAAGTAGAATAACAGTCCTCACCCCAAAGTGGGAGCTGAAAAAAAAAAGGCATTAAAAATGAACAATGATGGCATTAGGAACTTGGAAAGCAGTGAATACTCCATAGATGTTGGCCAAGGCTAAAAGACAGGTGGGCCCCAAAATGGAACCAGACAATTCATAACTTAAGTTCAGTTCAGAGATGTGATCTTTGCCTTTAGAAGGTTCCTTTTTTGGGTGCTAAGTGAGGAAAAGATCAACAGGGGATAAGGAAATCGCAAGAGTCCAGATGAGAAATTAATATAGCCCAAGAGTGAAGACAGTGGAGAAAAGTAAAAGTGTGCAGACTGTCAAAGAGTGATAATAATATTTTCAAGTTTCTGCAGTGTCAGGCATTTTGAGCAAAAAAGAAAAAAAAAGCTGAAACCTGAGTTGAAACAGAATTTTGGAAGTTATAGGATGAATGAATAGCAAAACTGTCATATGAGAAACTGACAGAGAGTTTTATAAATTGATCTCTGTGGAGCTGTGTTTATATTTCAAAGTGCAATGAGACTCAGAGAAACCATTTCCATTCCAGAAGATTGTAAGACATTGGAAAAGAAAATTTCTCTCCTTCCCACGGGAGGAAGGCTGTGGCGGTTGTCTAGCTTCTATGAAGTTCCCAGAGCCATAATCTCAAGCCCTGCTCCTATACTACAAACATTTCTTCCATATGTGCACGGTAATATCTGGTTGTCATTGGGCTGAACAGAAAAGTGGAGAAAGATGAACAAGAGATCAATATGGTTTTTGCTATGAGCAATAGTAATCCTGCCTCTGATACAGAAACTTAATGTTAGCTTTTAGGGTAAAATAAATACATATACTTTTCATAAACACATAATTGTTTTTGCAAATAAGTTAATTGAGATTGGTTGATGACAAAGAGGAAATTCATTCTTTATGTTATATTTATTGAACACAATTACTGTAAGAAACTGCCCCAGCTCTAGAGAAATAAATATAAACACAATTAATAATTTCTCTGCCCTGATAGAGGCTATAGTCAGCTAACTGGATGACACTAGTGTCAACATTTTATTATAATACCTGATATAGCAGTCTTTTTATGTATTGCATGTATAGGAAGATATGACTGATCAGCTTGTTGAGTTGGTATTGGGGAATGGTTGCCACTTACAGCCACCTTACCTTCAAAGAATTCAGCTTTTCTTAGACCATCATCCATCAAAGTACTAAGTCCTACTTTATCAATTAAAATGTATGTATTTTATGAAGCATTAAATTATTGAAGAAAGTAAAGGCTGGTTGAATTAGCTTCTGACAAGTTGGCTTTGGATTTTCTCTGAGACTTGTCCTAAAGTCTCAACTATGAGAGTACTTCAGAAAGTTCATTAAAAACAAAATTAAAAGTAAGTTTTATTTAATATAAAAAATTTTGGAAGTCAAGAACAGCTTTCTGATAATTTATATTTTCATGAATTTTTTAAGCCCCCTCATGTATTCCAAGCAAAGTAGAGACCCTGAATGGACCATTTAACCAATTTTACTATCTTTATAAATATAATGCAACACAATAATATGATTTTTTTTTAGAAAGGGTATTTAAGTTCCTGATTTTTTTGAAGATTTATTTATTTGAAGGACTGCTTTATAGAGAGAGAGGGAAAGATAGAGAAAGAGATCATCTATCTGCTGGTTTAATCCCATGAATGGCCACAGCAGCCAGGACTGGGCCAAGCTGTAACTAAGAGCCAGTGGTGTCTTCTGGGTCTCCCACATGAGTGCAGGGGCCCAAGCACTCAGGCCATCTTCCACTGCTTTCCCAGGTACATTAGCAGGTAGCTGGATTGGAGTACCTGGGAATCGAACCAGCATCTATATGGAATACTAGCATTTCAGGTAATGGCTTTACCCACTATGCCACAATACTGGCCCCTAAGTTCCTAATTTTACACGGAACACTGAAGTGACTACAGTTTGCAATAACGTATAATATATTTTTAGAGTGAATAGAAGAGTGGAATCCCAAGGCTCCAATCATCAATAATGACAAAGAGGAAGAAGTCTTAATTTCCCTGATTTGATCAATGCTTGTATATATATGTATTGAAATGTCAAACTGGATCCTGTAAATGCATACATTTTAATCAAATAAAAAGATATTTTAAAAAGTAAATAAATTTGAAAAATGTAGTCACAAAGGATAGTGTACCTCTTTTTGCAAACTTGCTAGAAATCCTCCGTTAAGCATTTTTAGAAACATCTTGATGGAAATTCAATCACATTTACCAATCTTTGGACCTATAATGAAAACTTATTTTAATGTTGCAATCAGTACGTCAGTGATAACTCCTGGGTTTTGCATAATGACTAGCAATATTTATTGAGATAGAAATTATTGAAAACATCTATTTTGGTGGAATAAAGTAAACAAATAGGCCTTGATAAACAGAACATCTATTTGTCTGTTTTTTTGATGTAAGAATTCTTTTTCCTAATTAATTAAGGTATAAAAACTTCATGCATTTCATATATACAAATTTAAGAACATAGTGATTCTTCCCATCTTGCCCTGCCTCCCACCCTTCTACCTCCCCTGTCTTTTACAAACTTCGTGCATTTTATATATACAAATTTAGGAACATGGTGATTCTTCCCATCCAGCCTTCCCTCCCACCCACACTCCCAACCTTCTTCCTCCTGTATCTCCTATCCACATTCTTATTTTGTACTAAGATCTGTTTTAAATTAACTTTATACACATAAGATTAACCCTACACTACATAGAGTTCAAAAAATAGTATAAAAATACTGTTCCTCAACAGTCAAGACAAGTGCTATTAAAAGTCATCATGTTGGCTGGCACTGCAGCTCACTAGGTTAATCCTCTGCCTGTGGCGCCAGCATCCTGGGTTCTGGTCCTGGTTGGGGCGCCAGTTCTGTACCGGTTGCTCCTCTTCCAGTCCAGCTCTCTGTTGTGGTCTGGGAAGGCAGTGGAGGATGGCCCAAGTCCTTGGGCCCCTGCACCTGCATGGGAGACCAGGAGGAGGCACCTGGCTCCTGGCTTCTGATCGGCGCAGTGTGCCAGCCGTAGTGGCCATTTGAGGGGTGAACCAATGGAAGGAAGACCTTTCTCTCTGTCTCTCTCTCACTGTCTAACTCTGCCTGTCAAAAACAATAAACAAAACAAAACAAAAAAAGAAATTCATCATGTTGCAAGAATTTTATAAAGCCAAGTAAAACCACCAAACTACAAAGATAAACAAGATAAGAAGAATGTAACACAGAATAACAGAAATAGAACAAAAAAAAACTGACAAAATGACAGGAGTATATCAAGGTATGAATTATAACCTAGATTTATAAAAATGAATGGATAGTTTTTTTTTTTTTTACAAAACAAAAACCCACAATGCATAGTACAATACTGCTTTGCAAGAAACTTACTTCACACATAAAGATACATAAAGGAGAAAGGTGAAATAATGCATAAATAGGTTGCATAAATGAAAAGTAAAAGTGGGCATGATTAGTTATCCTTCATCCATATAAAATAGACAAGTAATACAAAGTAATGACAAAAGACAAAAAAGTTTACATATATTGCGAATTCAAAAAGAATAAATAATAATAGTAAATATATATGAACCTAATGCTATAGTACCCAATTAGTTCAGACCTTAAATATAAAAGGAATACAATACAATACATTAACACTTGTACAATAGTACAGTACAGTAGTAGCCATCACATGTTCATTATTGAATAAATCATCCAGACAAGTCAACAAAGGAACATTGGAATCAATCTATATTATGAAACAAATGGATATGTTAAACATTTACAGGATATTTTATCCAATATATTTAAAATAAGGATCTCCAATATATCCTTAAGATTTCTGAGATATCTCCATACTGTCTTCCACAGTGGTTTTACCAGTTTATATTTCCACCAACAGTATGAAACATTCTCCAGAATAAATTGCATGTTAGTTGAAAAAAGTTTTAATAAATTAAAAAAGAGATATTAATCAAATTATATACCTTTTCTGAACTACAAATTTCTAGTTTCCAAAACTGGAAATCAAGAGAAAGAGGAACTTTAGAAATTTTATAAGCATATCAAAATTCAACAATATATCCTTAAATGACAAATGGGTAATAAAGATATCAAAGGGGAAATGTGAAAATCATTGAAATAGGAGTGGACATCATAGAGCAGTCAGACACATTGTTGGATATCTACTTTGTGGTGGAATGAGAGGGCCGTGTCAAGATGGCCACTGGCAGGTGAGCATCAATTACTCATGAATGGCTTTGGAACCTGACTTGCAAAGGAGCCTGCCTGGTAACAGGCAGTGATTGGTTAGGGCATCAACCACCCTTTGACCAGATTGGCTGCCTCAGCTATATAAGCTACTGCACCAACTTAAATAAACAAGTCTGGGCTGCTTGCCTCTGGCCTGCTTTCACCTGACTCCCAGGGGATGTTTGGTGACCCCATGCATCTTGCCCCCACCGTGCTGCTCCTCTCAGAACAAATCCACAGCAACACTACCTCCTATATTTGAGTGCCAGTTCAAGTCAGGGCTACTCTGCTTCTGATCCAGTTTCCTGCTAATAGACCTGGGAAGGCAACATATAATGGCACAGGTTCTTGGGTTCTTGCATAAAGACAGACAAATAGACTAAATGGAAAACAATAGTGCACTCAGAAATAAATTCACTTATTTATACTCAACTGATTTTCTCAGACACCATGAATATAAATTCAATAAAGGACAGACTCTTTAATAAATGGTATTGGGAAAATTAGATACCCATATTCAGAAGTATGAAACTAGTTTCTCTCCCCATATATAGAAGTAAACTCAAAATGAACTAAAGTTTTGAGTCTGTTCTCTAATAGAAGTATTTCAAAAATGTGAAGTGAAATAAGATTTATTTAATAAATTAATAAAAGACACAGTCAATATTTTGTATCATGACATCATAGCAATAAATACATGTCAACAGAATATATAAAGTCAGTTGAGGAGAAATGGGTAAAACTCTCCTAGAGTTTTGAGAGAAAAAAACTCAATGTCTTTGTACATACTTAATTATTGAAGTACTGTACACAGTAGCCATGATATGGAATTACCCTAGGTTTCTATTCATGGATGAACGAATAAAGAAAATGTGGCCTATATTTATCATAAAATATATTTATCATATATACATCATAACATAATATATGGTATATATATTAAATAATCTCATATATAGAGAGAAAGAGATAATATTTATTTTTAAAAAATGAAGTTCTGTCATTTGCAACAACATGGGTGGAATTGGAGGACATTATTTGAAGTGAAATAAACCAGTAAGAAAAGGATAATTATCATATTTCTCACTTATTTCTGGAAAGCTAAAATACTGATCTCATAGTAGACTAGAGTAGCAGTTATCAAAATTTCAGAAGGGTTTGTTGGATCTGGGAGAAGGATGAGAAAGGATGGTTAACAGGTACAGATGTGCAGTTGGATAGGGGAAAGTTTCTAATGTTCTCTAGCAAAGTAGGATTCCTATGTTAGACAATGATTTTTGAATATTTCAGAATAGTAGAGATGATTATTAGGATTTCTAACACAAAAATGATAAAGTCTTGAGGTGATCTACATACTGATCACTATGATATGATCATTACACATTTTATGTATTGTATATCTGTATTTATTGAAATTTCACATCGCATCCAATAAATACATACAGATTTGTCAAATTTTTATTTATATATTTTAGTTAAGTTATGCAATTTTGTATGTTTCCTTTATACAGTTTTAGAGACAAAGTGTCACTTCCTACTACCATCTCTCCCACCCACACTCCAACCCTTCCTTCCCATCTCTCGGATTCCCACTCTTAATTTTTATAATAATCTTTTTTCAGTAAAATTAATGATCATATAGTTAATCTTACCCTAAGTAGAAGAGTTCAACAAATAGTATAAAGAGAAAACAAATCAAAACAAAACAATACCCTTTTCCTCAATGAAAAAGACAAGAGCTATGAATAATCATTGCTTTTCAATATGACTGTTTCAATCCATACGTTATATTTCAGATACTCTATTAGTTACCTTGGATCAAGGGGAATGTATATATTATTGGGACTGGCTTATTTCAGTAAGTGTAATGATTACCGGTTGCAACCAACTTGTTGTAAAAGACATGATTTCATTTTTTTTACAGCTGAGTAGTACTCTGTAGCAATATATATAATTATATATATATATATATATATATATATATATATATATATATATATAATTTCTTTATCCAGTCATCAGTTGACAAACATCTGCAATGGTTCCATATCTTAGCTATTGTGAATTGTGCTGTAATTAACATAGGGGTACATATAACTTTTTCATGTACTGTTTTCTACTGAATTGAATAAATTCCCAAGAGAGGGATGGTTGGGTCAAATTGTAGGTCTACATTAAGATTTCTGAGATATCTCCATACCGTCTTCCACAATGGTTTTACCAGTTTATATTTCCACCAACAGTGTACCAGGTTAAATTTTTCCCCACATCCTCACTGGCCTTTGTCGTTTGTTGATTTCTGTATGTGGGCCATTCCAACTGGAGTGAGGTGAAAACTCATTGTGGTTTTGATTTGCATTTCCCTGATGGTTAGTGATCCTGAGCATTTTCTTAAGTATCTATTGGCCATTTGAATTTCCTCTCTTGAAAAAATGCCGATTCAAGTCCTTTGCCCATTTCTTAACTGAATTGTTTTGTTCTGTTGCTGTTGAGTTTCTTGAGCTGTTTATAGATTCTGTATGTTAACCCTTTATCAGTTGCATAGTTTGCCAGTATTTTCTCTGATTTTGTCATTTGCCTCTTCACTTTGCTGAGTGTTTCTTTTGCAGTGCAGAAACCTCTCAGCTTGATGTAATTTCATTTGTCAATTTTGACTTTGATTGTTTGGGCTTCTGGACTCCTTTTCAAGAAGTCTTTGCCTATGTCAATGTCTTGCAGAATTTCCCAAATGTTCTTTAATGGTTTTATAGTATCAAGTCTTAGATTTAAGTCTTTGATCCATTTTAAGTGGATTTTTGTGTAAGGTGTAAGGTAGGAGTATAGTTTCGTACTTTTTCATGTGGAGGTCCATTTTTTAAAGTGATTGTCATTCCTTCAGGGATTGATTTTAGCTACTTTGTCAAAAGTAAGTTGGTTGTAGATGCATAGATATATCTCTGAAGTAGTACTCTGTTTTATTGGTCTACAAATCTGCTTTAGTGCCAGTACCAGGCTGTTTTGGTTATAACTACCCTGCAGTAAGTCTTAAAATCAGGTATTGTGATGCTTTTAGCTTTGTGTTCCTTGTGTAATAGTGCTTTAGCTATGATATAATCATTA
Source organism: Sylvilagus floridanus (assembly GCA_949820135.1). Taxonomy (NCBI): domain Eukaryota; kingdom Metazoa; phylum Chordata; class Mammalia; order Lagomorpha; family Leporidae; genus Sylvilagus; species Sylvilagus floridanus. The sequence continues at coordinate 35,399,555 of OX463245.1, read as the reverse complement.
TGATATGATCATTACACATTATGATATATGATCATTATATATTTTATGAGTGGTATATGTATACTTATTGAAATGTCACATTGCATCTAATAAATATGTACAGATACTTGTCAACTAAAAATTTTGAAAAAAAAAGAGACACTAGTTCAACTTTTTTCTATCTAAAAAGTTATAAACATGTTTTATTGGAGGACAAATATTCATATGTCTGAATTCTCTCTTTCATAGAGAACATCACTGACTTTCTGGCTCTTAGTATCCTATGTACAATAAGAGAATTTTATTTTATTTTCTTAGTGTATTTTACATCTGAAATATGAACTGTAAAGAAAGGGTAAACCTTTTATTTTTCATTAATCCCATAAAATTAGAGGGGACCTCCTGGAATTGAAAGTAGTGGTTTTGTAACTTGATAGAGCAACCTCTTATTTTTCACAGTAGGTAGTAAACATATACAACTTTTATTCACAGAACCTGTTATGACCAGAAATCGCACCAGATTGAAAAATAATTTTAAATAGATTTTTTTTAAAGAGGAAAGGCTCATTGTCGGGTTCTTTTTGCTACAAATCTTTATCAATAAGCATCCTAAATGTAAAATTTTCAGCCCCATAACCAGTTAAAGACATGCTAGAAAAGCAGAATCTCTGATCCAGCTCAATAAAATATTTTCCTTATTCATAATTAGAATTTCATAAACTTTCAAAAGATGTAATAAATGCACTTTATCATATTTGTGTTTTGGAAAGGGAGGTCCTTGGTATAAATTTACTTGTACATGAATCTTGCATATTATAAAAACCAGAAGTTACAGGGGTTATTATAATATTTAATGTTTTTAATGTTGTGCCTCAGTGGATCTCCTTATAGTTATGTAACTTTTTAAGTATGATCTCTGAATTGAGGTTATAGACTTCTGGTTTAGAGATTCATTGTCATTCATGACAGGGCATGTGGTTTCATACTATGAATTATGCCTTAATTCAATATAATATCTGTATCTTAATTCTAATAAACAAAGATTGCCAATATTTTTAGTGTAGCATATACATCAATCTAGTCTAAATAGGAGGCATTTTTAACTTTTAACAAAGGCTAAAGAAAAGAATTAAAGTACACAGAATGGGAAATTAGATATGCTCTTTTAAATTTTATTTTGGTTATATTTTCTAGAGTGTATTATGAGGCTTTTCTAGAATGTTGCTTATATTGACTTATAAAAATTGGGTTCTTTGGGCATCATTAAGTTCAGAAAATGTAGTGGAAGAATGCTATTGTGTAGCTGAGGATTCTCTCCCATGATTTCAATCTCACTAAATTCTCCTGTTTCACTGTTTTCAAGGTGAATACATCTAAAACATAAGATTTGTATATTAATCTAGATTATCTCATTATATGCTTCATTATAGAATAAGTATCCTTTAAACACTTAGATTCTGACATTAACAGTAACTGCAGTGATATTTTCATTGTCTCAGTTCAGCAGGATTTTCTGCAAATTTTACCCCTATAAAAGTAGATGTACTATATTTAAATCTGTGGTTCAATTACTTATGAGAAACATCTAATAATTTGATCAAATCTGGGAATTTGTGATGAACAACTTTGTCAGTCTATAAATGAGTATAGTCCTTTTTAATAACTCTCTAGAAAATAAAATTAATGATGCTTAAATACATTAATGCAGCCTTCCAGGGAGATTAACTTACTCCCTGGGAGTTACCTAGGTACTTACAAATATTCTTCTAAGCCTGGATGCCCTACATCTATAATTTCACCAAACCATTTTGGCCAAGTGAAGAAGCCCTTCCTCTCCCGCTGGGGAAGTTACCTTAAGAACCTTTAATGACCTCTCCTGGAATAGCTGCTTTGCAAGGCAACAGTTAATCTCCCTTGTGACCTACCCCACATTCTCTCCTTGTCTTTTAACCTACAGCAAGATTCTTATTTCAGCAGACCTTAAAAGGCAACACAAACTTAATGTGTATTGAGCTAAACTGGCATCTTGTGATTTGATGGTTGTCTATAACCCTTGTATATATCCCTGCAGAATATTGGTCTTCCACCCTTTTACTTATAGAACTCTGTTTTTAGAGGAGCATTGAGCCTCTGATTATAAGGTAAATTGAAAGCATACTCTCACAATAAATTAAAATAATTAAGAGAAAGAAAAGAGAGAAGAGGGAGGAAGAGTGGGAGAAAAGTATCATTACATAGTTTGAATCTAACCCATGAATTCATGAAATATATTCTCTATATATTACTAAATAATAATGTAACTCTTCATGCTTCTGCACGTGGAAATACAGTTTCCCCAGCACCATTTGTTGAATAGACTGTCCTTACTCCAGGAATTGGTTTTAGATCCTTGATCAAAGATAAATTGGCTGTAGGTGTTTGGATTGACTTCTGGTGTTTCTATTCTGTTCCATTGGTCTATCCATCTGTTTCTCTACCAGTACCATGCTGTTTTGATTACAACTGCCCTGTAATATGTCATGAAATCTGGTATTGTGATGCCTCTGGCTTTGTTTTAGTTGTATAAGATTGCTTTAGCTATTTGAGGTCTCATGTGCCTCCCTATGATTGAAGCATCACTTTTTCCAGATCTGAGAAGAATGTCTTTGGTATTTTGATTGGTATTGCATTGAATCTACAAATTGCTTTTGGGAGAATGGACATTTTGATGATAGTGATTCTTCCAATCTGTGAACATGGAAGATTTTCCATTTTTTGGTATCCTCTTCTATTTCTTTTTTTTAAGGTTTTATAATTTTCTTCATAGAGATCTTTAACATCCTTAGTTAAGTTTATTCCAAGGTATTTGATTGTTTTTGTGGCTATTGTGAATGGGATGGATCTTAGTAGTTCTTTCTCAGCCAAGGAATTGCCTGTGTTGTGCACCTTGCACAAAAGTCCACTCAACATGGATTAAGATCTAAATTTGAGACCCAACACCATCAAATTATTGCAGAACATCGGAGAAACCATGCAGGATATGGGCACAGGCAGCAGGGACTTCTTGGAGGGGGCTCCAGAGGCAAAGGCAGTCAAAGCGAAAATTAATAATTGGGATTACATCAAATTGAGAAGCTTCTGTACTGCAAAAAAAAAAAAAAAAAGTCAGGAAAGTAAAGAGGCACCCAACAGAATGGGAAACAATATTTGCAAACTATGCAGCAGATAAAGGATTAATAACCAGAATCTACAAAGAGATCAATAAACTCCATAACAACAAAACAAACAACCCACTGGGCTGTTGTAGGGAAGGTAGCAGGTGACAGCAAAGGAATGGTTTGGAGAAGGCAGAGTTCCAAGGTCACAGCAGCAGCAGCAAAATAATTGTGTGGCGTGTCTTTTCACAACTGATTCCGCTGTGCCTCATCAGTTATGACGGGAACAAAAAAATTGTAACTGTTTACTCTGTTTACATATTCCAACAAAAAAGGCAACACACAAAATGAACGATGAGGAAATGTAATAACTAGCAAAATATTTCATTTTTTTCACTTACTTTAACAGAACTTAGAAAATAATGTGGAGAAGATCTTAAATAAGGATTCAAGTTATGTAAATTTGGGTAATACCAAATTTCTGTTATGTGCTCAGGAAACCATTACATTTTCAATATTTTAAGTCAAATCCTTAGGTGTAGTCTTAGTGGTTTGATCATTTCTTGATATACTGACGTATGGACCCAGAAGTTTATTAAAAATTAAATGCCAGTACTTCATTGAGTTACTATAGAGGAAACTATCTGAAAGCTTTGAAAGGTGATGGAAAATTAAACAGTGGAGTAGATTTATCATGTAGGACCTGTGCACATACTCTCGTAGTTCCCAGAAGACACTCAACCACAATTGTGAGACATAAATGTGAAAGAGTTCCATGTTTGAAATGCTTGAATACTCTCTCTCCATATATATGATTATATATATATATATATATATATATTATATATACATGCACCCTCCCCACCCAGGCATGAGCACCATACAAAGGTCACCACTCCACAGTGTGTTCTGCAGCCCCTCTGTGAGATCTGTCCCCAGCGTGCAGGGAACACAGAGTTCTCCATATATATGATTATATGATTAAGACCAGCGTCTTCATAATTGAAAAACCCATATTCTGACATAAAGATGTATCATCAGACTTAGCAGCTCAAACTGTTAAGCATTTGCACAAAGTCATAACCATATTTTTATTAGAAAAGTATACTATACACATTTCTTTTTTAGCTCACTTCACTGAAGTCTCTGAATACTTTTCACAAACAGCTTATATATATAAGCTGAATGAGAAAGATGGTATCCTATGACAGTATGGCCAAATAATGACACTTAAATTTCTAAGAAAAGTAGTATGTAGTTATTCTTATGGAGTGTGGACTACAATTGAAAGTGAAACTGAAAAAAAATATTTATAATAATTTGATTTGCAAGTGTTTCTGATGTTGGATAGCTGATTGTGGTGTCTAAAGCTAAAATATGTAAAGATAATACTGATCTTACTTGATTTCTGTTAGTAGACAGGTTGCAGATCTGGAAGAGAACTCAGACTTGAACTACCAAAAATGCTGTTGCAGAGATATTAACCAACACCATTAGCCCTTAGTCTGTGATTCTTGAGCTGGCTACTACTTTTTATTTGCTATGTACTTGATGATAAAGACCAACAGGAACAATATACTTCCAAAGGGAAGAGCAGCAATATGCCTTCCAGTTTTATGTAGAGAGAATATCCGCTTTTGAGCTCTAAATCATGTCTAGGTAGTAAGGAGCTAGTAAGGACTTTCCCTCTTCCTCAGCATCCAAATGCTTACCAAATGGCAGAATTAAACTGTGTTATTTCAAATTTCTCCATGAGTGAATAGCTACTTGAGTTATTATCTAACATTAACTATTTTACAGAGCAGAGGTTTTACATTCAGTATCCCACCATCTGCTGAATTCCCCTGTATCTGGTCTTTGAGTCAGCAGAAGATGTGTGTTTAATGGATTATGACCACAACAGAGTGAGAATACTACAGGCAAAAGGAATTCATGTAGTGTCTTTCCATAGAAGAGGATTTCCAACAGCAGGAATACTAATCTCAATTCTTTCTCAAGATTCTAAACAATCAAGAGCTGGTATGAAGACAGAGATCAAAATGGTTGGGCCAATTCATGAGTAGAAGTCAGAGAAGGAAATAACCTTGTTTAAATTACTCTGAAACTTAGAAATACTCAAGTTTTCAACCTAAATAATCCACAGAATTTTGACAATTTTTTGCTTCCCTATAGTGATTTTTAAAATGATAAACTGGCCTCAGGCTTTAATGAATTATTCAATTTTTATAAGCCTATATTTCTAAACATAGCATCTGATATATTTGAAAGTATATTTGCATCATATCTACGTTGTGAAGCCTAATAATAAAATGAGTTTCCATAAACCTATCACCTCTAGTTAAGAACTAAAGCAATATCTAGCATGAATAATGTATTTTTTAATCAAATCTCTGCGTAGTAGTTGTCCCAGTGATAGTTGTGCTGTGACCTGTGCTGTGGAAATAGGCTCTACATAAATATTTGTTGTATTAATAAGAGTGTGGATTCCCATAAATAGTCCAAACAAATTTGCACCATTTTTTCCTCACTTTTCTCTCACTTTAATTTATAATTTTAATTCCATATGCACTAAAGTATAACAACATTTGAAATACTAAAAGTATGTGTTGGAGTTGGAGAAAGACTATCAGGAAAGAGTATCTCTCCTGATTCTGGTTTTTATAGCACTGTCATGCTAATATTCAATTTTTATTCATAGTCATTGATTAGTTTACCTCTTGAATTACAATACTCAGATTTGGCATCCTTGTACTATTTAGAAATCTAAACTGTTATGCCACACTTAAACCTAAGAGACATGTGAAAAATATAATCTAAGACTTATGAGGTGGATAAAAGATATGTTGGAATTAGCAGGGATAATACCAGTGTAAAAATAAAAACTATTTTAGAATATCAGAGAAAAAATAAAGTAATAATAAAGTAATAATGTCTTGTCACTAGAGAAGCAAAACATTTGATAATATTTAACAACTCTGAGCCAAAATCTCACCTGCAACATAGCCAAAATAAGAAATTACTTAAAAGTTGAGTGTCTTGGTTTCCTGACCCTTATATTGAATGTAGAACACCTAACATGAAGCCTGCATTTAGGTTTGAATGTCTCCATCAATGACTTAAAAGGTCTGATGCTGTCTGATACACAGAATTCACTGCATATAATACTTATCATTATTGACTTTCATTGTGATTTTTGGGAAACTATGTCCTATCTCTAAACTTGTTTATCCTGAATATGCATGAACAGTTTCCTACATGATGTTCTTAATATTTTGTTTCCTAATCTGAATAAATGCTTTGAAGATGAATGAGTTAGGTCCTGGATGGAGAACTTTAATATGAACCTCATGGGATGAAAAGGGCTATATATGTGCTAGCTATATTTGTTTATTATACTCCTATATGCTATCCATATAGATAATTCAACTTAGATTACTCTGGTTCTCTGAGTATTTATTGATGACAAAATTGAACAGAATACTTTCTGTATGATCGTGACTCACTGAAACAAAAGAGTTAATCATTTACTGTGATAATTGCTATCCAATAATGTAATACATTCTGTAGCAAAAAAGAAATTTCTGGAATTGTATTCTAGATAATACCTACACTAAATTTTATTTCATTCAGAGTAATAGTTTCTATGTGGTTCAGAACTTCTCTCAGCTCTATTAAAGATGTCATCCAAGAATTTTTGAGGCAGTACTCTAGAAAGACATTAACCTATGAAAAATGGGCATCAGGCAAAAATAACATGCTTTTATTGGTAGGGAATTTGGAATGTATCTACCCAAAGCAGATCTTGTACAATTACCAAGAAAATAAGTAAAATAATTATTTGTTAATGTTTGCTTTAAAACATGATGGAGATACTTTAAGATATAAAAATGCCTGAAATATTTAGTGTGCAATTAGTATACTACACATGCATATATTTATACAGATATTTGTAGGTATTTTCCCTTTTAGCAATAATGATATATTTTACCTTTACAATAATGATAGAAAAAAATGGAACTTCCCTGAGAATAGCAAAGATAGAGAAAATTTTTAATTATACTCGATAGAAAAGAAGAACTATGGTGGGCAGGAAGACTTCTGGGATGAAAAGTTTAACCTCTTCCTTCCGTATCATTGTCACCTGGTGGCAGGTTTACGGTGCTATTGTGATTTTTCATTGATTTTTATAGCTGCAAACAACAGTCAATTCATCATCTCTTCTAATAAAATTGTATTAAAGATCAAAAGAAAACATATAGATCAGCATATTTTCCTAACACTCATGGTAAATAACAACAATAATAAAAGTAAATATAATCAACATCAAAAACTTCAGTTCATGATGAAAATATTGTGTATAGTGAATCAGGATCATCATTGTTGTACATGATCGTGTGCCAATGGAGGAATAACTTAATGATCTCTGCTAGATATAATCCTCTGCTTATCTCCCATTTACTACTATGCCTTCTTCATGGTAAGTGGACTTTTTCTAATTCATTACCTCTGTTGAACAATATTGTGCCCTAAATCTAACAAAATCATTTTCATTTGCATTAGAAATCATAATCTCGGCCAGCGCCATGGCTCGACAGGCTAATCCTCTGCCTTGCGGCCCCGGCACACCAGGTTCTAGTCCTGGTTGGGGCGCCGGATTCTGTCCCGGTTGCCCCTCTTCCAAGCCAGCTCTCTGCTGTGGCCCGGGAGTGCAGTGGAGGATGGCCCATAGTGCTTGGGCCCTGCACCCCATGGGAGACCAGGAAAAGCACCTGGCACCTGGCTCCTGCCATCGGATGAGTGTGGTGTGCCGGCCGCAGCGCGCCGACTGCGGTAGCCATTGGAGGGTAAACCAACAGCAAAAGGAAGACCTTTCTCTCTGTCTCTCTCTCTCACTTTCCACTCTGCCTGTCAAAAAAAAAAAAAATCATAATCTCCTTTCTTACCATAGACCTTGTTTGTAAGATCTCTCTCAAGAAAATTGCCAGGAGAGTTCACTGAGAACACAGAAGGCCTAAAACAGGCAGTCTAATTCACACTTGAGGTCCAGGAATATACAGCTGGAATATGGAAGATGCAGACGTAGTTCCACAATGGTGGCCCATATTTACAAATGTTTATGTATAAAAGTTCAGTCATTTTTCTTGGCCATATCTTCTAAAGAAGGTGATTGTTCCATATATTAAGTATATATATGGTGTTTTCAAACACCATGATTCATGAAAGATGTTTACGTATGTATAGATTTCAAATTTTTCACATAATATGCATGCACATGTCTGAGGCAAAAAGAATGATATGACATGTATTTGAAAAGGTACATATCAAAACAACATGAATTTTGCTAAAATTGAAGCAAGAACAAACATCTAATTTATATAGAAGCTTGCACTGAAAAGTTGTGTACTCATGTGGTCTCTGATATGTGGGAACTAAAATAAAAAAGGACAAAAAAATCAAAAAACCATAACAAAAAAGAAATGCTTGCAAAGTCTGTGTGATAAGTATTGCTGCAAATATAGTTTTGTCAAATTTGTTTCACATCCTTGTCAAACTAATGGTTTAGAATCTTAAATACATTTCAAAACTTTTTTATTTATATAGGTGGGTGAAATTTATTCATTTAATATATACAGATTTAGGGGCATAGTGATAACAGCCACTCTACTCTCCTTCCCACCCATGATCCCAACCTCCTCCTCTTTTTCTATTTTAAATTTTAAAATGTTATACTTTCACTTAATTTCATATTCATAAGTGTAACCCTCCACTAAGTAAATAATTCAACAAACAGTAAGAATACACAAAACAATGTTCCTCAACTGTAGAGACAATGACTGTAAATAATAATCAAATCTCAAAGTGTCAGTTTCAGTCATACACATTACATTTTATTGTACTCTATTACCACATACCAGAGAAAACATTAGATATCTATCATTTTGGGACCGGCTTATTTCACTAGGCATAATGTTTTCCAGTTATATCCATTTTGTTCATTTGCTGATTTCATGTCCTCCTTTGGGTAAATCCATAGGAGTATGATGTCTGAGTCTTATCATGGATCTATTTTCAGATTTCTCAGGAATTTTCTATTGTATCTTCCATAGTTGTTGTACTTGTTTACATTCCTACCAAAAGTATATTAGAGTAATTTTTTTCTCCATTCCTCACAGACATTTATTATTATTATTATTTTGATTTCTGGTTGATAGCCATTCTAACTGGGGTGTGGTGGTACCTCATTGTAGGTTTTGTTTATATTTCCCTGATTGCTAGTGATCCTGAGATTTTTTTTTCATGTCTCTTTGTATTTTATCCTTTGAAACATGCCTGTTCATATCTCTTGCCTAATTATTAACTGGATTTTTGTTGTTGTTGTTGAGATTCTTGAGCTATTTATAGATTCTGGATACTAATCTTTTATAAATTGCAGTTTGCAAATATTTTCTCCCATTCTGTTGGTTAATTCATCATTTTGTTTGTGTTTCTTTTGGAGTGCAGAAGCTTCTTAGCTTGATGTGATCCCATTTGTCTATTTTTGCTTTCATTGCCTGTCCTCCTGGTGGTCTTTTCCAATAAGTCATTGCCTATGTCAATGTCTTGCAGTGTTCCTCCAAAGTTTTCTAGTAATTTAATGATATCAGGTAGCAGACTGATATCCTTGATCCACTTTGAGTTGATTTTCATATAAGGTCAAAGATTAAGTATCTGTTTCATACGTCTGTATGTGGTGATCCTGTTTTCCCAGCACTTGTTAAAGAGACTCTCCCTGCTCCAGGGATTGATTAAGTTCCTTCATCAAAGATTTCATTTGTTGTAGATGCCTGGATTTATTTCTGGTATTTTTTTTATTTTTTTAAATTTGTTTTTATTATGTTCAATTGGCCTAAACATTTATTTTTGGCAAGACTCAGCCTGTTTTGATCATAACTGTACCATAGTTTGTATTATAATATTGTACTGTTTGCCTCCAGTTTTGTTTTTGGTGTTTAAGATTGCTTTAGCTATTCAGAGTCCCTTGTGTTTCCATATGAATTTTACCATCATGTTTTCCTAGACCTGAGAAAAATGTCCTTGGTATTTTGATTGGCATCACACTGAATCTGCAAATGACTTTGTGTAGTTTCAACATTCCAATAATATTAATTCTTCCAATCAGCAAACATCAAACATTCTTCCATTAATTTGTGTCTTTTATTTCTTTATTTAATGTTTTCTTAATTTTCATTGTAGAGATCTTTCACCCCCATGGTTAAATTTATTCCAAGGTTTTTAGGACTGTTCTGACAAATTCTTTGTTATTCATGGCATTTTCTATGTACACAAAGCCTATTGATTTTTGTGTCTTGATTTTATATCATGCAGCTTCACCAAACTCTTATGAGTTTCAAAGTCACTAAGTGGGGTCTTTTTGCTTTCCTATATATATGAACATGTCATCTGCAAACTGAGATAAAATGACTTCCTCATTTCAAATTTCTGTCCCTTTGATATCTTTTTCTTATGTCTCAGGCTAAAACTTTCAGAACTTTATTGAATAGCATTGGTGAAGGTAGACGTACTTTTCTGGTTCTGGATCTTAGTAGAAATGCTCCCAACTTGTCCGCATTCAATATCATGCTGGTTATAGATTTATCATAAATTGCATTGATTTTGTTAAGCAATATTCCTTCTATGCCCAGTTTGCTTAAGGATTTTATCATAAAAGGATGTTGTATTTTATCAAATGCTTTCAATGCATCTTTTTTAATAATGCTTTTATTTAAAGAATATGAATTTCCAAAATACAGTTTATAGATTAGAATGGCTTCCCCCCATAACTTCCCTCCCACCCGCAACCCTCCCCTTTCCCACTCCCTTTCCCCTTGCATTCACATCAAGATTCATTTTCAATTCTCTTTATATACAGAAGATCAGTTTAGTATATATTAAGTAAAGATTTCAACAGTTTGCCCTCACATAGCAACACAAAGTGAAAAATACTGTTGGAGTACTAGTTATAGTATTAGTTCACAATGTATCTTTTAAAATAATCATATGGTTTTTTTCTTCAGTTAGTCATGTGATGTATCACATTTATTGCCTTATGTATGTTGAAACATCTCTGCATACTAGGGATAAATCCCACTTGAGCAAAGTGAATGACTTCTGTTGTGTTGTTGGTTTCAATTAGCTACTATTATGTTGAAGGCTTTTTCATCTTTGTTCATCAGTGATAATAGTCTATACTTCTCTTTCTTTATTGTATCTCTTCCTACTTTTAGCATTAAGGTGATGCTGGCCTCATGGGAAGGTGTTGGAAGGATTCCCTCCATTTCAGCTATTTTGAATAGTTTGACAAGAGTTAGAATTAATTTATTTAAAAGTCTGGTAGAATTCAGCACTGAAGCCATCTGGTCCTGGGTATTTCTTTGTTGGGAGAGTCTTTATAACTGGTTCAATCTCCATTTTGGTTATTTGTCTATTGAAGTTATTTATGTCTTAATGACTCAATTTTGGTATATTACATATGTCCAGAAATCTGTCCAGTTTTTGCTAGATGTTCCAAATTGTTGGCATAGAGCTGTTTGTAGTAATTACTGATGATTCTTTTTATTTATGTGATGTCTTTTATAACATCTTATTTTTCTTCTCTGATTTTATTAATGTGAATTTTGTCCCCCTTGCCCACTGTTTTCTTTTGATTAGTTGAGTCAACGTTGTATAATTTTTTTTTTCATTATTTCAAAATCCAACTCTTCATTTCAGTGATATTTTATCATTTTTGGTCTCAATTTTGTTTATTTCTTCTCTAATTTAACTATTTCTTTCCTTATACTAATTTGGGGTTTGGTTTGTTCTTGATTGCCTAGGTCTTTGAGATGCATTGTTAGATTATTTATTTAATGCTTTTCAATTTCTTAATATTGGTACAAATTTTTAACTTGTTAATTTCCAGCTTCATTCCAATGTGGTCAGTAAAGATACATAGTGTGATTTCTATTTTTTAAATTTCTTGAATCTTTCTTTATGGCCTAGCATATGTTCTGTCTGAGAGAAAGTTCCATGCACTGATGGAAAAAATGTGTATTCTTAAGATGTGGGATAGAATGTTCTGTAGATATCAATTAGGTCCATTTGGTCCATAGTGTAGGTTAGCTTTGTTGAATTTTTGTCTAGTTGATATACCCATTGATGAACTAGGGGTGTTTAAGTCCCCATTATTATTGTATTCGGGTCTAGGTCTCCCTTTAGAGTCATTAACAGTTTCTTTAGATAGCCAGGCACTCTGGCATTGGATGAATGTACATTTATTATAGTCACATGATCCTGTTGAATTGATCCCTTAATCATTACATAATTCCCTTCTTTGTCTCTTTTAACAATTAGAGTGTTAAAAGTGTAAAAGTCTATTTTGTTTGGTATTAGAATGGAAACTCCTGCTCTTTTTAATTTTCCATTAGTATGGAATGTTTTTTCATCCTTTCATTTTCAGTCTGTGGGTAACCTTGTTGCTGAGGTGTGTTTCCTGCAGGCAGAAAATAAATGAGTTTTGTTTTTTTAATCCTTTAGTCATCTTGTATCATTTAATTGGAGAATTTAGACCATTTATTTTTTAGATTTATTTATTCATTTGAAAGTCAGAGTTATACAGTGGGGGAGAAGAGGAGAGAGAGAGAGACAGAAAGAGAAAGAGAGAGAGAGAGAGAGGTCTTCAATCCACTGGTTCACTCCCCAATTGGCCACAATAGCCAGAGCCATGCCAATCAGAAGCCAGGAGCCAGGAGTTTCTTCTGGGTCTCCCACATGGGTGCAAGGGCCCAAGGAGCCAGGCCATCCTCTACTACTTTCCCAGGCCATAGCAGAGAGCTGGATTGGAAGTTCAGTAACTGGGTCTCAAACTAATGCCCATATGGGATGCTGGCACTTCAGGCCAAGGCATTAACCTGCTGTGCCACAGCGCCAGCCCCCAGACCATTTACATTCAATCTTATTATTGATAAATAACGACTTGACCTTTCCATTTTTCCATAAATATTCCTAATGCCTGCTTTAGATTTCCTTTGTGCTTTTTTTAGGTGATTTTCTGCCTTCAGATTATTTCATAATGATGACAATCTTTCTGTGTTTCTGTGTGTAGAACATATTTAGGCATCATTTGTAAGTTTGCACAAGTGGTGATAAATTCGTTCAATTTCTGTTTGTTTTGGAAGGTCTTTATTTCACCTTCATTCATAACTGAGAGTTTATGTCTTTTTGGACTCAGAATATGTCTCTCCATTCTCTGCTACCCTTTGGGGTTTATGATGAGAAATCAGCTGTGAGTCTAATTGTAGATCCTCTGAAGATAATCTGGCATTTCTCTCATACATATTTTAGAATCTTGACTTTATGTTCTACTGTTGGGAGTTTGACTACAATGTGTTTGGTGAAGAGCTTTTTTGGTCAGGTCTCGTAGGAGTTTTACGTGCTTCTTGTACTTGGATATCTCTTTCATTCTCTAACTTATGAAAATTTTCTGTTATTATTTCAATGAATAGGCCTTCTAATCCATTCTTTCTTTCCATACCTTTAAACATTCCTAAAAAACATATGTTTCATCATTCAGTATTATCCCACAAATCTGTAACATTATTTTTAGTTTTTCATTAGTCTGATTTCCAACTATTTTTCTTCTAGCACTGATATTCTTTCCTCTACCTCACCTATTGCTCTCAGTCTTTCCACTGATTTTTGTTTTGCATTCTTTTGTTTTGTTTTGTTTTGTTTTGTTTGACAGGCATAGTTAGTGAGAGAGAGAGAGAGAGAGAGAGAGAGAGAGAGAGAAAGGTCTTCCTTTTTCCATTGCTTCACCCCTCAAATGGCTGCTGCGGCCAGTGCGATGCATTGATCTGAAGCCAGGAGCCAGGTGCTTCCCCTGGTCTCCCATGGAGGTGCAGGGCCCAAGGACCTGGGCCATCCTCCACTGCACTCCTGGGCCACAGCAGAGAGCTGGACTGGAAGAGGAGCAACCGGTATAGAACTGGCGCCCCAACCGGGACCAGAACCCAGGATGCTGGCGCCGCAGGCAGAGGATTAGACTAGTGAGTTGCAGCACGGGCCTCCACTGGATTTTTGACATATTGAATTCTTAATCTCTAATATTTCACTTTCATTTTTCCTCCATATCTCCAGCTCATGGGAAAGTTTTTCTTCCATGACATGTATGCATTTCTTAAATTTATTTATTCTTTTTTTTTAAATTTTATTTGCTATACAAGTTTCATTTATTTCATATATACATATTTAGGAACATAGCTTTCTTCAAGTTATGAATTTGCTTCTCATCACTTTTAAGTAATCTGTTCATAATTTTGCATCCCTTTTCTGGCACTTCATCAATCTCTTCACCTTCACAATTTAATATTGAAGTGTTTTTTTTTTCCTTTCAGTGAGCCATTTTGTCTTCCTTGTCCATGTTTTTCATGTTCCTATAATTATTTTTAGGCATTTGCATAATCACTTGTACGTTTTTTCCTCTAAAATCTTTTATCTTTGCATATACCTCTGTTACTTACTGGAGTATCTGCTGCCTCAGTGGATATTCAGTGGCATGTGCGGGATAGGGTCAGGGACTTCTGGTTAGTGCTCAGTTGTGGTACAAGATAACCACCACATTGAGTATGGTACATCTTTTCTACTCTCCGCAGTGGAGAGGGTATGATCACAATATAGAGTGATCACTTCTTCTCTGCTGAGGTCATCAATGCACACTCCACACACGCATTCACAAAAGCCACACAAAGGGTCTGTGCATTCCTTTGTGTGAGTCCAGAACCCTCTACCATGACCCACCTCAGGCACTCAGGGATCTCTGAGCCTGTGAAGCCAGACACAGAGATTGCCCGGAGAACTAGCCGTCTCCCATGCCCTATCATGCAGTTACAGAATTGCCGCAGTCATTGCAGACACGACTCACACAGTCAAAGTTGCAGGAGATCCACTCTCAGCACTGCAAGGCTGTCCCATCCACGGAGAGAGCCGAACCTTTCCCAAAGCCAGCTCCTGTCACTTTTCCACTTTGGCAGTTTGAGGGCAAATGCCAGTGCTATAGAGGGCAGGGGAGCACCTCACATGCTTACGTGGGTATCACACCCCCTGTCAGCCCTCCAGACCAGAGTCAGAATCCATGGGGACCACAGATTTATCCCTCAGATAAACTCCCCTAGCCATACTCACATGAACCGGATTAAACTATACCCAAAAAAAGATGCTTTTAAAAAGATGCTTCCTCCCTGCTATTCTCTGGGAGCATTTGTTGGGTGTGGGGTTGGGAAGCAGGCAATGTGCTCTCATTTCTTGAGTTTAGGTGCACACTCTGTCCCCTACTAACACTCCAGGCCAGACTCAGAGTCCCTGTGGTCCTCAAGGTTCTTTTTCAGGCAATATCACCAGTGATATGGGATGCCACTGTCTCTTCTCATATCTCTTTAAGAAGTTGGTGTCTCCTCTTGCTGCTGATTCTGATCCTGGTAGAATTAGAACAGAGGAGCACTGCCAGACTTCGCTGCTGATTATGGCACTGTGCAAGTGTGTGGAGGGGAAGGGAGCAAGGTAGCTTCCCGCCTGTGAGCCTGGCAATTGCTCAGACCCCACTGCAGCTCCCCCGGGCTGAAGTAAAAGTCAGTGGGTGACTGTGAAATTTCCTTTCAGGTAGAACTGTGAGCAGTGCGGCCTGTGGCTGTTTCTTCCTACCTTTTTGTGGATGGTTTGATAGAAACTTAACAGCGGCAGCTGGCTGTGCCACGTGGCTGCCTGCAGGGGTGTCTATTCTCCTCCCTTGTCCCATGGAGTCTTTATTATTTTTTCAGTTCTTTGCCAAAAATTTCTGTCACAACCTGGGAACATGGTCCTTTCTTTATTCTTTTCATGTCCCAGAGCAGCTGCATTTAGTGTGCTTACACCCTATTGTATTGACTCCACTACTATACATTTAATGGCTTGTGATTATTTGGAAATTACTGTATGTGGGTGAAATGGTGGTTTTTGCATTTGATTATTGTTTATAACCTTTGCCTATATTTCTAATAAACTAGGATCATTTTGCTTTTTTACTTGTTGAAACTTATTTAGTATAGTGTTAAACCCTTAACTGTAATGTACTCTAAGTTGAAAATACGTTATCACCAAAGTGAAGATGAGAAAAATGGAAAAGTAGAAGAGGGTGGGAGAGATGACAGGGGAGGGAGAAAAGAAATATCATTATATTCTAAAAATGCTAAGAATTATATTGATCCTGCTAAAAACTTAACAAAATTGTTAATAGGGATAATGGCTCAAAGAAATCACCAGTTTACAAATGGAAAAGTAATTTTATGAAGGGATGAAATGTAGTTGAAGATCAAGCCAGCACTGTCAGACAATCCATATCATTTACCAAGAGGAAAAAAAAAAGGACAATCTTGTCCACACTCTAAATGAAGAGGATCTGTGATTTACAGAAGAGAATAACCAATGTCGTAGATGTCTCACTTCCTTTAGCTTACAACTTCTGACTGAAAAGTTAGAACAAGCTTCCTGCTTGATGGATGCCGAAACTGTTGGTGGTAGACAAGACTGAAGCTTTCAGTGCAAATGCCTTGTATTCTGAAATTTTCTTAGAAATAATATTTCTTCTTCAATTCATATTCCATAAAATTAGTTCTTCATACAATTTTTAAAAAATGTATCCCACACAGGTAAGAGGAGGAATACAACTACTTGAGCCATTTCCTTTAGGGACTCAAACCTAGGCAACCTGATAAGGGATTGAAATCTTAGCCATTGCCAAATGCCTGTCCTCAGGCAATGTACCCTGGAAAACAGTTTTCATACAGTTCACATGCATACATTCTAACAATCACCATCACTTGTAACATTTTGTGTGCTACAGACTTTATGTTTGTGTCTCTCTAATATATATATGTTAGTCTCCAGTATGACAGCCAGGCCTTTGGGGGTAAGTCATGGGGATAGAATAATTATGAGTGGAATTTGTGATCTTATAAAAAGAATTCCAAATCAACCATTTGGACTTCCAGAACGTGATGTCACAATGAGACAATTCCCTCCATGTTCCTGAAAGTCAGCCCTCACCAGACACCAAATATGCCACAGCCTTGATCTTGGACTTCCCAGTCGCCAGAACCATGAAAAATAAATTTCTGTTATTTATAAGCCATCTAGTCTCTTGTATTCTGTTCCAGAAGCCCAAATGGACTAAGACACTATGATTTACTGAAATTCAACATGTACATAAAAAGAGAAAAAATTTTTAGAGAAATGTAAATTAACTTTTCCATTCTTAAATTGTTCTTTGCTCAGTCATCTTTGAGTATCTGCAGGACTCCCATCCCCTGCCCCCTCTAACACAAAGAGATGCCAAAATTTATGCAAGTGCTCAAGTCCCTTATATAATAAAATGGGATTACATTTACATATAATCTCTAATATACTTTAAATCGCATCTCAATTACTTTTAATACTTAGTATAATTGAAATGCTGTGGGGTTATTCTGTTTTGTTAGGGAATGATGACAAGAAAAAAAAAAACTTCACATGTTCAGTATAGCTGTATATTTTTCCAAGTGTTTTCTACCCACAGGATTGAATTTGAAGATAAAGGACGCACACATATAGAACCCATGGATACAGAGGGCTGAAGGTATTCGAAATCTTTTTCTTTCCTTTTTTCTCCCTCTTATCCCTGCCTTCCTACTTGTATAAACCTTCTTTCCTTATACTAGCTTATTTAAGCAGGAGGAGACAAGCTGGAAGATAGAGTGACAGGAGGCAGCCTGTTGCCTGGTGCCAGGAAATAGCCAGTGCACTCATGTGAACCCTCAGCTTATCAGCTCTGCAAAAGTGATTAAAAAGTTGGGTTTGAGTTTATTAGTGCTTTAACTTGCAAATTGCATTTGCCTCCCTGGGATTCCAGCTAAAGCTACTAGAAGTGAAGTTGGACAATTCCCTCTCACTATACTCCTTAAGTTCTGACATTTCATTATATGTGTTTTTGATTTTTTTCAAACAAAAGAAACTGAGATAATATCATTGAGATGTTTGAGTTATTTTTTCTTTTGCATTTCTTGTTCAAATTCTTAATAGAATCATTTCAGGGATTTTAATGGATGTTTTTGGAAGCCAGACATTAATGGGGATATAACTATTCTTGGCATTATGAAAGCAGGCTTACATGTACCTAACAATAGCACAGAAAAGAACTCAAAAATTCCTGTATGAGAGGTGTGAAGAGATATAAAACTGTAGAGCAAGAATTTAATTACAGCTCAGGGCATCAAGTTGCAAGTGGCATTTGAATTGAGCTTTGATGCTGATAGATCTCTTATAAATAGCTGAAGAGCAGGACATACAAGAAATTCTATGAGCAGGAAATTCCAGACCATCAAAACAGGGCAGCATAAAAATGGGAAGAGCAAAACTTCTATATGCAGGGAAATGTTGTCAGGAAAAAAAAGGGTCTGGAGTAAAAAGATTTCAGAATCCTGGCTCCAACAAGCATGTGCTCTGTAACTAAGTTCCCATACTGTGAATATAACAACGAATGGAATAACGTTGGCTAAATTACAGGGGAGTTATGAAGATTATGTGAGATGATGGATTTTAAACTGCTTAGGATATCTCTTGGCAATAGGCAGCACTTAGGAGACGGGAGTTATTCTTGCTGCTATGAAGGAAACAGTGAGAACTATGGTATATCTCAGAAAGAATTGTTGGGAAATTGGTGCAGATATTGGGATGGGCCAGAATGTGTATTTTATTAGCATGATTTTGAAACTGATAGAGGTATGATGTCATTGGGAATATTTAGTATGTTTAGGAATGGGAAAATATTAGTGACAAAAATCAGATGAGAAATGCAAAATATGATGAACATGGACAGCAGAATGAGAACACAAACAAAAGTCAACCAGTGGATGGAAAACCTCTCTCTGATACTGCCCCTCTGTAACTCTGCCTTTCAAATAAATAAATAAATTTTTAAAAAGAAAACATTTATCTGATAGGCAGAGTGTCAGAAAGAGGAGAAACAGAGACAGAGATTCCATCTACTGGTTCACCCCTCACATGCCCACAACAGGTTGGGACCAAACAGAAGCCAGGAGCAAGGAGCTCCATCTGGGTCTGCTGGTTGGTTGGCAGGAACCCAAGTACTTGGGCCGTAATCTGCTGCCTTCCAGGAATATTATCAGGAAGCTGAATTAGAAGTAGAGGTGGGATTTGATCCAAGGTACTCCAACTGTAGGAGGCAGTCAGCCAAAGTAGCAGCTTCTGCAGTACCACAACACCCTCTTCTATTTTTGTATTTAAAATATATTTCTTATTGAAGGCACAGGGATTTTTCATTTAATGTAATTATTGATATTGTTGGGTTTTAAGCCAAAAGCTTGCTATTTGTTTTTCAAGTATTTCATCTGCTCTTGTCTTCCAATTTTTACTTCTTCTGACTTTTCATTGATTAATTAAATATTTTAATGATGCATTTTTATTGCTTTTATTGGTTTAAAATCTGCTTTCTATTGTCGCTCTAGTGTTTGTGTTTGCTATCATTCATGCACAAATTATATTTAAAGAAATATTACACTATTCTACATATAAGCTTAGGACTTTGCAACAGTATACTTCTATTTCCCATATCACATATTTTGCATTTTGTCTTATATATATATTCAATTGAAGTATACTTAATCTATAGTTATTACTGCTGCCCACTGAAATTTGAGAATACAGGATTTTATTAAAAATTAAAAACCTGGGTACCATGTCTTATTCATAATTGTGTGATTTTTGAAAGATTTTTAAAAATTCTTTGAATTAAAATCTTTTTTTTTTTTTTTTACAGGCAGAGTGGACAGTGAGAGAGAGAGACAGAGAGAAAGGTCTTCCTTTGCCGTTGGTTCACCCTCCAATGGCCGCCGCGGACGGCGCGCTGCGCTCATCCGATGGCAGGAGCCAGGAACCAGGTGCTTTTCCTGGTCTCCCCATGGGGTGCAGGGCCCAAGCACCTGGGCCATCCTCCACTGCACTCCTGGGCCACAGCAGAGGGCTGGCCTGGAAGAGGGGCAACCGGGACAGAATCCGGTGCCCCGACCGGGACTAGAACCCGGTGTGCCGGCGCCGCAAGGCGGAGGATTAGCCTGTTGAGCCACGGTGCCGGCCTGAATTAAAATCTTTGTACATAATACACTGTTTTATTTATAGACTACATTTAGAAAAAAATGAATATAAAGTACCTGAGCATAAAAGTTCTCAAAAAGTATCATTTCCCTTTTCTACCTCGTGCATTTTATAAGACTTAAGTATTCACTCTCAATTTTTCTCTGCCATTTTTTGTAAAAAATATTTAAACAAGTTTATAACATTTCTTTGAGGCAATTTGAAGGGATTAAAATAACCTTAAGTTTCATTTTGGAAGATAGACTTCCCAATTCCTGCTTTATTATTCACTGTATGTTTTTATTGGGGTGTTGGTTTAAGTTTTTTGGTCTGTCTTTCTCATACATAAAATAGAGGCTTTGCTTCCTACCTCACTCTGTCTTGGGGAAATTTTAGAAAGAAGTCAATCTACTTATCAAGATAAAAGTATATTCAGGAAATTTTTAAAACAAATTATTAAAACATGAGTGTTATCTGGAAAGAAAACTTATGATAAGATGGTTAAGCTGTTTCCACTTATTAAATGTCCAAAGAAAGAAATGAAGATTTGCAAATATAAAGAGAAATATTATTTTATTATTATTATCACTTTATAAACTGATGGAATAGTACATTTTAAACAGAAAATAAGTCAATACATATTAAAACATATAAATACATATAAACAACATATAAATCAATATATCTTCAAATTTTCTATATAGTACAAATTAAGCTATTCCAGAAAAAGTATATAAGATTTATTGTAATAAATGATGCTACTTCAACCGTATGTTGAACTTCATTGCCCCATAGGAAGACATTCATTATTATAAAAACATATTAGAGCTCAATTTTAAGAAAATTTGGCATAAAATATTTTGTCCTGTTATAATGATAAGCAAGCACTTAGTGGTCATGAATATACTATGGTTATTTGGGTGGAATTTCACAACAGTTTAGCACATATATAAATTTTCTTTTGCTTACCTGTCAGTGTCACACATTTCACAATCATGACTTTTGACTGAATCTTGATTCAATACTTGAATCTACTACATAATTTATCATCTTAAAAATTCTACCACTCAATTCATTTTATGATCCATACCATCTATACTATGTCTAAACCCCAGTTCAAGGAGAACTAGGGTTACTACTTGAGGTAGACTACTTACAAAGAAACTTAACATTTCTTAATTTTATTAGAAGTTAAGTGCATATGAAAAGTGAAAATAAAGTGTGTATTTGATACTATAAATTTGCACAAAACTCAGTAAGACATATGTATCTAGTTCTTTACCAATAAATATGTGGCCTTAAGAACAGCATTAGCATCAAGATGCAACAATAACGAGAGCAAAAGGATGAAGGAGATTTTATGTGCAGATGGTGCATTGCTATTTATCACTGAGCCACGAACAATTATCCTGGAAATATTGAGATTAATAGGCCCATTTAGTAAAAGAGCTAATTGAGAAAGGCATTGGGATAAATCTCAGCTATTTTCCATATCAAAAGTTTTCTCTGGGGCAATTGCATTTTTTATAGAGTTATAACCAACTGCCTAGTGTCAAATTATTTTGCTATAATTTTAGGATGCTTTATTTTATGTTAATGTAATTATTCTGGAATTGTTGGGCTATATTGAAATAAACCTGGAAAGTAACACTGTCTAAGGGATGCCAATTACTTACAACATTTTCAGCAGAAGCTCAGTTTTCCTCATGCATCTGAATTCTCTCTCCTCTTTATACTTCAGAGCCTAATATAACCCAGCATGATTTGGTAGTAGTTTCCAAAATTAATAAAAATTCATGAACAGTGAACATTTGAAAGAGTTTGGATTTTTACCATGCTTCTAACTGAGAAGTTTAATACCAGATTCCTTAAGACAACTTGAGGTAAACAAAGCAAGGTAGTATTTTTATGTGAAGGCCATAGGTAGGCTATTAGACTAAAGAGTAAAGTACAATAATATTTATAGAACATCAGGAGATTTAGTTTAGATTAATACAGACTCAAGTCCTTGGTCTTCGGATTGTGGTAAGATTATCCACATGCAATTATTGCTCTTGCTGCTTTCTGTGAGATGGGATTTAAGATCCTGGAATCAAAGAGACAATATATAAAGCATTTAGTAAACACTAAAACATGATGCAGCGTGAGATTTGTATCACTACAAATTGAACAGTTGTGCTCATCTCATTCACACATGAGTGTTAAACATTGTTCTAAGTACTTGGGCTGGAATATAAAATTAGGTAGGAAGATTGTCATCCTAGGAGGCCAGAACCCACTTAGCAATGCTGCTGTCAAGGAAGCATTTACAAGTTGTACTTAGTTAATTACTTGTTAATAAGTTGTATTCTTTTGAAAAGCTTGTAGAAGATAAAGCAGAGCAAATGCTTACTTGGAATGCTAGCATTTTGCTCCCAACACAAAATATAATTGCAGTGGGTGTAATTTAGTGGAAGGAGAAATGGAAGAAATTTGAAGTCATTCTAAACGCCACCCTATACTTAGGTTATCTATTTACATGACAACAAGATTTAACTTTTCTGAGTAGCTACAAAAAAGACATTCATCTCATAGAATGGCAGATGTCCTAAATAGCACTCTGGCCTCAGAATCAGCCCTTAAGGCATTCGGATCTGGCTCAAGAGCCCATGAGAATATTTTAGGCATGGAAAGCTAAGACACTCTGGAAAAAACAGAAGACCTAAATGAAAGATCTCTGCGAGTGAGATCCCAGTGGAAAGAACGGGGCCATCAAAGAAGGAGGTACCTTTCTCTGAAGGGAGGAGAGAACTTCCACTTTGACTATGGCCCTGTGGGAATAAGATCGAAGTCGGTGAACTCAAAAGGCTTCCATAGCCTCGGCAACTCATGACCAGAGCCTAGGGAGATTACTGACGCCATAAACAAGAGTGTCAAATTGTTAAATTAACATCAGGAGTCACTGTGTACTTACGTCTCATGAGGGATCTGTCCTTAATGTGTTATCCAATGTGAAGTGATGCTATTACTAGTACTGAAACAGTATTTTTACACTTTGTGTTTCTGAGTGGGTGCAAACTGATGAAATCCTTACATAGTATATATTGAATCTATCTTCTTTATATAAAGATAATTGCAAATGATTAAAAAATCTTGGTGTTAAACTGGAAATTGCATAGACAATTAATCATTTTTTTTTTAAAAAAATCATGTAGGATCTCTGTCCTTAATGTGCTGTACATTGTGAATTAATACTATAACTAGTACTCCAACAGTATTATCATTTTGTGTCTCTATGCGAGGGCAAACCGTTGAAATCTTTACGTAATATGTACTAAATTGATCTTCTGTGTATAAAGATAATTGAAAATGAATCTTGATGTGAACAGAAGGGGAGAGGGAGCGGGAAAGGGGAGGGTGGAGGGAGGGAAGTTGTGGGGGGGGGGAGCCATTGTGGTCCATGAGCTGTTCTTTGGAAATTTATATTCTTTAAATAAAAGCTTTATATAAAAAAAAAAACAAAAAAACAAAAAAACAAAAAAGACATTCATGAGCAATCAATATCATATCAAAAGTCTTAGAATCATATTTTCTCATTTACATTACTTAACCTAGACCTGATAAAGTAATGACTGCTTTGAACTCAAGGAACTTGTTCTATTGATGATGAAATGTGTGGCTGATGAATGAGCCAAAGAGAAGCAGATTAACAAAGAATTAAGTGGAGACAGAAATTCCTACACCTGAAAGACCAGGCAGGCGTCTCAGTAAGGGACTGAGAGCTCAGTCTGCATTCAGGCTGGGGTTTTTATGGACATGAGTATGGGTCCACCACCCTGCCCGTTTCTTCTCCCCTTCTGCCTCATCTGGGAAAGTCTGGGTGGGGGATAATTGAGTAAGGAGTTCCCCTAAACAAACTCCACCAGACAATATTGGCCATCAAGGTTCTTATCTTTCGGAGAAGCAAATGATTCCTTCAGTCTAGTTAGTTGTTGGAACGGAAGTATCACTACCTCAATTCAATAAAAGGACAGGCAAGGACACCTTGGACTAAGGCAGGAGGACCAGGATGGATCCTGCTTTCAGGATTCATTTCCTCATTCTTTGTACGTAAATTTATTTTCTTTAAAACTTCTCATTTTCTTCATCCTCACTTAACACACATTGGCTAATATCTACCTAGCTGCCTTAATACCCCCCCCCCAAGGAAGTAACCCATAATCTATGGGGGCACATATATGCACATCACAATTTCTGTATCTTCTTCAAGCTGACACATGAGCATGGAGGTATTTTATGAGTATGCCGTATGTCCTGTTTGTTAAAGGATTTTAAAGGCAAATTCAAACTGCAAGGAGGGGCTTGATAATCATCAGGTGGGCATTAAGGCCTGAACAGGTATACCTGAGGCCCAGATCTATCTATTTCTTTACATGGGGAACTGGCAGAGACAGTATAAGGGAAGTGTGAATCTCCTTAGGAAAGACATCCTGTTGACTCCAATTACCTGGCTAGATTGGAAGGAGAGCTGGACTGAATAAGAGGTTAGAATAGAACAGGTGGAGTCTCTAAAATGAAAATACAGATTCTGCATGTAATGTCCCTGACCCCAAGCCTTCCCCCTAACAGCAATGGTTACTTTAGAAGCTGGGCAGAGTGAAGGACTTTTTCAGCTTAGGGACGGCCAACAGGTCTGTGGCTCTGACCTGCGAGACCTTCAACCGCAGAGCAGTTCTGCTTCTAGTGGCCCAGCTCTTTGCAGAGCTGACAGGGCTTTTCAGAAGCTGACTTCTGTCATGACAGCGGATTGCTCAATTCCCCGGCTTCCCACATCAAAAACAGGTGCTATTTGGGCATTGGTCGGTAAGAGAGGGCGGTAAGAGAAGGGGAGACCCCTGCGTGCTTCGCCTCGCTGGAGGGAGGCTGCCCGCGTCATGCCGTCCCCACATGTGTTGGGTGTCGGCTTGGCGGGCGCATGCCTGCGCGCTTGCCACCCTCCCGCTGGGGTGGTGTGTGCTGGGTGTGTAGAGCGATCCCGGTGTGGTCCTGGAAGGGCTGTGGCGAATGGGATTGGTAATGAGCCCAGCCTACCCTGGCCCTGGCCGAGGATGCTCGAGGTGCCGTTTCTTACCTATACCGCAGACCCACTTGCCTGATGGGTCAGTCTCGGGTGCTGCTCCCTCGCTTTGCTTCCTGCCGGCCCAGCAGCGGGGGGCAGTTGGGGTGGGGTGTGGCCCACCTTCGGTGAGGAAAGCCTTCTCTAGGGATCCGAGAGGGGCGTACCTTCTGACAGGGGTACCGTTTTATATGGTTTTTTATTTGGTGAGTCCCTCAGAATAGAGTCAGTTTCTCATTAGGAAGTGGATGCAGGAGAAATGAGGCAGCATGTCACGCCTCCCTGCATGCTTAGCCTGTCTTTCTGGGCTTTCTGACTTACTTTTGCTCATTATGTAGCTACATTTTTTGGGCCTTTGGATTTAAGATAGTGTTCATTGTAGTGGGTTATAGGACTGGTTTGCCAGGCTTAACTAATATCTGTTAGCTGTACTGGAACTTTGGTGGGTTCCTGGAATCGTGCTATCTAATATTCACTGCACAGCTTGTTTAAGTCATCACTAAGTCTGTTTTGGAACTTCCCTTTCCTGTTGGCTGGACCTCTGTTTGATCCATATTTTGGCCTGGCCAAGCCTGGTTACTTTCTGGCTTTTTTTTCCTTCTTCTTTGGCAGTGACTGACCCTGGCACATTAAAACATCAGACCTTTATGTAAGTACAACATAAATTTGATATCATTTTATGATAAACAGTGCAATTTACACAATCTAAACTAACTCAAAAGCCATCAAAATAAGACCTTAGATCCTTGCAAGGGTAATCTGTTTAACTTGAATAATTTATCCAAAGCTGTGAGGAGAGCTAATCAAAATTACAGTTATTGGGGCCGGCACCATGGCTAACTTTGTTAATCTTCTGCCTGCAGCACCGGCATCCCATATGGGCACCGGGTTCTAGTCCTAGTTGTTCCTCTTCCAGCTCTCAGTCCAGCTCTCTGCTGTGGCCCGGGAGGACAGTGGAGGATGGCCCAAGTGCTTTGGTCCCTACACCCGCACGGGAGATCAGGAAGAAGCACCTGGCTCCTGGCTTCAGATCAGCGCAGCGCCGGCCTTTGTGGCCATTTGGGGAGTGAACCAACAGAAGGAAGACCTTTCTCTCTGTCTCTCTCTCTGTCTACTCTACCTGTCAAAAAATATTACAGTTGTCACTTAAACATGTTATGTAGATAATGATAACTCCTTTAATATGCAATTTCCCCCCAAAAATCAAAACCCGGTAATGACAACATCAAAAAAATTTGAGCTCTTCCCCTAAGATTCATAAAATTCTCACTTTTTAGGTCATTATAAAAGCACAGATAAACCTTGTTTAAAAATATATGCACATGATATCAACATATGAACGTTTTATTCATAACAGTTCAATCAAGAACCATTATCCTGCTGTCTGGACTTTATCAGGATTTTATAAATTTTACATAGTTTCTAGGACATTTACATCAATAACATGTTTATATCATGATAACTTAAAGTTTACATCATTTCACATACCTTTAACAAAATCCAAATAGTCTAATTAGTTACTGTCTCTATAAAATGAGAGATATATTCTTTCATATTCCAGGGGCCCAACTGGAGGTATGAAATTCTAAAGAATTTAGAACTTTGATTTTTAGAAAGCCTGTCAAAGATGCCAAGAAAATTTAAAATATCTGAGCAAAATGAAATTCCTCAACATTGTAAAATAATATGTATCCATTTAGTCGGGGTGATTTAACCAGATATAGAACAAATTTATTCATAGTTATAAAGCAATCACTTAGATATTTCAAAATAAGTACATGTTCAAAACATGCTCTTTTGTTTAAATCAGAACTTAAAGACAGTAGAGCACACAAGATATTACCTCAATAGAGTACAAACACTGTGTCTCTTTGGTCAGTTACCAAAATGGGAAATAAAAACTTTGAATATAAGCATTAAGACATGAAATCATCCTATAGTTCAGAACAATTTAACAGAATGGGGACCAGATTAAAGTTTCCATGACATACTTTGGCATTTATGAAAATTTATGACAACCTACTTGTTAACAAACCCAAATTGTATTTTTTAATAGAATTTAAGATGCTAAGAGTTCTTAAGTTTGCATTTAGAGATATGTATCTCATTTATTTACTCAATTTACACTTACAATTAAACTTAGGTGACTTAAGACAATGAACTATTATATCATACATTTATCTGAATTACTCTAAAGGTGAAAATTAGATTTATGTGGAATTTTACTACTTTTTTTTAAAGAGAATAAGTCTAGATGAAAAAGAATGATATAACTCAGGTCTACTAAGTGGCCATTTGTTGTTTATTAATAGAGAATACAGGGCTGCTGTATTTTTTCATAGGTTTAAACTATAGGTTTCATTCTTTTTTAAAATAGGTTTATTATTTTTTTTATTTTGGAAAATACACCATAAAGGTTATAAAGATAGAACTCCCACCACCATTGTTGTTTGGTTAGACATCTTGAATCCAGTAACAAAACAAGTTTGGCAAGTCACTAAGCAATTTTCAAGATAGTGATCTTCCTTTAAAAAAAATCCCATTAAACCCAATGTCCATTTATAGCCAAAGTATATTAGCAGGAGAAACATGACTCTGACCTCTGGCACTTATTTTTTTTTAAGATTTTATTTATTTATTTGAGCGGTAGAGTTACAGACAGACGGAGAGACAGAGAGAAAGGTCTTCCTTCGATTGGTTCACTCCCCAAATGGCCACAATGGCCCGAGCTGCACCTATCTGAAACCAGGAACCAGGTGTTTCTTCTCGATCTCCCACATGGGTACAGGGACCCAAGCACTTGGGCCATCTTCTACTGCTTTTCAAGGCCACAGCAGAGACCTGGATTGGAAGAGGAGCAGCTGGGCCTAGAACCGCTCCTGGTGGCCCACTATGGGTGCCTTTTTCTTGCTTGAGTGTTTCAAGCTCTGGACTGTGGGAGTCTCACACCATGGAGCCCACTGTGAAGAGGAGGTGAGCAGGTAGGAGGAGACGTTTCTACTTATTCTCAGTCACCCCTTGCCTGTTTCTCTGGTATGTCTTGATTCCTGCTGAGCAGGTTGTCACCTGGCTTCACTTGTTGTTCACTGGAAGAGTACTCATAAAAAATGTCCCTTTGATCAGACAATGCTAGAGAATGGAAAGGGAAGAGACTTGTGCTCCCTTAGGTCCCAAAGAGTAATGCTGGAGGAACAGTTCCTCTGGTGGGCGGTCAAAGAAATGGCTGAGAAGCTTCTTCCAGAACATGAGGCTTATTTAAATAGAAAAGAGGCAGTTGTCCATAGAAGTGGATCTCTGGCCTGCTAGCTGGCAAAGAACAGCAGAAATGAGAGAGAAAAGGAGGCACATGGTATCCTTCACCAAGGAGAACAGACTGAAACCGTGTGCAGTGCTTTGACCATTGAACAGCTCTGACATTTCTTCAACTTCCCAACATTTGAAATAAAGAAGATGGGGTAGTGAGCAGATGCTGGACTGGTCACACAAGGCAGATAGGGTCAAAAAGGCCTAGTTTGAAAGATTGAAAGAGAGCTAAGCTGCCAAAAACCCTTATAAGTTCCAATTGTAACAAGGTATTATAATTTATACTTTTTACTGTCAGTCACTTTTCCCCATCTTTTAACAGATAGTCTGATAGACCTGCTGGCATAGAAAGACCATGTTCTTCTTTTGGGCAGCTTGGAGATCAAAAGCTCGCCAATCCAGGATGCATCTTGAAGTGGTTTCGGATTCTGTATTTCCCATCGGGTAGACATTGAGGAGAAAACAGCATCCAGGTTCTGCTCTCTAATTTCTGAGGTAGTCAAGATTTATGTTTACCATTCCTCTCTCACCTGTTTACAGGGGGAGAGCCCCTTTCTCATGCCCGCAACAGTGATGGGAAAATCCCAGATCCGAGACTCCCAGCCTTAGTCAAACTGGGGTTCTAGCAAGCCACTGGCCAGTAAACATACTTCCTTGGCTTTGAGTTTGGCCAAACTGACACAGGAATCCTATCTTCCCTGACCTTAAGCTGCATTTTATAAGCCTGAATTTGGAATTGAGCTTTTGAAAAACAAGCACGCAGTCACTAGTGTCTGGGAAGGGACACT
This sequence comes from Sylvilagus floridanus, assembly GCA_949820135.1. Lineage (NCBI taxonomy): Eukaryota > Metazoa > Chordata > Mammalia > Lagomorpha > Leporidae > Sylvilagus > Sylvilagus floridanus. Next base: position 35,370,081 of record OX463245.1, on the reverse strand, counting down.
AACATTGGCTGCCAAGGCTGCTGAACAATTAGGGAAGGGGCTAAGGAAGTGTGATATGGTGACACAAATCTTCCCCACTGTCCACCTCTAAAAGTGGGCTATGAAAAGGACTTTTCTAAAATGAGTACCCACCAAGAAAGGAAAACCCTGAACTGGGAAGGGGCAGCCCAATGGAACATGCCACTTGAGTCTACAAGGCAGGCATTTAACATAAGCTATGGCAGGAGCTGTGAACCAGGTAGGGGAGATCCCATTTTATGGTCTTGTTTCCTAAAACCCTCACGGTGGTAGAGAGGAGGCACAAAGAGAGACCAGCATCATGCTTAACTCTTTTGGGGTAATCTGGAAGGGCTCCTCTGAAGTCACTTGTGTCACTCCAAGGGGAGTTCACTCAAAGGAAACTTTGGAGTGTCTCCTTCCCTCCATTGAGGACAGAGGCTTGGTAAGAAGAGACAGGAAAAGAGGATTTCCCTCTTAGATAGACTGAATGGGCAGTCAGTGGCTGGGTTTCATAGGAAGACTTTCAGGTGTCCACCAGGGTTGCATTAGCCTGAGCTCTTCAGTTGTCTTTCCAGTTTCATCCAGGCACACACATCCAGAACTTTGTCCTAAGTGAAAACTAAAGACAGTAGAACAGGGAAAAAGGCGTGATCATCTTCTCTTATTCTCTGTTGGCACAGTCAAGGAAGGATCCTGGCACAAGACCCAGATGTTACCACTGATTTGAACCCTGGAAAATTGTTGTATTGATGAAGAAGTATGCGGCTGATGAACAAGCAGAAAGGAGGGACAATAACAAAGAATGTTAGACACAGAAGTGCCTACACCTGATGGACCAGGTGGGCATCTCAGTAAAGGATTGAGAGCTCAGTATACATTCACACTGGGATTTTCATAGACATTGGTATGGGTCCCTTATTCCCTTTTTCTTCTCCCCTCTCCCTCTTCTGAGGAAGTCTGGGTGAGGGTTTTTTGGATGTGGGGTTCCCCTAAACAACCCCCCACAGAAGATACTATTAGGGTTCTATCTATTGGAGAAGCCAAAGACTCCTTTCGTCCAGTGATTATAACCTTGTTGGTCCAGCTGTGTCACTCCTTCAATGGGTTGAATTCTTTTAGAAAGAGGACAGGCAAGGACACCCTGGACCAAGGCAGAAGAACCAGAGCTGAGTCCTGCTTTCAGGTCTTATTTCCTCATTCTATTGTACATAAGTTATTTCCTTTGAAACTTGTCATTTTCTTCAGCCTATCTTACACACATATGCTGATGTCTGCCTTAACAATAATAATAGGTCTTTGTAACTACCTCATACTCACTAACCTGATCCACCAATTTTCTTTTTCTATACCAGGGTTTATTCCTTGAAAAAAATGGAGTAAACTGGAAATGTGTTAAACAAATGTTCAAGGAAAATTTTTAAAAATGTTTACCTCATAAGTCCAGGTCACTAGCTAGAGAAAGGAGTCAATCTAGAGCTTCCCACATTGTATGATGAAAGAAAAGTACTTTATTTTTCTTCATTTCAGTCTCTAAGGATTGATACATCTGTAAGTACAATAAATGTACCACCAGTATAATAAAAAATCTTTAAAAATGTACAAAGGAACATGCTTTTTCTGTTGTTATTAGATTCAAAGACAAGCTATTAACCTGTCAAATTACAACACAAGTTTCCAAAATGTTTACACTTCGTTTCTGTACTTTCATCCTTACTGACAGTAACAAATAGCTGGGAAATAGCTATCAAATTTCAGATGAGACTTTTGGCAACTATTTTTTTTCCTTCCTCTGAAGGCTTTGATAGTAAATATTTTAAGCCTTACTTCCCACATGATCTCTATCACAACTACACAACTAGAATGATTTAGCTATAAGAATAATAGACAAGAGATATATGTTGGCTGTGACTGTGTTGTTTTATAAAACTTTATTGATCAAAACAAAGAGTGGCTTGGATTTGACGTATAAGCTGTAGCTTGTTGACCTCTATTCTGAGAGATAACATCTGGTATCTATCAATGTAATACATAAGAAGACCCTGAGACATTGAAAGACTAGGTTGTTTGAATAGTTCCAAGAACAGTTGGACACTTAGGATTAGTAGAGTGCAATCATAAAAATGAACTAATATCACAAGGAAACAAGACCAGATTTAGGGCAACACACATTGAAAACCTGAGGACAAGGGGCTGGTGCTGTGGCATAGGAGATCAAAGCCCTGGCCTGAAGCACTGGCATCCCTTCTGGGCGCCAGTTCTAGTCCTAGCTGCTCCTCTTCCATCCAGCTCTCTGCAATGGCCTGGGAAAGCAATAGAAGATGGCCCAAACCCTGGGCCCCTGCACCCATGAGGGAGACCTGGAAGTTCCTGGCTCCTGACTTCAGATCCGCGCAGCTCTGGCTGTTGTGCCGTTTGGGAAGTGAATCAGTGGATGCAGACCCCTCTCTCTCTGTCTCTGTGTCTCTCTGTAACACTGTCTTTCAAATAAATAAAAATAAATCTTTTAAAAAAATCTGAAGACAAAAGTATATATTCTTATATGGGGAAAAAAGAATGATTGCAATTTGAATGCAAATAGGGACTATGTATGCCATAGTGTGGTTAAAAACTAAAAATTAAAACTCTGAAGCCAGGAAAATCCTGGCTCCATTTTACATTAATCCACTAAAAAATGGAGAATTGACCTTGGGAATTTTCTGCTCCTCGCCAAGTCTTCATCCTCTTGATAAATTAGAAAAATTATCTACCTAAATGGTTAAGATAATTAAATGAAATAATTCTTTCTGACATAGAAGGCATTCAAACTATGTTGGCCATATTGCTTTTGTAGTAAATCTTGCATATGAGAGATTAAGTTACAATTTTTTTAAATGAACATTTGATGTGGTAAAGTTAGGATGGTATTTTAAACTCTGACTCTGGGGACACAAAGGGATTTACAGAGAAGCAGCAACCTACCATGAATCCAGAGACCTAATTACATGCAAAAGTTCTTTTTCCAGCCATCTTGAAGCTCTTTTCAAATTTCCTTCAGTTTCTTCATTTCAAGATAAGGTGATACATTTCACCAAATCTTTCTTTCCTATACAATATAGGTTTTTCATGTTATAATAGGAGTACTGATTAAAATATAGATTTTAGCTGAGTATGTATACCACTGACTAGCTATACATTCAAAGATGAACCTCACTTTTCCAAGCACCATTTTCTAACTTTTTAAAATGAACCTTTGAACTAATTATCTGAAGACTTTATGTATCTATAAAACTATACAGTCTAAACTTTTAAGATTAAAAATAAAATTATCAAATTATCAGTTTCTGTATAAGCATCTTAATACTTTACAGGAGCGTACCAACCATTTTCTAATTATCAGCAAGTAAATATAATTGTTTTTGGCCGGCGCTGTGGCTCAACAGGCTAATCCTCTGCCTTGCGGCGCTGGCACACCGGGTTCTAGCCCCGGTCAGGGCGCCAGATTCTGTCCCGGTTGCCCCTCTTCCAGGCCAGCTCACTGTGTGGCCCAGGAGTGCAGTGGAGGATGGCCCAAGTGCTTGGGCCCTGCACCCCATGGGAGACTAGGAAAAAGCACCTAGCACCTGGCTCCTGCCATCGGATGAGTGCAGTGCCCGGCCGCAGCACGCCGTCCACGGCAGCCCTTGGAGGGTGAACCAATGGCAAAAGGAAGACCTTTCTCTCTGTCTCTCTCTCTCACTGTCCACTCTGCCTGTCAAAAAAAAAATATATATATATATATATATATATATATATAATTGTTTTCACAATATATTCTGTACACTTTGAGAAACTTTTATCCCTGAAGAATGCATCTTAATGTAGACAACAGGAAGGGATCATTTGCCTGCCGCCTACAGAATGTTTTCATTTGGTTTTGGGAACTTGGTATTCTTTTCAGTCCTTACAATCCATAATGTCATAACTGATTCTAGCTTTTCAGTTTCTGCAGTCATTCCTACATATATGTGAATGAAATAATGGACCCAAATCATATTCAAATAAATTACCTCATGTTATATTTAACCTTGGTTGATAGTTCTCTGTATGAACACATAAGTCTGTGACGCTTTAAGGTGTTCACAAGAGTTGTATTCCCTACTTCTTTCACTGGAGAAAATTGTATTTAGAAACATTTGGGTTGGTCAGAAGAGAAGTATTTGTGCTTCATGTTACCTGAGGTTCTTGTTTGAGTGATAGTATCTAAACTATGTAAGGCAAAACATTAGAATAAAAAAATGACTAAATATTCTCTAGTAAGAAAGAAGAATGTTCTGGAAGAATGCAGGGGATTCTGCTTCTACAGCAACATTGCAGTGATGTTTGACATTTCTGGTCAGAAGAAGTTGTAGTAATAGTTAGCTTGGAAGGGAACACAGCAGACTGTGAGTGATACAAATTCTGCCTTAGAAAAGATCTAAACATATCTGAGTATAATGCATCCACTTGCTGGACAGATAGTTTTTGTTTGCCTGTTAATGTCAGATTGAGTTTTATATATTATTTCACGTATAATACAGAGTGTACAATCACGCATTGAAGTTCTTGATACTCCTATGCATCCTCGATCATCAAGGTATATAATGTTTAAAACTTCGTATTTAAGTGTATAGATTGGTAGATGAAAGATGGATGATTCTATAGATAGACAGACAAAAACTTTGTCATGAGAAATTGGAGATAAATAGAAAGGTTTCTTGAAATCTGAACCCTTAAATTGAATTCTATAGATAGTAAGGAAGCTTTTGCAACTACTTTAAAAGATGATATTCAATAAGGTATCTCTTTGGCAACCAAAGAAGTATTTATTGCCATAACCTAAGAGCTATTTTGACCCCAAATGCATACACACACACACACACACACACACACACATATACGTAATGAATATAGGAATGTTATATATAAATGCACATACACACGCGCACACATATATATGCTATTTATTTTATTTCAGAGATACAGAGAGAGACTAAGAAAGACAGAGAGCTCTAATAAGCTGGTTCATTTCTCAAATACTCCAACAACTGGGGCTTGGCCACGCTGAATCCAGGAGCTAAAAACTCAAGCCAGGTCTCCTGTGAGGGTGGCAGGGATGTAATTACTTCAGTAATTATTGGATACTTCCCTTGGTAAGTATTAGTAGGAAACTAGAATCTGGAGGGGAGCTGGGACTTGAAACCAGGCACTCTTATTTCTGACCTGGTTGTTTAAAAACATCTTAACTTTGGGGCCGGCATTGTGGCATAGTGGGTATATTTGTGGTCTATGTTGCCAGAATCCCATATGGTGCTGGTTCATGTCCCAGCTACTCCTCTTCCAATCCAGCTTCCTGCTAATAGCTGGGAAAACCAGTAGAGGATGGCCCAAGTGCTTGCATCCCTGGCACCCACAGGGAAGACTTGGATGAAGCTATTGGCTTCCGCCTGGCCCAACTCTGCTAGTTGTAGCCATTTGGGAAGTGAACCAGCATATGGAAGATCTCTCTCTCTCTGTAACTCTTTCAAATACATAAATAAATATACAAATAAATAATTTTTAAAAAGTCTTAATTGCTACTACAAATACCTTCTTTAGTTATTAATATTTCCAACTTACTGCTAAATAGTCTGCCACTTTAAAATTATGCAGAATGTATTAATAAAGTCTTAATAACTATGGAAAATGACTACAGAAAGATGCAACTCAAACATAAAAAAACTCATGATAATGTCATCAGGAAGTGACCACTTCGAATGAGTGATTCAAAAATGTTTTCAAAGTTATTTTTGTTAAAACATAAGAATTACAATAAAAGTGTTAATAGCTTCAATATATTACTTTATGCTAAATAGTCAGATTTTCCTATATTCTTAGCTATGTTTTGATAATTCCTACAAATGACCTCAACATACAACTAGTTCATTGATAATATATAAAGTTACATCATGTTAAATATTTTGGAATAATTTGAAAAATATTGGAGTTAGTTCCTTTTTAAATGTTTTGTACCATTCAGTAGTAAATCCATCAGGTCCTAGATTTTTCCTTGATGGAAAACTTTTGATTACCACTTAGATCTTAATGCTTGTTATGAGCCTGTTTGATTTTATATACTATCTTGATTTATTCTTGGTAGCTTATATGTACCCAGGAATTTATTTCTTTATTTGAGGTTTTCCAATTTGTTTTCATTGTAGTTCTAATGATACTTAGTATTTCGGTGTTATCAATTTTAATGTCTCCTTTTTAATTTCTAATTTTATTTATGAGTTTTTTCTCCTTTTTTCTTTGTTACTGTGGCTAAATGTCTGTTTTGTTTATCTTCTCTAAAAAACAAGTTTCAGTTTCATTTATTTCTTCTCTGATTCTTAGTACATTTCATCTGATTCTGATTTGAGGGTTTGGTTTGTTCTTGTTTTTCTGTCTTTGAAATGCATCATTAGATCATCTAGTTGAGGAATTTCTCTTTTAATGTAAATACTTAATTCTTAAAAATTCCCTCTTAACATACTGATTTTGTTGTATCCCACAGGTTTCAATATTTTGTGTTTTCATTTTCATTTATTTCAATAAAATTATTGGTTTACTTTTTTATGTCTTAAGTGACACATTCATCATTTACTAGTATGTTGTCTAATTTTTATGTATTTGCAAATGTTCTATTTTCATTGTTGATTTTAGTTTGATTCATTTGTGGTCTGAGAAGATACATGGTATGATTTCAATATTTTAAATTTACTGAGACTTGCTTTGTGGCCTAATATATACTTTAGCCTAGAAAATGTTCAACATGTAGTTATTGGATGAAATGTCCTGTACATTTCTGTAAAATCCATTTGGTCAGTACTATGGTTCAGTTGCAATGTATCATTGTTGATTTTTCTGCCTGGATGATCTGCCCATTGATGACAGTATTATTATATTCACTATTATTTTATTGAAATCTATCTTTCCCATAGGTCTAATAGCATTTGTTGTACTTATCTGGGTGGTCTTAGTTGGGTGCATATATATTTAAGATTGTTATGTTTTCTTCCTAAATCTGATCCTTTTTTTCAATATATAATACTCTTCTCTTTTTGCAGGTTTTGATTTAACATGTTTTATCTGGTATGAATATAGCAACTACTGCTCATTCTGGGTTTCAATTTGCATGCTGTATCTTTTTCTAGCCCTTAACTTTCAGCCTTTGTGAATCTTTATTTCATTTTTAAAAATAGTTTATTTATTTATGTGAGAGGAAGTTACGGACAGAGAGAGGGAAAGACAGACAGAAATGTCTGTCATGCACTGGTTCACTCCCCAAACAGTGTTAATGGCTGGAGCTGGGCCAGTCCAGGAGCAAGGAGTTTCTTCTGGGTTTCACATGTGGGTGAAGGGGCCCAAGCACTTGGGCCATCTTCTGTTGTTTTTCAGGTCATAGCAGAGAGCTAGATTAGAAAAGGTGCAGCCAAGACTTGAGCCTGTACCCATATGGGGTGCTGGTGCTGCGAGTGGAGGCTCAGCCTAGTATGCCACAGCGCCAGCCCCATGTGTATCTTCATTTGTAAAGTGAGTTTCTTAAATCAGCATATAGTTGGGTCTTGGTTTTCTATACATTCAACTGAATATTTTGGCAAAGGAATCTGATTCATTTATATTGAAGGTTAGTGTAAGAATTAACACCTGACATTTAGTTGATTGGTTACTGATTTTATCTACTCTGTTAGTTAATTTGGTAATGTAATATGTTTTCATGGTGCTTATTTCTAATGTAGAAATCCCCTTCAGAATTTCTTGTGACGCTGTTCTGGAGGTGGTGAATTCTCTCAGTTTCTATCTGGGAAATATCTTATTTCTCCTTTACTTCTATAGATATATTCATTGAATGCAACATTCTGGGTTGGAAGGTTTTTTTTTTTTTTTCTCTTTTAAGACTTGAATATATCATCCCACTCTATTCTAGCTAGTAAGGTTTCTGCTAAGCTGACTGTTCGTCTGATTGGTTTTCCTTTATGTGTATCTTGATGCTTTTCTCATATTGTTTTCAGCATTTTCTCCTTCTCCTTAACTTCATAATTTAACTACAATATACTTTGGATAAAATCTTTGTTGGTTGAATCTTCTTGGAGTCCTTTGATATCTCTGTATCTGGATGTGCATGTCACTTTTGAGACCAGGTAATTTTTTAATTATTATTTTATCTAGCAGGTTCTCAAAGCCTTTTTTCTTCTCTTCTCCTTCGGGAATCCCTATAAAATGAATGTTTTGTCATTTCGTGTTATACAATATTTCATGTAGACTTTCTTCATTATTTTAAATTATTTTTTGTTTACTTTTGTCTGATTGGGTTATTTAAAAAGTCTTGTCCTCAAGATCAGTAATTCTTCTGCTGTTGAAACTCTCAAAATATGTTCATTTCACTAACTTAAGTTTTCATCCCAAAATTTCTGTTTGGTTCTTGTTAATGATTTCCATCTCCTTAGTGAATTTTTCATTCATTTCACCAATTGAGTTCTTTGTTTCTCCATGCTCTCTATATTCCATTGCATCAAATTGAGTTTCCTTACAATCATTATTTAGAATTATTTCTGCCATTTCATAGATTTACTTCAGACCAGATTCTTATTCTGGAAAGCTATTGTGTTATTTTGGAAGTTTTGTGCTACTTTGCTTCTTCATGTTTCCTGTGTCGCTAACATTAATGTTTGCATGTTTTGATCCCTCATTCTGACTGAGTAGGTTTTTTTGGAAGAATTCATGAGTTAGATGAATTGCAGATTATCACTTTGTTTTGGCTTTGATGCTAGGAGAGCCTAGGAGTGCAACCGCTGAGCAGTTTCTTTTTTGCTTTATTTGATGCCAGCTGTTTCTTTAAATGACACAGTTGTCTCATCTGCTACCATTTGTAGGGTTAGACATGTGATTTTGAGGCGAATATGGGCTTCCTAGGGTGTGCATTTTCAGTTCCCAGAGAGATCAGTGTTGTTTACACTAAAGATTGTGATGGCCAGTTCCTTGTGTTTGGTGTTGAGGGAAACAAATGGAGCTGAGCTTCTGTCTTGCCCAGTGGCAAACCCAAGTGAAGCTGGGGCTTGTGGTCCCACTAACTGAAGCTTTGGACTGTGTAATGTGGATGGGTCTTTCTTCAGTTCCTGCTGGGACAGTGCAGCTGGTGCTGGAGCTTGTAACTCCAATAACCCTATTCCCCAGACTAGGAGATGTGAATTAAACCTTTCTCCAATCCAACAGGATGAATACATGATATACAGGAGATTTTGCACTGGCAGGTTTGGGTCCAGAAAGGTGGCATGCAAGAGGGTTCTTTGCTAGGTCCCATCAGATGAGTTTGAGGAAATTAGTACTTATAGCTATAGTCCTGGTGTTGTAGGGCATAGTTGGGCCATTACCTATATCTCCAAGGATGGGAGCCAGGTTTTGGGCTTAGTGGTAACAACCTATCTTAAGTAGCACAATGCAGATAGAACACTCCTGGTACCACAGGTGAGCTCAAATTACTCCACAGCTTATAATAACAAACCAACAGTTCTGGTTCCATAACACAAAAATGAAAATGCCTTCAGTTCTCACAAGGCATGCACGGGTATTGCTGATTTTTGTGCCCAAGTCTCCCAGCATCATGAGCTAGGAGATGTGGCGGAATGCCCTCTGATTGGGTTTGGATTTTTAATGTACTCATTGCTGGTGCCAGCCTCCAAACCTGAGGGGAACACCCTGGATCATGTAGAATGTGTGAGCACAGCTCTGGGGCTTATACCCAAAATTCCCACAGCTGCAGGACACAGGGCGTCTGCTCTCCACCACTAAACTTAACTGACTTAACTGACTCTGGCTCTGGTCACTTCTGTTAGCACCTGCACAACTCTTTACAGCCAATTGAATTTGGCACTCTGTAGGAGTGGAAGAAGAGAGGGAGGCAATGTAGCTTCCCTTTTTGGAGCTAAGCACTTGTTCAAACCCAGTAGGATCCCCAGGCTGGGGGACTTTAGAATTCTGCCTCAGCTAAAGCTACCACAATTTAAATAGAGTGTCACTCAAAATTTTAGAAAAACATCTGGTAGTGGAAATTAGCAATCTGATTGTGTAAAAGTAAAAATTACTCATGAGAAGACAACCCTAATGAATATAAAGTTGAGAGCCTACCATTATTTAATATACATTTTTACTAAATGAAAGAATAATACATTTGGCACAATTATGAGGAAGAAGACGAATTAGATGGAGTGTGATTCATAAATAGATTTTAAAAATATAATATTCTCTTGATTTACCAAGCAAGGGTTTTGTTGAATAAGAAAAATATTTTTTAATAAATGATGTCAGGTCAAGTGAATAAAATGTAGAAATCAAAATAATTTAGACTCATCCCTGGTACCATATTCAAAGATGAATGTGAGATGGATCATAGATCCACAGTTCTATTAAAGGCAAAATAATACATTTCAAGATTATATGGGAAAATAACACCATAACTTTTGGTTAGCCATTATTTTTAAACAGGCATAAATGCACTAATCATCAAATCAAGATATTGATAAATTGACTTTCTTTGAATATAAATTCTTTGGTTCATTGAAATAAAAGCCAGGGCACTTGGAAAAGTTATATGCAATGAATACCCAAATATCTTACAAAGAGTATGCATTTACAGTATAAGTGAATCATAGACATTATTAATAAAAGACCCATAAAAATTGGGAAAATTGTGGTGCAGTGGGTTAACCTGCTGCATGGAACATACCTATCTTATGTCTAATTGCCAAGGATTGAGGGTCGCTTCTTCCAATCCAGCTTCCTGCAATGCCCCTGAGAAGCAACACGTGATAAGAGGCCCAAATGGAGTTCCTGGCTCCTGGCCTCAGACTGGCCCTCCCCTGGCTGTTGTGAGTAAGTAGGGAGTGAATCAGTGGAAGATCTCACTGTGTCTTAGTCTCTCCTCTCTCTATGCCTTTCAAATAGATATATAGATGATAGATAAATAGATGAATGATAGATGATACATATAGAGAGGTAAAAACTTTAAAAATCAGAAAACTTGAGCAAGCACATCTGGGAGTGGACATTTGCTTATAAGAGCCGTTGGAACTCATATTCTATGTCAGACTACCTAGGTTTGAGTTCTAGATCCATACATGTTTTTTAAATACTTATTTTATTTACTTGAAAGGCAGACCTACTGAGAGAAAGAGAGACAGGAATCTTCCAACTGAATGTTCACTGCCCAAATGGCAACAACAGCCTGCTCTGGGCCAAGCCAAAGCCAGGAGCCAGGAACTCTATCTTGGTCTCCCACTTGCATGACAAGGACAAGATTTTGGATCATCTTCCATTACTTTCCCAGGTCAAGAATCTGGAACTGGAACAAACATTCTAATGTGGTTTGCTGTTTGTTTGTTTGTTTGTTTTTCTAATTTATTTTATTTATTTGAAAGGAAGCGTTAGGGAGAGAGAGAGAGAGAGAGAATGGTTTTCCATTCGCTGGTTCATTGCCCAGATGGCTGCAACAGTCGGAACTGTGCCGATTCACAGCCAGGAGCCAAGAGCTTCTTCCAGGTCTCCCACATGCAGGAGCCCAAGCATGTGGGCCATCTTCTACTGCTTTCCCAGGCCATAGCAGAGAGCTGGATTGGAAGTGGAGTAGCCAAGACTCAAACCGGTACTCATATGGGGTGCCGGCGCTCCAGAGGGGGATGATGGCTTCTTAACACACTGCACAATTACACTAGCTCCCCAGTTCCACTTCTGATGCTAGCTTCCTGACAGTGCTCACCATGAGAGATATCAGGAGAAGTTGCTACAATTTTCCAAAAAGGGTGTTTTTTAAATGAAATGCAGTACCCTATGCTCATTTGGAAATCAAGTTATGCTGTTTTTGTTTGCAAGCTGTATGCTGTGTTACCAAAAAAAAGCAGACTGAGTTGATTGGGCCATTGTTTAATTCTAGCTTTCATCAATGTAATTGGGATCCACAAAGTAGTGTTTTCCTTTTGTTTCTTGTATTTCAGCTTTGTTTAGTTTTGTGGGCCTGAGAATTGGTGGAGTTTATTAAATTTGGAAAAAAGTTAAGCAATTTTTCTTTAAAATATTTATTTCTTTCCTCCTTCTTATTTCTCTCATTCTGTGAGTACAGTTACATCTGCAAATGTCCCAGATTCACTGATGCTCTGTTCCCTTTATGCTTTGTTTTAGAATTTTTGCACTATATGTGTCCAAATTCAGTATGTTTTTTTCTTTGGAAAAATTGAGGGATCTTCAAAAAATATTATGCATTGATTAAAATTTGACACAAAAATAAAATTTATCTTTTGATCCTTTTTTTCCATCAATACTTTCCTGTACTCTCATTTTTAATCTGTTGGTATCATTAATACACTTTTTTAGATATTGCATTTTTATCACTGGAAGTTACATTTTTGTCTTTTCATTACTTCTAATTTACTCTTTATCATGTTCCTGTTTTCATCTGCATTCTGTAACTTTAGACCATTCATGCTTTTTTTTTTTTTTGATTTTTTTTTTTTTATATAAAGCTTTTATTTAAAGAATATAAATTTCCAAAGAACAGCTCATGGACCACAATGGCTCCCCCCCCCCACAACTTCCCTCCCTCCACCCTCCCCTTTCCCGCTCCCTCTCCCCTTCTGTTCACATCAAGATTCATTTTCAATTCTCTTTATACACAGAAGATCAATTTAGTACATATTACGTAAAGATTTCAACGGTTTGCCCTCGCATAGAGACACAAAATGATAATACTGTTGGAGTACTAGTTATAGTATTAATTCACAATGTACAGCACATTAAGGACAGAGATCCTACATGTTTTTTTTTAAAAAAATGATTAATTGTCTATGCAATTTCCAGTTTAACACCAAGATTTTTTAATCATTTGCAATTATCTTTATATAAAGAAGATAGATTCAATATATACTATGTAAGGATTTCATCAGTTTGCACCCACTCAGAAACACAAAGTGTAAAAATACTGTTTCAGTACTAGTAATAGCATCACTTCACATTGGATAACACATTAAGGACAGATCCCTCATGAGACGTAAGTACACAGTGACTCCTGATGTTAATTTAACAATTTGACACTCTTGTTTATGGCGTCAGTAATCTCCCTAGGCTCTGGTCATGAGTTGCCGAGGCTATGGAAGCCTTTTGAGTTCACCGACTTCGATCTTATTCCCACAGGGCCATAGTCAAAGTGGAAGTTCTCTCCTCCCTTCAGAGAAAGGTACCTCCTTCTTTGATGGCCCCGTTCTTTCCACTGGGATCTCACTCGCAGAGATCTTTCATTTAGGTCTTCTGTTTTTTCCAGAGTGTCTTAGCTTTCCATGCCTAAAATATTCTCATGGGCTCTTGAGCCAGATCCGAATGCCTTAAGGGCTGATTCTGAGGCCAGAGTGCTATTTAGGACATCTGCCATTCTATGAGTCTGCTGTGTATCCTGCTTCCCATGTTGGATCATTCTCTCCCTTTTTCATTCTATCAGTTAGTATTAGCAGACACTAGTCTTGTTTGTGTGATCCCTTTGACTCTTAGACCTATCAGTGTGATCAATTGTGAGCTGAAATTGATCACTTGGACTAATGAGATGGCCTTGGTACATGCCACCTTGATGGGATTGTATTGGAAACCCCTGGCACAATTCTAACTCCATCATTTGGGGCCGTTCCGATTGAGCATGTCCCAAGTTTTACATCTCCTCCCTCTCTCATTCCCACTCTTATATTTCACAGAGATCACTTTTCAGTTAAAATTTAAACACCTAAGAATAATTGTGTGTTAATTACAGAGTTCAACCACTAGTACTAGGATAAAGAAAAAAAAAAATACTACCATGGATAAAGTATTACATTGTACAACAACAGTCAGCACAAGAGCTGATCGAGTCACTGTTTCTCATAGTGTCCATTTCACTTCTACAGGTTTCCCCTTTGGTGCTCAGTTAGTCATCGCCAATCAAGGGAAACAAATGATATTTGTCTCTTTGGGACTGACTTAATTCACTCAGCATGATGTTTTCCAGATTCCTCCATTTTGTTGCAAGTGACCGGATTTCATTGTTTATGTCCTCTGCCAATTATATCATTTTGTCATCTGGATCAGTTGCTTTTTTTAAATTCGTTTCTTTATTATTGGTCATATTTTCCTGCTTCTTTGCATATCTGGTGTTTTTGTCATATGCAGTGCATTTTGTACTATTCATTATTTGTTTTTAGACTGTGTAGCAAGTATTCCTTTAAAATAGTATTGCATTCTTTGTTGTGGTATACAATTGGGTTATTCCTAATCATTTAGATCCTTTTTGAATCTTTTTTTGGTACCTGGTTAACAAACTAGAATAGTCTTTAGCAATAATCTTCAAGGCTAAGGTAGAATCTTTCTGACAAGTCTATCATATGTCATGTGAATTGCATGATCTTTAACTCTTCTTCCAATAACAAAGTATATTTAGGTTTGCATGAACTAAAAAATTGGTCATTGCTTCTCAGCCTTTTGGCTAAGATCACATGTAAAAATTGTTTGGTCTGTTGCTTTCTGGTGTGTGTGTGCATGTGCAGTTCCCTCTTCAGTAATCTCTCCCATAAATCATAGGCGCCTCAGGATCTCCAAACTCTGAATTCTTAAGTCACCATTCTTTGAGACCTCTGAGCTTTGGCCTTCGCACACAGTTGTTGCCTAGAAACTACCTCTAAAAAGTGAACTGTTGCAGCTACAGGGTTTACCTCATTTGTTTCTCCTCTCAGGGATCACAGTCCTCCACTGTCTGCTATCTAATAACTGAAGACCATTGTTTCATATAGTTGTCTGGTTTCCAGTTGATTTTTATGGAAGGGTAAATAGAGTAGTCTGAAGTGCAAATCTGCACACATTCACTTTCATAAGCCCACTGAGGGATTATGAAATACAAATCGCTACCAAAACTATCCAAGTTGTGTGACTGTGTTGTTTGGTTTAGTTTCTGTTTTTTTCTTAATCTGCTTCTCTCTCCCTCTTTTTTTGCATATACATATATATGTATATAATATGTGTGCTAATAGAATAGGACAAAGAAAAAAATCATAGAAGAACAATGGAGATAGAGAACATAACACAATAATTATGTGTAGGAGGGTACCAATCAAAAGACCTTTCTTGAAAAATTTACTTGACCTTTATAAGCCTGACTTTTTTCATTTTTAATGATGTGGTTTAAGTTGATAATTTTAAAAGTCATTTCTAAAAGTGAAATTATGTAAGCCTGCTTAATACCACATCTTAATAAAGTGACCTAACCAGTCATATACAATGATAATTTCTTTGCCATTTTCTTCCCCACTAAGCACCAGTCCCAAGTAGATCTTTGTGAATACTGTTATCATATAAAGCAATTACTATAGCTTATATTCTAAAGAAAATAACTTCTCTTCTTTTGGAATTCTCACATGAAAAATTCTATTAAATTCATTTTTAAATCTCATATATTATCTGCAAATCATTTCTTTGTGTTTATTTGTCACTCTAACTTTCCCTGATTGGGAAGTCTCTATGATGATGCTATTCAATAAATTTCCCTCAATATTTCCAACATAGAAGGACAGAGATACTAGAGATTTTGATTATCTAATGGTTCAAAATTGAAATTAGTAATGCTGTGCAATTTTGTGTGAAGTTAAATTCTTTATTTTCACAGTAATTAACCAGAAGAAATGTTATAACTCACAAGAGATAGGGGGAAAAAAGGAAAGCTTTAGAAACAAAGATTACTTCTATTTGTGTTAATTCAAAATGTAAACATTGTTGTCTGATGATGTCTGCATGCTATTTTGAAAACTGAAAATTAACATGCCCATCCATATATAAAAGAAACCAAATCAAAAAAACAGTTCTTAAATTTTATATTACCTCTCATTCTGCTATTATATTATAACATAGAAGCCTGTGTCTTTTCTTTGTATAATGCTTCTATCCAGGGGAGGGGAATCATTCTTTCTTCCATGGGCCATTTGGATATTTATAACATTGCTCATGAACTATCTAAAATTATCAGCTTAAAATGTATTCTGCTATAGATTTGTTGAATTGCACATCCCATTTGCTGATGTCTTGGCAAGGCCAGACCATATGATTTTGTGGGCCTCATACAGCATACAGGCCAGACTTCCCCACCCCTGGCTATCACACATTGTATTCTATTTCCTCTCTACCGGGCTATCCAAGCCCAGTGATCAGGATAGTTGTCTCAGAGGAATCTGTAGGCAGAAGAAAATGTAGGTTTGGTGTCCTGCCTTTACAGGGATGATGAATGTCTGGCCCAGAGGCTGTGTAAGGCTGGAGAAATCATTTGTTCTGGCCCTGCCAAGGCAACTTCAGGAAAGACTCAAAATTCAATAAATCTGTAGCAGGCTAATCACAAATATCCAAATAGCCCTTGACAGATAAAAGTTTTTTCACTCCTGCTATAGTCTGGACAATCTTAGAGACAGTGATCTGTGTGGAACTGAGATTAGAGGCATCTAGGTCGATTTACGTTGCTTCAAATAGATAGGACTGGGCTCCAGTCTCAAGGTAGCACATTACTATGGCATACAATCACACAATCACAACTGAAATATTTTTATCATATAAGTAAACTCTGTTATCTAGTGTCTTGAATCACTGAGAAATAATTATGATTAGTCTTTCAAGTAAGGGCTGGTTCCTCAAGTGAACACTGTTTCAGAACCATACTGAGTATTCCAAAGTGACAATCCAAAGATTCCAATTAGTGTCAACATGTCCCTGAATCATCATCATTTACATTACATGAGTACCAGGTATATTTGTATCTCCCATTGGTGTTTATATAATGTTAGCACCAATTTATTTATCTGTCATTGTTACTGAAGTATCAGGTGATATCTGCTTTGAGATCACAGCTGGCAGGGTCCCAGGGATTATACTCCGGTTTTCCCAATTTCTAGAACAGTATAGTACACATAACGCTATGTTTTATGAGATTTTCAAATGAGGTCAACCTCAAGAATCTGGCTAGTGCTTCAGATGCTTCTTGGGGGTTAAGAGACACCTCATGAGTTTGAAATCTCTCTCCCAAATCTCCTCAGGTCTCCTGTAAATCTTGTAGCAGTAATGGTTGTTATGAAATGCCCACTGATTAAAACTGCCATGGAGGGCTTGGTGTTAATGCCACATGATGACAAAGATCAAGATTAATGTTGTATTTCCAGGGTAAGCATGCGCAAGGCAGATGGTCTTTCTGGTCTAGTCAGCATTTTGCCTAAATTCCACACAACCTAAGTGTCCTATTTAGGTTGCTATTAACTTTGCAAGGAAATAATCCTAAATCACTCACTTTGATGTTACCCATTTGTTGCCTGCATGGGGGCGCCCTGTAATAAAATGACAACATGTCCTTTGAACCATGCTTAACATTCACTTGGTGTACCTTGGGTCATTGCATGTATGTGAACTGGGCACAGTGGAGTCCACAAGAATGAGTTATTTAAAGTGTCCTCATTGTAAGGTTTTTATTCACTTCAAAGGCAGGGATGCTTATCATTTATATCTTAATTCGTTTTCAGCATATTATTTAGCAGTTTACTAGCATAATATTTTCAGTTATGATCTCTATACAGCAGATTCTAAGAACTTCCTCAATTGACACTTGTAAATAATACGGAGAACCAGTCCTAGACATCGTCTAGGTACACTGCTCCTACAGATTCTGTGAGATAGCAGGAGCTTGTGCTTCCTGTCTGTATTGCAAAGTGAGTAGGAAGCAAGCATGGGGCTAGGATGAATTTTCAAAGTTATCAGGTGTGGGTGCTTGTGAGAGATTACATAAATATATGTAAGGAGCTTGGTAAATTATTGGTGGAGGACAGAATTCTGGTATCAAAAATAAAGTACATAAAAGGGATGGCACTCACAAGCCAAATGAAACTTTTAAATAAGCAAAAAAAGACACAAAATCTGGAGGAAAAAGGAAATTAATTCAAAAAGGATCTAGGAGTAGGAATCTAGACTTTGAACATGGGAGAGACTGACGGCTCCTAATGATGCTGAGTATGTGGAGGGGCTGGGGTACACCTGCTGAGTTAAAGAAGCTATGTATGTCTCGTGTTGTTCAGCTCCTGAGCTTGGTTGGTTTCCTGTTTACCTTGTGATTTACTCATTGAGACTAACTGGAAATCTATTTTCTTTAGGAAAACAGAAAACAAAGAATCAATGGAGTTTATCTCCATCCCTTTGAATAGCAAACTATCTGAATTACTTTACTTTTATTGTCTCCCAAGAATATTATCTTTAAGCATTTGGTTGTTAAAAGTAACATGAAATGTGCAACTGGAATTTAGTAGGTAGAGGCCAGCATTGCTACTAAACAACATAGAATGCATAGAAAAGCAAAATGACACAAATGCCAACAGTGTCAGAGAAATACTGTCCTGATGGCAGTAAAAATGAAGATTTGTGTCTGTGATTTTGTTTTAGGTATTTGGAAAAACAGAAATAAGAAATGGGATAACAGTAGTTTTCATGTTTGATAAGATATCAGAATTATATATTGAGGTTTTGAGAATTACTAAATCCATGACTTTTCATTAGAACTGCTGAATCAGAGTTGCACTGTTTAAATCTAGTTATTTTACATTTCTAAAATTTATTTGTTTGTTTAAAAGGCAGAGATACCCCCCACCCCACAGTAGACTGAGAAAGCAAGGGAGAGAGAGACAGATCTTCTTTCTCCTGGCTGAATTTCTAAAAACCTACAATAGCTGGGGCTAGGCCAGGCGGAAGCCAGGAGCCATGAACTCCATCTGGGTTTCCCAGTGGGTAGCAGGTAGTCAAATATTTAGCCATCAGCTGCTTCCTTCCAGGGTGATGAATAGTTGGAAACTGGATTAGAAGCAGAGTAGCTGGAACTTGAACCAGGAACTGTAAAAGGAGAAGTGGGCATTTGAAACTGAGACATAACCTGTACATAATAGCTGCTCTGCCATTGTAATTTAACAGGATAAACAGCTATTTCTGTTAAAGATTCATGCTTGAGAATAACTAATATTATATCCCCATTCCTGATCTTGAACTGGCATTCCAATATTAGATGCCATCATCATAAGCAGATGAAAGATCTCTCTCTCTCTCTCTCTCTGTCTCTGTCTTTCCCCACTACTCCCTCCCTCCCTCTTTCTCTTACTCTTTCAAGTAAGTAAACAAACAAATATTTAGTAAAAAGCAAAGAAAATATCATATTTTCATCTACTCTAAAAGCAACTCCAAGCTGTCACTCTCCGACCTGAAGCAGCTACTAATCAACTTTCTGCCTCTAAGATATTTGTATATTTTGGACAATTCATATAAATGGAAATGTACAATGTTAGCACAACATTTTCAGACTCAGTGGCTTTTGTTGTTGAATTATATTTCATTTTGTGCATATATCAGATTTCATTTTTCCCCATCCCTAGCTGGTGGCTTTTGGGTTGCTTCTACTTTTTGCCAATGGTATTTAATACTGCTAAGAACATGTGTGTGACTGGGTTTTCTCTCTCTCTCTCTCTCTCTCTCTATATATATATATATATATATATAGATAGATAGATAGATAGATGATTCTATCTATCTATATATAGATATATAGAAATAGAATTGTTAAGTAACATGGGTAAAATACTTCAGCATTTCTTTTATAGTACAGCTCCCAATGTGCTTTCCACAGTTGCTGCACCATTTTATATCCCCAACAATAGCTCATGGGGTTCCAGTTTATCTCCATCCCTTTGAATAGCAAACTATCTGAATTACTTCACTTTTATTATCTCCCAAGAACATAACATATAGATTTTATTTTTTGGTTCTTTGTTTTCTGTTTCAAATATTAGTTTACTTGTTTTCAATGATTTCTTAAATGGTATTTCCTTGACATCCTTGACTTCCATATTTTTATATAAACTCTTATTCAAAATTTTCAATTACCAAATTAAAAGGTTTACCTAGCATCTGAAGCCACACAAAATATCATAAATATTTGGATTTATACATCTTCACTTTAGTGCTATAGGTATCTATTTGTATTTTTTTTGGAGATCCTGAGAATCTTTCCACTCAATGAAATAAAATTATTATTGTACAATAGTATGGACGTTTTAATGATAATTACTGAGAGCAGATTCTTTGGGAAAGAAGGTTATTTTTCATGTTACTGTTGGGACATTACAGCTCAAGATCAGGTGTCCCACTCTTCTGCCTCTGTGGAGGCTGGTCACAGCAGGTCTGGAGGCAGGATCGCAGAATGAACCACCCTTCAAGGGCACAACCCCAGGGAACCAAATACATCTCACTGGTGTCATCTTGCTGACACAACTATATCAAATCTGTACCTTTAATCCATCAACAATTAAAATTAGTGCATCAGAGTTTAAAGATCTTTCATGAATATTATAGATTTATCAAAATTTTGTAAAAAATTATTTATATTTAATCACTAATAATCTTTTAAAGTTAAAACTGTCCATTTAAGTGGATAATATTTATTTCAGATCTAAACAGTATATCATGTGAGTCTTTTCTTCTTTTAAATTATCAGGAGATAGATAGGAGGTGCTCACATTCTGAGGGCTTGAATGCATGAAAATATTTTTTGAAATTATACATAAAGGTAAACTTTCTGAAAGCAGGTGTATTTGAAAATAATTTTGTTGTTGTTACCTGTTAACAGTAAGTTAATTATGTGTTCTTGTGTTACACCCTCATTTTAGAATAATAACTTCTAAATATTTTTTGCTTTTGAAATATAAAATGAATGTCAAAAACTAGTGATAATCTTTTTATTATAATTGATCATCTTTCCATTACATTCTTATTTATAGCCATTGTCTATATTCCCATGGAAATAAGGTTTTTGCTTTTCTACTCGTTAAACTATTTCATGGATTATAAAGCCTTTTTTACTTTAATGTAAGTTTAAAATTTATCTCAAAAACTAAAAAATGAAAGGAAGGAAGGAAGGAAGGAAGGAAGGAAGGAAGGAAGGAAGGAAGGATGGAAGGAAGGAAGGAGTAAGTAAGGACAGTAGGAAGGAGGGAGGAAGTGGAAGGAAAGGAATATCATTATGTTCTTAGAAATGTATTGGCCAGCACCACGGCTCAATAGGCTAATCCTCCGCCTGCGGCGCCAGCACACCAGGTTCTAGTCCCAGTTGGGACGCTGCAGTCTGTCCCAGTTGCCCCTCTTCCAGTGCAGCTCTCTGCTGTGGCCTGGGACTGCAGTGGAGGATGGCCCAAGTCCTTGGGCCCTGCACCTGCATGGGAGACCAGGAGGAGGCACCTGGCTCCTGGCTTTGGATCAGCGTGGTGCCAGCTGCGGTGGCCATTGGAAGGTGAACCAACGGGTAAAAGGAAGACCTTTCTCTCTGTCTCTCTCTCTCACTGGCAATTCTGCCTGTCAAAAAAAAAATTTAAAAAAAGAAATGTATCTACAAAGCCCATTGAATCCGTTAGAAACTAATTAAAAATTAAAAGAAAAACTTAATCAGAAAAGGTATAAGTGGTGTCTTCTCTCTAAATACATTATATCCCCTAATTTTGACTTAAAGAAAAATATTTTTTTATTCTTATACTTGTTATCAGCTCAGTTTTTAGCATAAAAATTAGATCTTCATTTACTGAATATTTTGCATAATGTTTTTTACTATAATTCTATTCTATTTTGTTCTATTTTCTTATTTAGGAACACAAAGCTATCTCTTCATATCCATTCTCATGTATGCTATCAGTAAAATTAATTTATCCATTTTCTGAAAAAATTACAATACCTCAATTTTTTTTAGATTTATAAAACTTTATTGTGATTTTCTTTTTTCTTTCTTTCTTTCTTTTTTTTTTTTTTTGACAGGCAGAGTGGACAGTGAGAGAGAGAGACAGAGAGAAAGGTCTTCCTTTGCCGTTGGTTCACCCTCCAATGACTGCCGCGGATGGCAGGTGCTAGGTGCTTTTACCTGGTCTCCCATGGGGTGCAGGGCCCAAGCACTTGGGCCATCCTCCACTGCACTCCGGGCCACAGCAGAGAGCTGGCCTGGAAGAGGGGCAACCGGGACAGATTCCAGCGCCCCGACCGGGACTAGAACCCGGTGTGCCGGCGCTGCAAGGCGGAGGATTAGCCTGTTGAGCCACGGCGCCGGCCCGTGATTTTCTTTTTTCCTTCTTTCTCTTTATTTTCTTGTTTCTTTATTTCCTTTTTTCTCACTCCCTCCAACGCCCTGGTTTTTCTTTCAACCTAATCTTTTTATTCTGCAAGTTTATTGTTAACATTAATTATTATTATATATTAATTTATCAATAAAATTATTATAAATAGCAATCATTTAAAATATTTATACCTATGTACCACATAAAAGTTTTTTAAATAAACCCGATACTCCTTATGTCTACAGTTTGTGTCTAAGAAGAAATATCTTTCACAGATATATCCAACAGTATAAACTAACAACAAACTATGATAGTTTCACAAAAAGGTGAGTGAACACTCACTGTGAAAATTAGCAGAAAGACAACTAAATATAAATATAATGTACTATGATTACAGAGCACGAGGGGGGGGCATACAAAACCATGCATATACCATGCCATAACTATGTAAAATGTTTGAGAAGTAAATACTGCATATGTGGGTGTGCTCATACATATTAAATCATATTTTGAAAAAGGAAAACAAAAATTAAGCCTAAAATTTATTTGAGAAGAAAGGCTATGCGGATGAAAATGGAATGGAAGTGATGGTGATGGGAGTTAGACTTCTGTTTATAAGCTCTCTCCTTACAAGCATTTTAAAGTTTTAATTTTGGAACTAAGGTTTTATTGAATACCAATAATCCCCAAAAATAAAGAATTAGAAGTAGATTCTTAAAAACTGAAAATCTGAAACAAATGTATTTAAATATATATCAGTTTAGTGGTATGAACATCACAAAAAGCAATGGCTTCAAATATAACTAAAGTATAACATTTTAACTGCAGATTTCTCATGAGATATTTCATATAGATTAAAAAAATCCCAGACTACATTCAGTAGTTTTCTAGCTCATACTATAGGCATACATACATACACACACATGATTATGAGCATAATATGTAATTTTTTTACAAAACTATTAAACAGTTATTATAATTACTATGTTAGAATATGAGATATTGTTCAGCACAGAAAAGGATATATGAGTATATGAATTAAAAATATAAAGCTAGTGACTGGTGCTGTGGTGCACTCCATGTGTTAAGCTGCCTCTTGCAATACCAGTATCCCATATCAGAGTGCTAGTTCCAGTCCTGGCTGCTCCCCTTGAAATGCAGCTCCCTGGTGATAATCATGGGAAGGCAGCAGAGATGTCTCAAGTGATTGGGCCCCTCCCACTTACATGGGAAACCAGTATGAATTTCCTAGCTCCTGGCTTTGCCCTGGACCAGCCCTGGCCATTGTGAACAATTGGGTAGTGAATCAATGGAGGAAAGATATCTCTCTTTCTTTCTCTCTTCAATGTTCTGTCAATCTTCCTTTCCAATAAAATAAATGACATTAATGCTATAAATGCAATATGGAATTTTCTATATGAAATTTTTTGATTTTCTTTGAAATCAATACATATTTCATAACCCAGTCACCTGTATAGTTTTGGTAATAATAAATACACTGGGAATACATAATGTGATTTCTTATGTTACTTACTATGAAAGGAATTAAGATTCCTTAGGGATAGTGCCATCTCCAGGTCCAGTGAAGGATACTGGGTAAGCCCAGACACGCAGGATGTGACTTACTGTACAAAATCTATCAATTGCCACTGAAACCATGTCAGATGGAAACAGCACCCAAGTGAAAAGCCTTTAATTAGAATTAACTCTTTAAGATGTTAGTAAAGAATAAGAGAGAAAAAGGAAGGGAAGAAGAAGGGGGAGTGGGAGTGTGGGTGGGAGGGCAGGCAGAGTGGAAAGAATGACCAAGATCCTAACACTGTAATTATGAAATGTATGAAGTTTGCCACTGCAAAACAGTAGAGTCCTATATAACATTCATACAGCTTACTTCCAAGGGTATGGCTTATAGTTCTCTTAGTTTATTTTATTCCATTCTTTATTGTTTTATTTCTTTCTGATTCTTTTTCTTTCTTGGACTAGATAGGAGCAGGAGGAGGAAGTGGTTTGGAGGGGAGTTATTATGGGAAGAATTACTATGTTTCTAATGTTGTATTTATGAGATACATACAAATAAAAAATAAAAAGAATTGACTATTTAATGAAGATAATAGAACACATTGTTTCAAATATGTAATAATATACTATTTATTAGTCAACTTTGAAGGTCTCCTTTTTTCTGAAAATTAACATAGAATGATAATTGGAGATTTAATTAGCCTGTTTTATTTTTATTGTTTTAAGATTTATTTATTTGAAAGGTAGAGTTACAGAGACTCACAGAGAGAGAGAGAGAGAGAGAACTTCCATCCTCTACTTCACTCCCCAAATGGCTTGAAGGACCAAAGCTGGGCCTATCCAAAGCCAGGAGCCAAGAGATTCATTTTGGTCTCCCACATGGGTGCAGCAGAGAGCGGGATCGGAAGTGGAGCAGCAAGGACTTGAACCATCACCCAAATGGGATGCCGGCACTGCAGGCTCCAGCTTTACATGCTATGCTACAGTGCAGGGCCCTAATGAACCCTTTTTAAATAAACTACATTTCAGAAAATCCTATTGTTTGATAAAGCAAGTTCATCTCTTGCCTTTTGATGAATAATTACAGCTAATAGATGATAACAGGGCTGCCACTGTGGTGTAATGGGTAAAGCTACTGCCTGCAGTGATAGCATCCCAGATGTGCACTAGTTCAAGTCCCAGCTGTTCCACTTCTGTTCTAACCGTCTGCTATGGCCTGGGAAAGCAGTAGAAGACGGCCCAAGTCCTTAGGGCCTTGCACTTCAGATTAGCTCAACTCTGGCTGTCACAGTCATCTGGGAGTGAACCAGAGGATGGAAGACCTCTCTCTCTGCCTCTGCCTCTCTGTAACTCTTTCTTTCACATAAATGAATAAGTCTTTAAAAAATATGTAAACAAAATGATAAAATTACAAAATCATTATTTTGCAGCCATTTATAAGTAATGCATTGAGGCAGTGATCATCAATAGATGATAAAGTCATTAGGTAAAAGGTTAATAGGAAGCTAAATAGGTGGATAAAATTCAAAATTTTATCTGAACCTATTTACTATTCTTAACTTCTCCATTCTAAATACAAGGATAACTTCCCTTCTAAATACAAGGATACGTTATGGGTTCCCAGATGGGAAAAGGAATAGCTCATGAATCAAAGTAGTATGGTTACTACCCAAAGTGCATATGAATCAAAATGAGCCTCTTGCTCTATCAACTGAGAAAACTGAGGAAGTAATCTGGGAATTCTATAATTGAAATGACCCAAATTAAAGTGAGGTTGTTTGAAATTTAAAATATTAAGAAGATACATCAATTTATCTATGGGTAGACCTTGTCTACATCCGAAGTTGAACAAACTAAGTATATTTCTATAGTATATAGCTATATTTATTTTATGATATATTTTATATTTTGAGATAATTGAACATAGCCTATATCAGTTTTATTAAGAATTACTATAAGTCTGATCAATTTTAATAATGAAATTTTTGTTATACCCTAGTGGATCATTTTCTTTTCACTATGTATGCTGAAGTATTTTTGGTTGAAATAATATATTTGGTATTTGTGTTTTAGTACTACAAACACAGCAAAGATATAAGTGGTAAAGAATATTTGCATGAAGCAAAATTGGATGAATGGGTATGATTTTTGAAGCTCGCTGATTCTTATGAATGGCAGAGCATCAGAAAGAGAAGGTGAGACAGAGGGAAAGAGGGAGATATGTGATGCCTGTGTCACAAGTTGTGCCTAACCTCGCTGCTCCACACGCCAGCCCTTATTCTTTTATTTTTGTCTGCATTTGATAATTTCTACTAAGAACTTGAGACTGTCATTTTGTATATTTAGCATTCATTCTCAAAGCATTAATTACAGAAAGCAAAATAATTACCTTCCTTTCATTTAATAAATTCTAACAATAAGAATTATGATTTAAACAGTGTTCTCATTCTCATAGCTGTTAATCCAGTCCCATCTTAAATTTCTTTTTAAAAATACTGACACTGTCTAGTATAAATGTAATCAGAAATAAAGATTTCTCTAGTATTTAGAAGTTTAATGAAAGGAAGAGAAAAAGATGGGAAAAGAGACACACAGAGAGAAACTATCTAGGCTATCTTCTTTAATTATATAATTAATGTGTACATTAAGAGGTACACTTAATAAAAAAAAAAACAAAAATCTAAAAAACAAATTGAAATAATCAACATACTTATCCTGGATGAAAGCTTGAAAGTAAAACAAACAAATTCAAACAAAACAAACCAAAAAACCCAATTATTGTCATCAATAATTAATGTTAATTCAAGGATTAACGTTTTATACAACCGAAATTTATGTTTTCAGTTTCTACAGACTTAGGTATTTTCTTTAATAAAGTATAGAATTTTTTCTTATTTCATCAACACATTCTCCCATAGAGGAAGAATTGATGTGTTAAATGTATATGTACAAGGATTTAGCATCTTGAAAGATAAGTCATGGACAGTATTATAGAGGAAGATTACAGAAATATTTCGATTTGTTTTTATGATAGTAGTTAAAGAGAACATGCTGGACACATGTAGTGAAATACACAAAATAGTGAAACCGGAGCAAAGTATAGAATATAATTTATTATGTTTCTTCTTTGCTTTCTTTGATTTTTATTTTAAAAATTATTTAATTATTGAAAGGGGGAGGGTAAGGAGATAGAGAGAGAGAGAAAGAGAAAGAGAAAGAGAGAGAGAGATATCTTCCATCCACAGATTCTCTCCCTAAATGCTCGCTGGGTTTTTTTTTTAATGTACAAAACAATTTAATTGAAATACCTGTATGAAAAATAGGATCTCCAGACATCTCACACTGTTGAACTGAAAGAAACCCCAGTCCATGTCTACACACACCAGGGCCACAGAAGCACAGCTGCTGAAATAAATTAGAGGCTTGAGCCTCTGTCCCCCACCCCCCAGCCTCAGGGCCCACAGTGGACTCTACAAGGTCAGTAACTTAACACCCCTCCCCCAGGGCACAGGGCGCTCCCTTCCACTGGCCACTGTACAAACTCATGTCCTCAGCACCCTGCCCTCCCCGCCCTGCCTCTCGCTGCCCAGGGGAGGCAGGGCCACTGGAGGAAGTCACCCCGACAATAAATTAAACAATAAATTGCCCCTCTGCGGGGTCCCACTATTAATAAAACATTGTATTGCTTGTGCACAGTCACGCCCAGAGCACACAGCCCGGCAGACAGGGAGTGGGCTCAGGTCGCAGCCGCCTGGGACACAGCAGCAGAGAGAGGTGTCCCCTGGGGCTGTCTTTGGACAGGCAGAGCTTGAGAAAACCGAGTCCCCTGGGAGCAGCATTCAGAAAGGCACTGGAAGCGAAGGAGACGCAGACTGGCGGTGCCAGGGCAGAGGTCGCCAGGGGCAGAGGCCAGCCCCTCACAGGCTCTCGCTGCTGGACGTGGTGCTGGCCCCGTCTTCAATGGCCAGGGCTCATGCCTGGTGACCACTAAGAATGAGGAGTACTGACAAGGAAGGGTATTCAAAGAAGCAAAGTTTATTGAAGCAACAAAAAGCTCTCACAAGAGGGAAAGGGACTCAAAGGGAGGCTGCTGTTAGGGGAGGCTGTCTAGGTGTTTATATCCTGTGGGTTATAAGGAAGTTTGTTTGCAAACATGTCACAATGATCTTCTCATTGCCTGGGAGCTGGTCTCTGGAACTGGATGGCTTCAGCTTCATCCTGCTTTGTTTTCCGTTACCTTGCTTTTGAGTAGGGATTTGGTTCTGAGCATGTCCCTCAGCATGTCTTGTTTGAGTCACCCTCTGCAGGTCAGGCTTGGGCCCTTCGAGCCTGGTTATCTACTCAGACCTCTCCAATTCTCTCCTGTCTATCAATCCCTTCTCTGAAGAGGTAACTCTGTTTTTAGGGAACAGGAGCAGAGACCACTCTAGCTGCTTCTTTCTAGTGAAGAATGGTGTGGGAAATTGGGAGAGAGGTACCTCTCAGAGTGGTCTGCTTAAGAGCCCTCGGTAGAAGGAATTGTTTTCCTATGAGACGTGATGGATTATCATCTATAGCCGAATTGCCTCTATGTGATAGGGGATAAAATGGGTGAGCAGTAAATTATGACAGGGGTAAACAGCAGAAATACAAAGGTGACCACAAGTGGCCCAAAGGGGTGGGGGAGCCAGGAGAACCTAGACAATATAAGGACCAGGAGATAATAGTTTTCCTTGTTGAGGTTTTGTAGCCAGGTGTCTTATTTATAAAGTTCTTTGATATTAGTTTAAACCTTCCTGAGTTGTTCATATAAGTGATATAGTTTTTATTAATTACGGTACAAATGCTTCCCTGTTCTGCTAGTAAATAGTCTAAGGCAAGACATTGTTCATGATCACTTCTGCCAAAAAGTCTAGCAAGCAAGGTAGCCCATTGATGGCATGTCCAGTACAGGGGAAAGTCGACCCTAGTGACTAGGTTAGGCTTGAAGAGTCACCTGGTGACATGCCAAGCCTCCTCCAAGGGGTGAGAGTGGTAACAATAGCAATTGTTTTGGCTATGATTAGGCCAGTGGCCATCAGGATCATCAGTGAATGGTGGCATTTTGTAAGAGGACTATGCCTCTCAGGCCAATGCTCCAAAATGCAGTCTCCTCCCATTGGAGAATTATCTAGATGTCAAAAAACAAATTCCTCCCAGGGTTGTAACCAATTATTAGGTGTGACACATAGCCAGACAAGTCCACAATGGATTGTAATCTTGGCAGTTTCCTTTTGATGTCCTTTTCAATCTTTACCACTACTTCTTGTAGGAAGAAGACTGAGGGCAGTACCCTGTCAATCTCCTGATGACACTTAACAGGAGATCCACTGGCAGTGAGAATGCATCTCTATTCCAAATAGCTGTATGAACACAGAGGGCCAAAAGGGCATACTTAGAGGCTGTGTAAATACTAACTCTCTTATCTCTGCTCAAACTGAGGGCCTTCATCAGAACTATTGGCTCTGCCAGCTGGACACTTGTGCATGGAGGAAGAGGAGAACTCTAGGGTGACTATTGCATATCCTGCTGTGCAGGTTCCTTGATTCAAGACTTGCTTACACATTTCTTCCCTCATCCTTCTAATCCATCCATCCTCTTCTTACACAGTATCAAACTTCCACACAACTTCTAACACATGTTTGTTTTCCTTTCATTTTCATCAAAATTTTCTTTCTTAACTTTCCATCACCAAGATTTATTATCATGCAAATAACTTCCTCTATTTTATTTCCTATCTACTGGTTCCTTCAGATAAAATCAGGCCTAGTTACTTAAGTGAGGACTTACAGAGTTGGCCTATAGACATCATCTTGGTAGGCACTCCCTGCTAGGAAGTTGAAAAGAGCCTTATTGACTTCTTGGATGTCTCTTCAGTGGGAGCACAGAGAATGTCACCCAAATACTTCAGAACAGTAGCTGAGGATGGAAGAGTTCTGAGAGATCTCTTGACAAGACCTCTCCAAATGGATGTCAGCTCGAACTGCTGTTGTAGTTTGATCTTTCGCTGGGTTGCCCAAAACTCTGGATTAATTTCTGTCCCAACCAGATGAAGACATAAAGTTGGCCTTGGGCTACATGGGTACTGGTTCCAATCTGAACCAAGACATCGCTCCCTAGAAAGGAGTTAGGTTCTCTGGCATGATAAAGAAGGCATGTGTAAAAATTAGGTATCCACAGTTACAATTGAGAAGCTGAGAGTGCCTAAGCAAAGAGTTTTCTGAGTTGCCTCACATGGTTGTGCTAAGGGCCATGACAATGTTATCCCTTAACATCTCAGTAGCTTATAAGGCAAAGAAGCCATGCTTCTCCATCATGGTGAGGGTCTGATTAAAGGTCATTCCAGGTAAGCTTGAAAAACTGAATCACATTTTGAAAGGCCTCAATGCACTGGTCAGGATCATCTGAAAATCTCAAGCCTACTTTTGCCAACAGAGGTCTTGTAAAGAAAAGGGGACCTGTACCTGAGCAGTACCCAATTCACTGGATACCTGCTGGATGATCAGAATAGCATTTGGTTTCCCTTTCTGAGTCCCAGGGTTTGAATAGAGTCCCAGATGTGATAGACAGGATGGTAGAGGGGGAGGAGAAGCCGCTTTTCTAAGTGGGTGGTCCTTCTGGTTGAGTTTTACTGGTGAGTCAAGGTCTTGAGCTCATTGGAAGGAGGTCCCTTGTGGGGACCCATGGATAGGCTTGCCATGGGACCCCCCCAGTCCCTTACAGGTTACAGTAGCCAATAAAGTTGGGTCCACTTTACACTGGTAGCAGAGGTCAGGATTTTTCTTTAAGCCCAGGGGGGGACTGAATATAGAGGACCTCTGATATTTTGCTGTCCTATGACTCAACATATCTAACTGGAGGATGATGTTGTAGGTAATATTTCCCTTTGGAGTCCAGATTTCCCCATCTTCTCTCTCATAGTCAGGCCACAGTGTGACACAGAAAAATAATGTGTGCTTTTCTTCAGTATCTAAAAATCAAAGGAGTCCCAGTGTCTCAGGATGCACCCAAGAGGAGTGCTGGCCAGGGATAGCTTATCACCTATCTAGAATAAGAGGAGAGAGAAAAAGGTGTTCCTAAATCTCCCTTTTCTACCTTTCTCTAATCCAAGGCATCCCTTGAATCCTTGGATTGTGGGTATGTTGTGTCCCAGTATCCACAATCAGAGAGAGTCAAGCCAATAGGATTAGATGCCCTCACCTGAGCTCAACATCAATCCTACGTCTCCTATCCCCAGTCTCTTGGGTTCCTGGGGAATACAGAACACCTACGAATGCATAACACCCAGGCATTCACAACTTGGGAGGTGCAAGACATCAGGAGTGGGTGCTCTCATCTGTGTACTTCTCTGGACCTCTGTCCCCTGAGTTTGGGAATCTGGACAGGTTCTGCATATACCAGCTGTCTGCACCACCATGTATCTGTCTAATTATAAGCCTTCGAATGAAAGCAAGCCTTGGGAAAGAGGTGACTGACCAGTGTTCTTAAGGTTACCTCCTTGAAAGTCTGGATTTAAAGTCAAACCTCAAAGAGGGTCTGATTAAAACTCAGTTTGGTAGGACAGAATTTCCAACTAGATATAATTTCAAAGGGAAGGCTGGAGTGAAAAAGAGTGAAGTGTAGATTTCAGTCCCATACCCTGATGGGCAGTCAGAGTCTGGGTCCAGTCAAGGAGCCTTCAGATGACACCAGGGAGTCACCCTGCCAGAGCCTTTCAGTTGCTCCAAGACTTTATCCCAGTCTGGTGCATTGAAAAGATCTTTACATGGCCAGCTCTGTGGCTCACTAGGCTAATCCTCTGCCTGCAGTGCCGGCACCCCAGGTTCTAGTCCCAGTTGTGGTGCCAGACTCTGTCCCAGTTGTTCCTCTTCCAGTCCAGTTCTCTACTGTGGCATGGGAGTGCATTGGAGGATGGCCCAAGTGCTTGGGCCCTGCACCCGTATGGGAGACCAGGAGGAAGCACCTGGCTCTGGGCTTTGGATCAGCACAGCGCACCAGCTGTAGTGGCCATTTGGGGGGTGAACCATTGGAGGGAAGACCTTTCTCTCTGTCTCCCTCTCTCACTGTCTAACTCTGCCTTTCAAAAAAAATGGTCTCTACAAAAAGAAACTGAGGCAGGATAAGACCAACATTCCCAATGCCAAAAGGCAGAGGGGGATTAATCAGGTCTGAGAAAGTCTGTCTTGAATCTTAAGAGCTGTAGCCACAACTAGTTGCTTTTAACAGATTGACAAATCCCAGGGTTCTCCACCAGTGGATGACTATTCTAGAGTACAGAGACTCAGAACAAAAGCAGGGTATTTCATTGTACTCACCCTTCCAGTGATTCTAGACAAGCTCCCATGAAATGTCACAGGAGTCTGTGGTTCTAGTTGTTTGGATTCTTGTCTCATGATATTTGGGTACCAGCTAGAAGGGCAGACTAGGAGCACAAAGAAAGGTGAGAGGAGAAGCAAAGTTTACTTAAGGGAGTGGCTCTGAGGGAGGATTACATTTAGAGGAAGTTTCCTGGGAGCTTACATCTTTTCGATTTTGAGGATGTTTGTATGCAAGCATGTCATATAGTAAGCAATGATCTTCGCATTTCCAGGGAGTGGTTTCTGGAGCTGAACAGGTCCCGCTGCATCGTGTTTTGTTTTCAGTTACTCTATTTTGTTTTTCAGTAGTGGGGCCATTTTGTTCCTTGTGTATCCCACTGCATGGCAGGCTGTCTGAGCCTGCACCTCAAGTTTGAGTCTCTTGGGCCCTTTTTCCCTGATACCTCCCTTAGTCCTCAGCTCTCTTCTATCTCAGGTTCAGGCCAAAGCCAGGATCACAGGGATATAGCTGGGTCTCTCATGATGGTGGAAAGGCTTATATCTTTTGCTGTTTTCCCATGCACATTAGCAGGGAGCTGGAACAGAAGCAGAGTAGCTGGGCTGCAAACCAACATTATGATATGGGATGCCAGCACTGCACACAGCTAAGCCCACTGTGCCACAATACTTATTTCCTGTGCTTTCTTTAAAAACATGGCATTACAAGAACCAATATTTATATAAACTGAGGCAGTACTCCATTATGCAAAATTTCCAGACAGAAGGGCTGCATGTGAAGTTCTCAATTACAGTACTATAAAAATTAGGAGTTTCCCCTCATGTAAAAGATGATAATTCCTAACATGAAATTCAAATATCAAGTGAGACAAACTAGAAAATTGTTTTGACCTTTTGTAACGAAGGAGTTTGTCAATCATGTCAATGGTTTTTATGGGTATTTAAATGACTAAATTTCTAAAAATATGAATGCAAAACTAATTTATTCATTTTGGGGGCTGGATTATGTGACTCAATCATCTAGTCATCAGTATTAACAAAAGGGCTTACTCTTAAAAGTAATTACATCTATAATCAATTGATATTTGACATATTGCAAGTGTTGAATGGAAATTTAAGTACATCTTTATTTTTTTTTACTCAGTTTTTAAAGATTTATGATGAATAGACTTCCAGGTCTAACACATTTGCAGAATATTGTTTGTGGGTGCTTAGTACAACAGATAAGTCATTCTTGGGATACTTGCATCTCATATCAGAATTTCTGGTTGAGTTTCTACTACTATATTTCTAATCCAACTTCCAGATATTACACACCATGGAAGGCAGCAAGTGATGGCTCAAGTTTTGCAGTTCCTGCCACTCATGTGGAAGAACTGGATTGCATTCCTTTCTCCTAGCTTTGGCCTGACCTGTCAAAGCTGCAGAAGGCATGTATTCTGGGAATTTACCAAAACTACCTCAAAGAGCTGTTTTTGAGAGTCTGAGATCTCTGTGAAAGTCCTTCAGATTTCATTCTAATCCTGGATATTGCATAACCCTTTGTAGTTCAGTGAAATTATTTTGAAAAATTCACTGCAGAAGTACATTGATTCTGTTTTGCCAAAATGATTATTTTTTTTTACTTTTTATGGTAATCATGTGGCTAACTTCATGATATGGAATCATAAAGAAGCCATATTATACGTATGAGATAAGTCATTGCTTATTGCAATGAATAATAAATACATTTATTTAAAATGCTTTATTTTTCTTCAAAAACTAAGTAATGAAAATGAATCAGAAAGAGTCACTTGCAAATGAATTAAAAGCATAAAACAACTATTAAATGAATGGCTGCAGATCAGCCTCTAAGTGGCCAGGATAGAATACATGCATTCTATCTATATTTCATTTTTAATGCATATATACCAATTATAGCAAAATGTTAGAATTTTATACAGTTATGCTATGGTACAGAAGAATTGATTTTATTGCTTTTCCTACATTTCCATGTAGTTCCATGTAGGCCAGGCATTTGGCCTAACAGTTATATAATCATTTTGGACACGCACATCCCGTAGCAGAGTTCCTGGGTTCTATACTGGCTTCATTGCTAATTCCAGCTGCATGCTAGCGTACTTCTGGGGAGGCTACAGGTGATGGTTAGAGCAATAGGGTCCCTACCACCCACATGGGAGACTCCAGTTGGTTCTTAGTCCCTGGATTCATCTTGGCCTAAACCTGGTTATTGTGGGCCTGTGGAGAGTGAACCAGGAGAGATCTCTCTGTCCATCTCTGTCAGTCTCATTGTCTATCATATATATAAATAAAACTTCTCTAAATAAAATAGCAGGAAACTAATTTTTCTATGAATTAGATAATTTATCATTAAACGTAACACAAATGCTAAGGACATATTGATTCCTGAATTAGTTAATTCAACAAAGTTATCAAACACCATTATTTTCAAGCTTCCTCGCCGTCATCCACAAAGAGCATTGATTTATCTTTAGACTGGCTCTTTTTATAGCTATGAGATGCTTGGAGGAGTTCTTGGCATTGCCTTCAAAAATGTTGACATTTAGAAGAGATTAGGTTTTCTTTTAAATGCCTGCCTCTGTTTCTCTCTTCCTCCCTCTCCCTCTCCCCCTTCAGCCACTCAGTCTCCCTCTCCTGTCTCTCCGTGTGTGTGTGTGTGTGTGTGTGTGTTTGACAGGCAGAATTAGTGAGAGAGAGAGACAGAGAGAAAGTTCTTCCTTCCATTGTTTCACCCCCCCAAATGGCTGCTATGGTCGTCGTGCTGCGCTGATCCAAAGCCCGGAGCCAGGTGCTTCCTCTTGGTCTCCCAGGCGGGTGCAGAGCCCAAGCACTTGGGCCATCCTCCACTGCACTCCTAGGCCACAGCAAAGAGCTGGATTGGAAGAGGGGCAACCAGGACAGAACTGGTGCCCCGACCATGACTAGAACCTGGGGTGCCAGCGTCGCAGGTGGAGGATTAACCTAGTGAGTGCGAGCACCAGCTCTGGCTCTCCTAACAGGAACATATGCTACTTCCTCTCCAACAAATCTATGTTGTGTTTTTTTTTTTTTTTAATCTCTTTGTTTATCAGACACACCCATATGTGAATCAATCACAGTCAAATAGGGGATTGTTATGATTGATTTAGATTAATCATGGGTCTTAGAGTCACCTGGTGGAGATAAGAACAATTGAAGAAATCCGCAGCTGTTCACACAAGATCATAGAAATGGTGGTACTGTGGGTGACAGATTTTGTGTGCTGTAATGTGGACTGTTGACAATAAATAAAGTATGGTTTCAAATCAAAGCCTGGAAAAAATTTTTTAAGTTTTAAATAAAGTGAATGTTTCAACAAATAAAAATAATTAGTGAATGGGAAATCAAGTATGTAGTAGAGTTTACAACTGTAAAGAAAAACTTGTTAAAAAGACTAAGTCAGC
Organism: Sylvilagus floridanus; assembly: GCA_949820135.1. Lineage (NCBI taxonomy): Eukaryota > Metazoa > Chordata > Mammalia > Lagomorpha > Leporidae > Sylvilagus > Sylvilagus floridanus. The sequence goes on along the minus strand of OX463245.1, from coordinate 35,334,615 downwards.
TTGTAAACTTTTAAACTGTCTAATCAGGACATAAATAGTAAACAGAGACTGCAGGACAGTAAGTGGCATATAAGTACAGAATAAGAGAATTGAATGAAGTCTGACACTAACACAGACATTTGTCAGATTCCATATAAAATCAAAAAACAAACAAAACTGATACATAACAAAGGAAGTCAGGTTTGTGTTAACTTGTGTGAAGGGCTTCTGGGTGTCTACAATCTTCCAGTTATTCACTCAAATTATGGAGACATGGGTGTGTTGTCTCTCTCTGAAATTTTAATGATTTCTACAATCTTCTGTTCATGTTTCACATCAGTTTCTATCAATCCCAGTCAAAAAACGTTATTAAATATATTTCCAAACATAAGCCATATATGGAAAGCAATAATCAATATTTAAATGATACAGATTTTACTTCAGTCTAAGAACTCAATAATTATTCTCAACTTGCATTCCAAATACTTTTGGACTAATATACAATTTTTACATTTATGTATTAGAATGCATTCCACCGGGCCGGCACTGTGGCTCAGGGGGTTAACATCCCTGAAGCGCCAGCATCCCATATGGGTACTGATTTGAGACCCGGTTGCTCCACTTCTGATCAATCTCTCTGCTACGGCCTGGAAAAGCAATAGAAAATGGCCCAAGTCCCTGGGCCCCTACACCCACGTGGGAGACCCGAAAGAAACTCCTGGCTCCTGGCTTCAGATCGGTGCAGCTCCAGTCATTGCAGCCAATTGGGGAGTGAACCAGCAGATGGAAGACCTCTCTCTCTCTCTCTCTCTCTCTCTCTCTCTCTCTGCCTCGCCTCTGTGTAACTCTGACTTTCAAATGAATAAATAAATCTTTAAAAAAATGCATACCACAATATTACAAGCACTGGAACTTGTCTTCTAAAATTTTATTCTTATTTGTTAGATTTTGAAAAGCCATACAAACATTTATATTTAACCTGAGTTGTCTTTAGTGTTAGTAAAGTTAAAAATTGTTTCTGTTTCTGAAAGAATAATAAAATTGTAAAATATGAATGTGTTGGTTGCTATAAAAACTTTTAAAAATTCATCACCCCTAAAATTTTATGAATAGTGTTCTATATTTATCTGTTTATTATATAATAACTAGTATGCATTACATTATAATATTAAAAATAATTATTTTTAAGCATATAGTCAAAATTGTGATTATAATAACAATATAATTAACAGTCTATGTGTTTAAGCAAACAATATATGTGTTTTAAGATTTCTATATATATGCATTTATCCTCATGAGATTCATATGATAAGCAAATTAATAAATTAATAATGCATTTATCTGTAAATAATCAAGCTGATTCTTGATAAGATTAACTAACTCACCTATGTTCACTGCTAACATGCAAAACGCTAAGAAAAACCCCAAGCAATTTGTCTTTTCAGTCTAATTCTCTGGACTGCTATGTCACACACAGAAATAAGCAATAGGTATCTATGGAGATTTATAGATGGTAGATAGATGGATATAGCCATATATACATTATACTTAATGTGCATACATACATACATTATAAAGTAGCATTACAAAAATTATATCCAATGTTATATCTTGTAATTAACCTCCATTCTAAATTTTGTTTTATAAAATTTTATTAGTTGGGGCCAGCATTGAGCACTGCCAGTTAAGCTGCCACCATCAATGCTGGCTTTCCATAAAACTGCTGGTTTTAATCCTGGCTTCTTGGCTTCCAATCTAGCCTTATACTAATATGCCTGGGAATGCAACAGGAGAAGGCTCTAGACCTTGGGCCCCTGCCTCTATAAAGGAGACCTGAATGGAGCTCCAGGCTCTTGGCCTCAGCCTGGCCCAGTCCTGGCCATACAACCATTTGGGGAGTGATCATGCAGGTGGAATATTTCTCTCTCTGAGTCTCTGCTTCTCTCTAACTCTGGTTTTTAAGTAAATAATCTTAAAAATATTTTATATTGTAATATACCAGTGGCAAATGGAGAGAATTAAAGAAATCTTGAAATATAATTGTTAATTAATCTTTACATTTTAAAAATAAATGCTTGAATTGGTTTGATCAATTAAATTTATAATGCTGTTTTACATCATTTGATAATATTTTTGCTTGATTTTAGTTTTTTTTAATTTAAGTTATACAAGTTTTGTGTATTTCATGCATAGAGATTTAGGAACATAGTGATACTTTCCACCCTACCCTCTCTCCCACCGATACTCCAACCTTTCTTCCTCCTCCTTCTCCTATTACAACTCTTAATTTTTACAAAGATCTAATTTCAGTTTACATCATGATCAAAGTTAACCCTACATGATGTAAAATATTTCAATAAATATTATGAATAAAATAAGCACTGTTCCTCTGCAGAAGAGACAAGGATTGTAAGCAATCAAGCAATCATTGAATCTCAAAGTGTCCACTTCACTCCAATACATTACATGTTAGGTAGCCTATTAGTTACCTTAGATTAGGAAAAAAACATATGGGATATGTCTTTTTGGTAATGGCTTATTTCACTGAGTATAATGGTTTCCAGTTGCATCTTCTTTGTTACAAAAAACAGGATTTAATTTTTTTACAACTGAGTAGTACTCCATAGTGTGTGTATGTGTATGTGTGTGTGTGTGTGTGTGTGTGTGTATATATATATATATATATGTATATACATATATATCATAATTTCTTTATCCAGCCAACAGTTGATGGGCATCTGGGTTGATTCCATATCATAGCTATTGTGAGTTGCAATTCAGTGAACACAGGGGTACAGACCACTCTATCATATGCTGATTTCTTTTAGTTTGGTTAAATTTCCAAGAGTAGGATGTCTGGATCATATGGTAGGTCTGAATTCTTATTTTTGAGATATTGCCATACTATCTTCCTCAGTGGTTGTACCAGTTTATATTTCCACCAACAGTGTATTATGTTACCTTTTTCCCCAGCCTGCTTGCCAGCATTTATTGTTTGTTAATTTCTGTGTGAGAGCAAATCTAACTGGGCTGAGGTGAAACTTCATTGTGATTTTGATTTGATTTCCCTGATGGCTAGCGACTCTGAACATTTTTTCAAGTTTCTGTTGTGCATTTGAATTTCCTCTCTTGAAAAATGCCTATGCAAGTCCTTTGACAATTTCTTAGCTGGATTTTTGTTGTTGCTGAGTTGAACTTCTTTATATTTTCTATATATTAAATCTTTATCAGTTGTGTACTTTGTGAATATTTTCTCCCATTCTGTCAATTGTCTCTTCACTTTGTTGAGTGTTTCTTTTGCAATGCAGATGCTTCTTAGCTTGATATCATCCCCTTTGTCAATTTTGGTTGTTACTGGTGTTTTCCAAGAAGTCTTTGCCAATGCTAATATTTTTCAGAGTTTCCCCAATGTTCTCTAGTAATTTGATGGCATTTGGTCATAAATTTTGAGTGGACTTTTGTATAAGGTCTAAGGTAGGGTCTTGTTTCATATTTCTGCATGTGTAGATTCAGTTTTCACATCACCATTTGTTAAAGATACTGTCTGTGCTCTGGGGATTGATTTTTGCTCCTTTGCTGAAAATTATTTGTTTATAAATGTATGGGTTGATTTCTAGAGTTTCTATTCTGTCCCATTGGTCTACAAGTCTGTTGTTGTGCCAGTATTAGGCTGTTTTAATTATAATTGTTCTGTAGTATGCCTTGAAATCTGAGATTCTGATGCTGCCCACTTTTTTGTTGTTGTTGTACAGATTGCTTTAGCTATTTGATATCTCTTGTGTTACACGTTGAATTTTAGCATATTTTCTAGATCTGAGAAGAGTGACATTGCTACTGTCATTGGGATCCCATTGAATCTGTAAAATGCTTTCAGTAGTGTTACCGATTCTTCCAATCCATGAACATGGAAGATTTTTTTCCATTTTTTGATATCTTCTTCTATTTAATTATTTAGTATTTTGTAATTTTCATTATGGATATCTTTAACAACCTTGGCTAAATTTATTCCAAGGTATTTAATTTTGATTATACCTATTTTGAATGGGATTGATCTTAAAGGTTTTATTCTCAACTGTTACATTGTCTGTGTTTTTTCAGGGATATTCATTTTTGTGTGTTGATTTTATATCCTGTCACTTTAAGAAACTCTTTCATGAATTCCAATAATCTCTTACTACAGTCTTCTGGATCTCCTGTGGATAGAATCATGTCTTGTGCAAATAAGGATAGTTTAATTTCCTTCTTTCCAATTTGTATTACTTTGATTTCTTTTTCTTGCTTAATGTGTCTGGCTAAAACTTCCAGGACTATATTTAATGGCAGTAGTGAGAGTGGGCATACTTGTTTGGTTCTAGAACTAAGAGGAAATGCTTCCAGATTTCCCATTCAATAGGATGCTGGCTGAGGGTTTGTCATAAATTACCTTCATTGTGTTGAAGAATGTTCCTTCTATACCCAATTTTTTTAAGTTTTTCATCATTAAAGGATGTTGTATTTTATTAAATACTTTCACTGCATCTATTGAGATAACCATATGGTTTATGCTCTTTAGTTTATTAATAGGATGTATCACATTTATTGATATGCTAATGTTTAGCCATCTCTGGATACCAGAGATAAATCCCACTTTTCCAGGTGAATGATCTTTCTGATGTGTTGTTGCATTTGATTAGCTAATATTTTGTTGAGGATTTTTATATCTATATTCATCAGGAATATTGGTCTATAGTTCCCTTTCTGTGTTGTATCTTTTTCTGGTTTAGGAAATAGGTGATGCAGCTTTCATAGAAGGAATTTTAGAGGATTCCCTCCCTTCCAATTGTTTTAAATACTTTTAGTAGAATTGGAATTAGTTTTTCTTTAAATGTCTGGTAGATTTTGCCAGTTTTGCTGTCTGATCCTGGGTTTTTCTTTGTTGGAAATACTTTTATTACTGATTGAATTTCTGTCTTGGTTATTGATCTGTTTAGTTTTCCTATGACTTCATGATTCAATTTTGGTGGATTGCACATGGGAATCTATCCATTCCTTCTAGATTTCCCAGTTTGGTGGCATAGAACTCTTTGTATTAACTCCTGATAATTCTTTTTATTTCTGTGGTATATGCTGTTAAGTTTACTTTTTTATCTCAGATTTTATTGATTCGTGTTTTCTCTCCCTCTCTCTCTCTCTCTCTCTCTCTCTTTCTGTTTTTCATTGGTTAGGTGTACCATTGTGTATCAATTTCACTGATATTTTGTAGTATTTTTTGGTTTCAATTTTGTTTTAACTTTGCTGTTATCCTGGATACTCACCCACCTTGGAGAAGTGACTAGAGCTCCTTGGCCACACTCAGCACACACCTCATGGAATTCACAGAGAGTTTGGACATTCTACTAAGCCAGAGAGTAATAGTTCTAAAATAAAAGCCATCTAAGGGGAAGACCAACAAGTCACTCTACAAATGCATTAAAATAAATGCAGAAATTCAATAGACAAGAATAATTAGACAACACGAAAGACAACAATCCTTCAATACTACAATGTGAAGATTAAGAAATTGAATAAATGCTGGAAAAGGAAATAAATAATTGATTGTAGGATTACTTAAAAGTAATCAGAAGCAAATTAATCCATACTGTAAGCTGCAAAGCTCTCATTTGTGAATGAAGGTGAAATAAAGGCCTTCAATAACAAATAAAAATTAAAAGAATTTGTCACCACTGTGCAGCATGGCAAAAGATGCTTAAGGTTGTGCTACACACAAAAACATGGACATCACTATGAAAGAAGGTGAATGCAGAAAATATCCCAGTAAAAGTGCAAAGGAATTCCAAAATAAACAATATGAATATTTATGGAAAAATGATAGGGCTATGTCATTACTTATCAATAGTCATCTTGAATGTAATTGGCCTTACTCTCCAGTTAAAAGATACAGACTGGCTGAATGGATTAAAAAACAAGACCTATCTATTTGCTGTCTACAAGAAACACATCTCACCAACAAAGATACTTGCATACTGAAAGTGCAAGGATGGAAAAAGTTATTCCATGCAAACGGAAACCAAAAAAGATCCAGTGTAGCCATCCTATCAGACAAAATAGACTTTAACACAAAAAACTGTTTGAAGCAATAAAGAAGGGGAGTATGCAACAGGAATATGTGACTAAAATAAATGTATGTGTATCCAACTATAGGGTGCCTGGGTATTTAAAAGAAATATTCATGGATCTAAAGGAAGACATAGAGTCGATTACAATAGTAATGGGGGATTTCAACACATCACTTTCATCAATCGACAGATCAACTAGACAAAATATCAACAAAGAAACAATAGAGTAAATTGAGAGTATGGACCAAATGGACCTAACTGATATCTAAAGAACTTTTTACTTCACAGTTTCAGAAAACACATTCTTAACAATGTATGGAACTTTCTCTAGGATAGACCAAATACTAGGCCATGAAGCAAGCTTCAGCAAATTCAAAAATAATCAAAATCATATCAGACATATTTGGGCACAATGGAATGAAGCTGATAGCATTTTATGAAGATTTTGCTACACCTATGAGATTTTGATTGGTTTCATAAATTGTTTCCAAGAATTTATAATTCAACATCATAAAATATATCATATAATTTTCTATAATGATCGTGTACTTCACTTGGTGTTCACTACTTGTCAGTCTCCAAATTAAATGTTATATTAATTTTTCATTTATTTTCTTTCTCTCTCTCTCTCTCTCTCTCTTTTTCCCTCTCTCTCTCTCTTTCTCTCTTACCCACCCACACACCCAAACCCATACCCCCAAACCCACACACCCCAAATATACTTACAAATAAAAAGTTAGATGTTAGGAAATTTCAATTAAATAAATTTCCCAAATTTGTGATAAAAGGTTGGAGTGGCAGAGCTCTGATTAAAATCTATTCGTGAATGCCAGTTCTTAAGTATGTAGGCAATAAGCCATTCCTTTTCGTAAGTTTCAGTTTTCCACTTCAAAATGCTCTAGGAAATTTATATAATATGGAAATTGCCTTATATTTCAGAGTGTTAAAACAAAATAACAATAAAATATCAACCATTATGTAATGTATTAATGTCTTCTGTGGGTAATTTTAAATTCCAATTTTCTATTTCTTTTAGATGACTTGTCTAATTTACAATGTTTACAATTGCATTCATTTTGTCATATATTATCTCTTATTAATTTCTGACTTTGTTCATTTGTTTAAACATTGATAGGTTAAAAAGTTTATTTCTCTTTTCACATACAGCTGTAAAATATGCTGATTTTTATGCATGCTGGAGGCAGAGTTCTTGGCATCTATTCCTGGTCTCTCTATTCCCTACACTGATAAGCATTGCCTTGATTCTAGGAGATGGAGTACATTCCAATTAATATATGTTCACCTTTTCTTTTCACCTTGTCCTATGATTGTGATATGAGTTCATTTGAGATGCAGGTGAAAGGGCTTAAGAAAATATAATTTTCATAGGCCCAGTACATTTTGCTACATCAGAGGTTATAGATAAACATTCTTATCTTCAGCGTCAGTTAGTATCTAAGGCCATATCTTAGCTGAACTTTTTCTTCATGTCAGAGGCCATGAGGAATTTCTTGATCTAGGTTTCTGAATCAATGTTAGTCAAGATTTTATAGTTGTCTTGTTCTTGTGATGATAGGTTATGGTTCATTGACTAGCATATGTTCCCAAACAAGGTTACTTTCTCTTCTGATTACCCAATATCTAGCTAATTCTTATTTGTGACTATGCACTGAGAAAGTATGTCTCCCTATGGCTACAAAGGATAAAAAACTTTTTTTTAAAAAAAAGGATTTATTTGAAGGTAGAGAAAGAGAGAGAGAGAGACAGACAGACAGACAGAGAGAGAGAGAGAGATTCCATCTGCTGGTACACTCCCCAGATGGCTGCATTAACCAGAGCTGTGCTGATCTGAAGCCAGGAGCTTCTTCCTGGTCTCTCATGTGGGTGCAGGGGCCCAAGGATTTGGGCCATCTTCTCCTGCTTTCCCAGGCCATAGCAGAGAGCTGGATCGGAAGTGGAGCAGCCTGGACTCAAACCGGTGCCCATATGGGATGCTAGTGCTGCAGGCAGTTGCTTTACCTGTTACACTACAGCACTGGTCCCCAGGATGAAGACTTTATCTGTGGTTAAGCCCTTTCTGCCTCAGAAATATCTGAACACATAAAAGGTCTCAAGATGACTTGTGTATATTCTCTGTTTTCCCTGTGACCTATTTGCTTACCATTTCTGAGTTTTTTGATGGCCTCTTTTTGTTTTGCTTCAGCAGTGTATGTACAACGCTGACAATGTTTAATTGATTACTTTGATAGAGTCAGTCACCTGGGAAAGAAAAGTCATGTAGCATCTGAATGAAGATCGTGAGTAGTCTAGTTGTTTAAAAATAATCTCTAGGGGGTGCTGTGGTATAGTGGGTAAAGCTGCATTCTGCAGAGTCCGCATCCCATACCGGACTCAGTTTGAGTCCCAGCTGCTCTACTACTGATCCAGCTCTCTGCTAAAGCAGCAGAAGACAGCTCAAGTCCTTGGGCTCCTACACCGATGTGGGAGACTGAAATAAAGCTCATGGCTCCTGGTTTCAGTCTGGCCCAACCCTAGCCATTGTGGCCCTTTGGGGAGTAAACCAATGGATGGACAGCGGATGGAAGACCTCTCTCTGCCTCTGCCTTTCCCTCTCTAACTTATAAATAAATAAATAAATAAATAGATAGATAGATAGATAGATAGATAGTATTTCTTTCTTACTACCAAAATTTATTTTTGGTCATATATATTTAATCCTTCTACTCAAAATAAGGAATTATTTCTCTCTGATTTGCCTCAGGAGCATCGCGTGCATTTATTTTAGTAGAAAAGCATATTTTACCTAAACTGATTTATTCATTACAGTAGAGGATTCTTATATTTTGCTTAATTCTTCTTACTCTACAAGTTATGACAGTTCCTTTGGATTTTTCATTGAATTTTCAAAGTCACCTTTTATAGAAGGCCAAAGCATGATACATTTAAATGTAAGGTCTGGTTGGCACCGTGGCTCACTAGGCTAATTCTCCACCTGCGGCGCCACCTGCACCTGGGATTCTAGTCCCGTCGGGGTGCCAGATTCTGTCCCAGTTGCTCCTCTTCCTGTTCTGCTCTCTGCTGTGGCCCGGGAGTACAGTGGAGAATGGCCCAGGTCCTTGGTCCCTGTACCTGCATGGGAGACCAGAAGGAAATGCCTGGCTCCTGGCTTCAGATCAGTGCAGCGCACGCTGCAACGCACCGACTATGGCAGCCATTTGGGGGGGCGAACCAATGGGAAAAGGAAGACCTTTCTCTCTGTCTCTCTCTCTCTAACTCTGTCTATTTTAAAAAAAAATGCAAGGTTCTTAAATGTGCACTTTGGAATTTGGTAAATATATACATTTATATGTCACCCTAAAGAGATATAGAATATTTATATACCCACAGATTAATTATATATGCCCCTTTCTAATTATTCACCATGGTCCGTAGGCTAACAGCATATTGACTTTTATTGGAATAAATTCAAATTTGCCTATTTTATATAAGTGAAAGTTTACACTAATAAGTTTTTATTATTTCCTCTCTAGATGTTTTGGAGATTACTCTGTGTTGTGTATATGAGTATTATACTTTCTTTTATTATTGAATAAATTATATTTAATGAGCATTTTGTGATATTTTATCTATTTTTCTGTTAATGGGAATATTGGTTCTTCCAAAATGACTTTTTTTTTAACTTTCCAATTATTGGCCATTGGTAGATAGGTAATCTATGCTTTTTATATTGAACTTATCTCTCTGTTCACCTATTTAGTTTTTTTTTTTTTTTTGCAAATCCCATAGGAATTTCTAAGTGAAAATTCATGTGTCCTGAAAGTAAGGAAAATGCATTTCTCTTTTTCCTATATTTTGTAGTTTTATTTCCTTTAATAGCCTCATTGCATTGGTTAGAGCTTCAGTTACACAATTCAGTATAAGTGATATGAACATGTTTGATTCATTTTTTTCCTAAAGAGAAATTAATTTATTATATTAGTGGTGCATTTGTTCTTCTGCCCTTTTTTCAGGATCAAAGTGTGAACTCATATTCCTAGTCTACTCAGAGTATTTGTGAGATGTCTAAGCATTATTGTTTTTTCACATGCTCTTTCTGCATCCATTGAGAAGATTGCATGCATATCTCTCTGCACACTATCAATACTACTGAGCAAATTGACTGATTTTCTAATGTGAATTCAGACTTGCATTTCTGCAATAACTTCCACATGGTCACAACATGTTTAATAATTGTTGGATTCCATTGGCTGATATTTTGTTAAAAATGCAGGGGCTGGTAGCATGGCTCACTTGATTAATCCTCCACCTGCGGCGCTGGCATCTCACATGGGCGCTGGGTTCTAGTCCAGGTTGCTCCTCTTCCAGTCCAGCTCTCTGCTGTGGTCTGGGAGGGCCAGAGCAGGGTGGCTCAAGTGCTTGGGCCACTGCATCCTCATGGGAGACCAGGAGGAAGCACCTGGCTCCTGGCATCGGATCGGTGTAGTGCCAGCCGTGGTGGCCATTTGGGGAGTGAACCAATGGAAGGAAGACCTTCTTCTCTGTTTCTCTCTCTCACTGTCTAACTCCATCTGTCAAATAAATTTTAAAAAATGCATCTTATATTCTTATTCATGAGGGATATCTATCTGTGAATTATTTCCTATGTTTATAAGTTTGGTTTTGCAATAAGGATTTTGCTGCCCTTATAAAATTATCTGTTGCTCTCCTAATACTGAGATTAAGGCACTGCTTAAAATTTTTGCCAGTTATTGATATATGCATTTGTTTTTTCCAGTGTTTTCAAAACAAACATCTCGCTTCTCTTGGTTGCAAGAATAATTGAAAAATTGGTCTACACATTGTCTACCACCATTCACTAGCCTCTCATTCACTACAGTGTCCTTTGCTATCAACCTACTTTCAATATCAGTCTACTGAAAGCTCCTCTGACTTCCTATGAATATGATGACTGTATTATCAGTAAACATTTTTTCTCTGTAAACCGCATGTTGTTGATATTTCTTATTAGATCATCCTAATTCTCTAGCTATGTCACTGATTTTTCTCAATCTCTTTACTTTTTGAGCCTTAGTGATCTCCTCTTTAATCTTCTTATATTCACTCTTCATATTATATGATTATTTAATAGTTTTTTAGACAAATTACTATCAACAATAGTTTTTCATGCTTGAGTTCCAAGCCCTTATTTCTATTTTCTCAGAGCTTGTGCTCTCAGTATCTTCCAATGACAATATCTTGCACATTACTACCCTAGACTAAAAATCATAGAATTAATTATTACTCTGATTTCTTGTACTCTCTATATGCAGATTATTGACTATGCTTTCTAATTCTACCTGTTAGTTTTGTTGAGTTCAGACACCCAAGTATCACTGTCCAAGTTCTCGTCACCTACCCAGACTACTACACTGCTTTGATTTTGTCTCATTTCTGGATCCACTACTCCTCTAAACTATCCTAAACATTTCCATGAACTTTATCTTCTGAACACTTGTGTCAAAATCCATCATTTTGTTTTTGCCTCTATACAGTATAAAAGCTGATAAACTTTTTTTCATTTTTATCTGAGTATATATTACTTAGTTAATTACTTGCTTTGATTTTAGGTCCTTAATGTGGATTATTTCTTTGGCTTATATACATTGTGAGGTAGTCATTCATAATAAAAATTCTGAAGCAAATTTGTGTTGGTTCAACTTCTGCTATAAAATTCACTAATCTGTGAACTTGGAAATGTTTTAAACTTTAGCTTGCTCGTGTAAAGTGAAGATTATGATAGTATTTACCTAATTTAGTTTTATTAAAGTTCATTTCATAAATGACTGTGAAAAAAGTATACAAGAGTACTTTGCACACAGTAAACAATGATATTTTGTCATTATTCCTTTTATATATTTATGGGCCCAGTTTAAAGGCTTTTTCTTTCAAGATCTTACAATAATTTGTTCTTTATTATAATTATACAATTATACAAGTGGATTCAATGTCTCATTCTTTGTTCTTACTTCAAAATATAAAGCAGATTACCTTGCTCATGGGGAAATTATAGTAAATATTTTATGAATGAAATGACTAAGTCTTTACTGATTTGCATTCTTTTAATAGAAGCAGTCATTTGTAGCTATTTTAAAATAGCAAATTGTTTGGGGCAAGCTCAATCGGACTTGCCTCAAAAGACTATCAAAATTAATGCAAAGGTGTTTTTTTTTTTTCTATCTCATGAGATACTCAGTTAAAAGTAAAGACCTCTAGAGACAGTTGTTTAGCCTAGTGGAAAGATACCCCATATTAGTGTACCTGGATTCAATACCTGGCTCTGACTCCAGCTTCTTGCTTATGTAAACCCATGGAATAGCAGGTGATGGCTCAAGTGGTCGGGTTCCTGTAACACATGTGGGAAAACTGGATATACTTCCTAACTCCCAAATTCAACCTACTTGAGGGCCACTGCAGGCATTTCGGAAGTGAACCAGTGCATGAGAGTTCTTTCATTGTCTCCTTGCCTCTCAAATAAACAATGTGTTTTTTCTAAAAGTAAAGCCGTTCAAAATTCTTACATTTTTTATTTTAGTTAAAAGTATAAACAGATTAATTAACGATTTTTTTTTTAGCACTAACTTTAATGATGCCAATAAACCTGGCCAAATTTAACAAAGACAGTAAATCGTATAGGTTTACTGAGAGGACTGAGAGCCCTGTCTTAATTAAGACTGGAGCTTTTATGGGTGTAGGTATGGGCCCTCTGTTTCTCCTCCCCATTCTCTGTCTGGGATATTGGTAAGTAAAAGATTGGGGGTTTGTGGAGTTCCTGAAATTCCTCACAGAACTTCATAGTATATGTAAAAAGCATCCTTATCGTAGAATGGGGAAGATTCCCTTAAGCTGCTCCTGGGAGAGAGCCGGGACCATCTAACAAAGTAATCAAACAAAAGCAATACTTAGATTTGTAATTATTGGTCAGGCTTGCTTCTGCATTCTTCCCTCATTCAACCACAGAAAAAATCCACCCAAAAAGGTTTTCAGACAAGGACTAAGTTTTTGAATGTATAAATGCTGGTCTGTTTCTAAAAGTTGCTTCTACATTTCTTCTCTAATATAACCACATGAAAATTCCCATTTTCTTTTAAAAAAAATCCCATTTTCTTTGGCTCTTCATACACACATAGCTAATATGGAGCTGGCAATCTTAGCCATCCCCTCTCAGGAGGGGCATGTCATCAAACTTTTTCTACACATTCTAGTATTGAAATGTTGTGTTCCTTTGGGGGCGTCGTGTTGTCTGCCTTAATTTTGTCTCTGATTTCTCCAATTATTTTCAGGCATTTTTAGAAACACTTGCTGGTTTTCTCCTCTGATGGATTGTATCTTTGAACCTTGTCTCTGTGGCTCAGGAGAGTGTCTTCTCATTCAGTGAATATCTAGAGTGTGTGCTGAGTGCAGCTAGGGAACTCTGGTCAGTGCCCCAGGGTGGGATGATTACCCAGAGTGACACCCAAATTGAGTGTGGTACACCTCCTCTCTTGTCAGCAGAGGAGAGTATATGATCATCTCTGTTGGTGTAGTCACACTCTTACCTCCTCTCTTTTGAAGTGATCAGTGTCTGGGGCTAGTCCACAGTGAGTACAACATTTACTGCAATCTTCAGTGTTAGCAAGGAACTGTCACCGATGGCTCACTCCAAGCCAGCAGGGAGTTCTGAGCCTCTGATTCATTGATTGCCAGAGACCTAGCTACACCCCATGTGCTATTGTACAGTCACAGGGTTCCCACAGTCTTAGTGCACAGTCACAGGATGCAGAGTATCCACTTCACCCCGCTAACCTGCCCCATCCATGGACATTCCCACACCCAGCTGCCGTGGATGCTCCACCTTGGCAGTTTGAGTCCTGGAGTCTGTGATATGTTAAGAGGCAGGGGGCCTCCTACATGGATGCCAAGCGCCCTGTCAACTCTCCCAGCCACACTCAAAGTCAGTGGGGAACAAATTTTTTCCCTCTGGTAAAATTTCCTGATCACACACGCTCACAAGAGCTGAAATAGCCTCTGCTTGTGTCAGGCTGATGCCTTCTCCCCACCAGCTGCCGGCTACCCTTCCTGGGGCATGGTGAGAAAGAATGTGCTTTTGTTTTGTTGGGATAGGTGTGTACCCTTTCCCCAGGTAGGGCTCCAGTTCAGATTCAAAGACAGTGTGGTCTTCAAGGTTCTCCAGCGATGTCACCAGTGGGACAGGCTGCTACGTATGTTCTCACCTCACTGTCCAGAGCTGGTGTGACCTACAGTTCCTAGCTGCAGGGATCATGTTGGTGTCGGCGCTCATTTCTGCACATTGGCATCTTCCATGCTATACAAGAGCATCCCTCTTCCTTCTGGAGAATTTCAACTGCAAACCTCTCTCCAGCTCTCTGCTAGGAATGCACATCCTCTGCTTTTCTTCTTTTATTTTCCTGTGATCTAAACCAGTACATCTTTTACCTATTCAGCCATCTTTGAATCTCAAACTAAACTATTATGACTTTAAATTTCGGGTGACTTTCTAAAAGTCTTCACCTAAAGAAGTTATTTTAGATATGGGTGATCAGTTCATGACTATTGTAATTCTTCAAGATTAAATTTTCAGTGTTGAGAATCAGGGTAGAACTGTTTTAGAAAGATCTAACTAGCTGGCGCCGCAGCTCAATAGGCTAATCCTCCGCCTTGCAGCGCCGGCACACTGGGTTCTAGTCCCGGTCGGGGCGCCGGATTCTGTCCCGGTTGCCCCTCTTCCAGGCCAGCTTCCTGCTATGGCCAGGGAGGGCAGTGGAGGATGGCCCAAGTGCTTGGGCCCTGCACCCCATGGGAGACCAGGATAAGCACCTGGCTCCTGCCTTCAGATCAGAACGCTGCACCGGCCACAGCGAGCTGGCAGCAGTGGCCATTGGAGGGTGAACCAACGGCAAAAGGAAGACCTTTCTCTCTGTGTCTCTCTCTCACTGTCCACTCTGCCTGTAAAAAAATAAAATAAAATAAAAAAGAGATCTGACTATATATATATATATATATAGGAACTTCAAGGTAGAAGAGACTTATAAACCTCTTGTAATTTGTTTATAATTATGACTGTGAATAGTTTGATCTGTATATTGCATCTCTCTATTCACTTTGCTCCAAGACTTGTTTGTCATTCCATTGTGAGGATTCTTGTCTAGAACCAGGCAAATCTATGCTGCAAAAGTGAAAAGATGTCTTATATTAGCAACATTTCTCAACTATTACTTTAGCCTCAAAAAACAAAATTGATTTGACAATACACATAAAAGTGTTATTATGGATTTATGATTTTTGTTTTCACACATTTTCCCTTAGGCTTTCAGATTCAGATTTTAGGTGAATCATTTTGTATTTGTAAATCACACATTTTTTGGTTTCAGTTGCTTTATCAAATAGTTGCAGGTCTTTGCTGAAGTCATCCGTGAATATAGGGAGTGACATTTTGCTAGCAATGCACTTTACATCACAGTAACAAGCTTGAGCTTCACTTTTGTGGAATGACCCTGAAGTGGGTACAACTGGGAGTGATGAGGATCTATCAAGGTGAGTGAATACTACTTTATTAGGTGAAGAAAACCATTTGTTTTGTCAACCTACTTTTTTGCTTCAGTGAAAACACAGCCTTTTAGAAACTTAAATGGTCTCACATTCCATATCTGCTAAATTTCCATTTGTCACATCTACACACAGTGGATTTTTTCCAGCTGAATTTTTTCCCCTATGGAAGTTTCTGAAATTTAAATCCTTCACATTTACCTGGACTGTCTCCCTTGTGGTTGCTGCAGATGCATTTCTGGATTTCAGTTCAACATAAAAAGAATTGGCATTTACAAATGCAGATGAAGCAGTATAATGGACTATTCTATGTTCTTTTGAAATTGTCTTGGGCTTACTTGTAGTCACTATTTCTTGAATTTATTCTCAGTTTTAATTCTGAATATTGCTATCAATTACTGGCCACTAACCACCCTCCCTTCTTTCCAGTGCTATTATTTTTATATACTGTATATCCATTTGTTGGCTTGGTCTTGGTAGTGCTTATCTTACAAAGTCTGTGTGTTGACTTGTATCAAAAAACAAAAATATTTCATCTTTTATAGAACACCATTCTATCTGAAAGGAGGCTAAGTAAACCACATGCCACTGTAGTCTTAAAAATGTTCATTTCTACCAGCCCCAAAGAGTTAGTGATCCTGGCTTGCCAAGAAAAGCCAGTACCAAAGCTAGTTAGGAAGCTGTATATGCAGCTTATAATAGTGTTGAAGTACAAGTGAATTCAAATGAAAATGCTAATTTTTACTAAGTAGTTTTACTCTTAGTCTGCAACACTATATATATACCAATCCTAGGTAGTTTCAAGAGCCAAACATTTACCATTGATTATCTTAGTTTAGAATCTTTTCTCTATCACTATTTCAAACATTATAGCTAAGAATTATATAGGTGTCGTAATTATTACATATAATTAATTTATAACAATTGTTAAGTGTTCACATAATTATTTAAAAATTATATATAAATATCAGAATTATTTTGGAAGTTTGCTTGAGAAAAGTAGCTTGTGCAATATTCAGTGGATAGTGACCAGTGCAATATTCATCAGGAAATATAAGCTCAGTAATAGGAAAAGGCATGGTATAAAGATGTGCTGCTGTCCACTATGGTAGCTGCAAATTGTATTTGGCTATTTGATTTTAAATGCAAATGTAACAAATGACAATTGGACAAAGTTAAAAATTATTTTCCTGAGTACATTCCCATGCCTTGTATGAATAGTTACATACTGCTCATGGCTATCAGACTGGATAGTGCAGAAAGCTATATAGGGGTAGTCTTTATACATTATTGTTGGTATCAAACAGTCCTTATTTGAAATGTTGGCTCCACTTCCCCCCATTGGATGATATTAACAAGGTCATTTTATTTCATTTTTTAAGAGTCATATTGACCTAGAATTTTGAGAATAAATTCATAAGATCTGCAAGCTTTGAGTGATCTTGTGGTAGTCACATAATCATAGGATTATGAAACAGCTATGCTGTTTGAAGACAAAATCCAGGAAAGATCCAAAGGTACAGCACCAGAAAGTCAAGTGATTTTCATTTTCTCCCATGACAAACCTCATCTGTCTCCATGTTATCTTTATGATCATCTGTTTCCAACAGGTTTCTTTGCTTCTTGCAAAGGAAAAGCTATAATCACCCTGCTTCACTTAGAAATCCTAAAAGAAGCTCATTGTCTTTGCTTCTATCCCTTGATGTTATTTAGAGGGCAAAGTACAATGAATATTCCAAAACCCTATTGAAGTTAATTTTAGGAATCAGAAATACTTCATTATATAATAAATTGAACTGACATTGATAAAGCAGTTTTCTAAAACATATTTGAGAAAGAAGCCACACAGATAATCTGGATGACTCAAGAGCTAGGTATAAACATGATAGCATCTATTGATGTGTGCTTTGAAGGATATTTCTTGGAGTAGTTGAAAAGACATCAATTAAGCACCATTTAAAATGCATGTAATACTGGGCAGACATTTATCCTAACATTTCAGACACTACTTAGGATGCCTACATTCTTTATTAAAGTTCCTTGGTTAGATATATGGTTTCAGCTGCTGACTACAGTTATCTGCTAATTGGCACCATGGAAAGTAACAGTTGATTGCTAAGGTAGTTGGTTCCCTGCCACCCACAGTGGAGGCTTGGATTGTGTTTAATGCTCCAAGTTCTGGCCTAACCCAACCCTGGCTATTGCAGGCATGAAGAGAGTGAAAAAGTGGCTAAGAGCTCTCTCTCTCTTTCCCCCTTTCTCTAGGCATCTGCCCCTCAAATAAATAAAAAAAATTAATTAAAAATAAATTCATATCTCATTGTAGAATATAAATGGTAATTTTGTTGTCTCATCTTTCAGTTACTTATTAATTAGTAAGACACACAGAGAAATATGAATCCCTTACCTCTTTTTTTTTTTTTGTCCTAGAAGGGTCTTGCAAAGGGTTTACATGCTAAATGATCTTTGTGACCAAATTCTCACTGGAGGTTTTTCTTCCAGCTCCAACTTTGCTTGAAAACATTTTCATCAATCCTCTTTACCATTCAGAACATAGCATACTCCACTGCCCTTCTTCAATGATTCTCTGTGTTTTATCTGCTTCAGATGCCCTCAATGTTCCTTGCTGTTCCTTTCCTTGTAGACCCTCACTTGCATGTAACAGTTCACTTTGCTTGCATACTTTGGATACTTATAGTAAAAATTGCCTATACGTTCTTATTATATACTTCATTAATTTTAAAATACCTGGATATTTTAAGTAGTTCCACTAGCCATTCCACAATGTATACATATTTCAAATACATATCATGCATTACATGATAAATATATACAATTATGTTTGCCAATCAAAAATAAATTTTTGGCTAAGGCATACCCAAACTCATCTTTATTCTTTTCACATTCTATTAAAATTCTGAATCAATCAGAACTCACAGTGTGGGGACCAAGCATTTGTCACAGCAGTTAAGACATTGGCTGGGACACTTGTAACTCATACTGAAGTGCCTGGGTTCGAGTATTGGCTCCAATTCCCATTCTAGCTTCCTGCTCATGTGTACCCTGGGAGGCAGTAGTGATGGCTCAAGTATTTATGTCCCTGCCACCTGTGTGGGAGAGCTGAGTTGAGTGTTAGCTCCTAACTTGACTCTCCACTTTCAAATAAAATAAATTTTTACAACAAAAAATTTTAACATTGAATGACTCTGAATTTTGTATGTTTTAAAATGATATCTAACAATCTCTGTTGGTTTAGATGAACCTTTTGTGTACAATAATGAAAAACTTTAGTTACCAGAAATCATATGCATCAAATGATGAGTCAGATATTTTCCTTACTGGATAAATAATAATTAATAGGAATTCTAACATAAAAAATAGAAATTAAAATCCATAATTAATTTAAAATTTTAATTATGCTCCATCCATGAATTTTCATATTTCCAAATTACAAGCAACCTTTCCTTGAATGTTTATATATTCAGATCTTTAAAATATGTGAAAAGATTATTTCATAAAGGCAAAACTCCCAGATAAGCTTATAAATGTATTTTGTGGCTCTAAATAAGTATTGCTAAATTGTTTCACAAAGTGTTTCTATCACCACAAATGTATTTACTTTTCCCAGATAGTTGTTTTGAAATGACTTTAATCATTCCACAATCAGAGAATGTTCATCAGTGTGCAAAGTCTTTGTTATTCAAAGTCCTATGATAGTTCAGTTTTGCATTGTTAGTTGCAGGCAATAAACAGAACTTGAGTGCATCCGTAGGTTACTCATTTTCATTCATTAGTTACTGAATTTCTGGTTAGAGATCTAGGCCCATCTAGAATCCTTGGGAGAAGTGTTTGTTCTGTGACTGTTTTCTTTTCCTCATCTAATGTTAACGTTTTAGTTAATATATACAGATATAGAAGTCTGTGGCCAGAACTATTGGAACAAATACTCTTTTAATGGCACTATTATTTTCTGTAGGCTGGTTCCAAGTGAGATAAAGTATATCTCAAGGACATCACTTGGGAACTTGTTAAAAATGTATACTTTCAGGTCTTATGACTTTAAGAAGACCTGCTGGGTTACAAACTGCATTTCAAGATTACCCTTTGATTCAGATATACATTAACATTTGAGAACTGCTGATATAGGTGATTTTGAAGTCAAATTGAGAAATAAGTTATTTGCCATTCATTATTTAAGAATTGCTATGATTTTTACCTGATTATCACAACCAAGTACAGAAAGAGGAATTCCTTTTTTCCTATATGGATCGGGCTTTTCATTATGCAAATTTTAAAGAACCTATTGTCTTATGTATCATTCTTAGAATTTGTTATTTTCAAAATTCCTGCCTCAACTAACTTTTAAAAGTTGTTTGAATTTTCTAGTATTCCAAATAGATTAATTTGCTTATGTTAATGACATCACAAAATTTCAACAGTCATTCTCCATACAGACTGCTTAGATATTTACAGTGATTTATTCAAGTTTTTTTATTTTTTATTGTTATGGAGACTTAACAGCAAAGTACATGAAACAAATCTTTTTTTCTGCTTTAAGATGTCTATATACTATAGAGATAATACAAAAAATCATTCAAGTATGGTCTCTGAGGAATAATGTGCTAAAATGTGTCCATTCATTCAACAAATATTTAATGGACATCTACCATTTGCCAGCCCTAAGTGCTAAGGATTTCAAAATGAACAAAAAGGAAAAAATCCTTGTCCTCAAAAGGCCTACAGTGCATGAACAGAGTACATGATGGGGAAGAAATGAAAAAAAAACACAACAATGTCACATATTAAGTATTACTGTGAAGAGTAACATTGAGCCAGAATAGCAGGGGGGATGGAAAGAGAGACTTGGGCTTCTGTTTCCTTCTGAAACAATGTTGCCTTACATGAACCAAATCTTAACTCTTTGGCTAGTACTATGCTGTCACTTTGGAATTTTTTTGTGTTGCTATTTTATGCTACTGTTTCCACCAAAGTCAGTTTCATTGCTCTTGGTTCAAAGCCCAGGAATACAATAATAGAATTTTTATAGAGAAATCCATGTAGCATCCAGGCTCTAATACTCAATATTAGTAAGATAAAAAGAAAGGATACACTGGTTGCTGTGTAAAAATTGAATAAGCTTATATGCTCAAGCTTAGTTTTTACATGATTTTAGTATGAATTGTTTCTTTATGTTGTTGCTGTTTAGGGTAAAACTGATCATGTTAACTAGGAGCTGAAAGCAGCTGAGAAGCTTACTATGGCTCACACATTTTGTAAATAAACAAATAAATTAAAAAGGAATGGATTATCATTTAGGGATTTTTTTTTTTTTACCCTAGAGTGCAAAATTTCTTCTATGTCTTTTAGTTTTCTAATTACAAATAAAATAGGTAGAGGAAAGGTGGACTTGGCCCTCTAAATAAAGTTACTTAAGAGAAGCAGTAGTTGCAGCAAGAAAGAAAATGGGACTAATACTACAAATCCAGTGGAAACTTAAGAACTGGAGATGCAAAATATCTGAAATGGAGTGGGGGGCAAAAATGCAAGAAAATATTCGTGGAGCTTCTTTGTGACTTGCCATATTTTTACCCTGATGAGATAGGAACAAATTCAGAATGTTGAGTAGATATAGCTATACCATATATTGTATATCACATACTATATAATTATATAGCTATACAAAATCTGTGACTATAAAGATAAAATAGAGAGTTTATGTTGGGATGATAATCTTGACTCTGTGTATACAATCAGCTATTTATGGACAGCAGAGAAAAATCTAAAAATATTCAATGTAGATGGTGAATATTTTAAACATAACCTCTGACTATTGCTTTGTATACTATTAATAGTTCTTGTTTTTCTTTTTTTCTTTTTCCTTTTCTTTTTTGCAAGGCACAGTTAGACAGTGAGAGAGAGACACAGAGAGAGTTATAGGCAGTGATAGAGAGACAGAGAGAAAGGTCTTCCTTCTGTTGGTTCACTCGCCTAATGGCTGCCACAGCCAGCGCTGCGCAGATCTGAAGCCAGGAGCCGGGTGCTTCCTCCCAGTCTCCCAAGTGCAGAGACCCAAGCACTTGGGCCATCCTCCACTGCCTTCCTGGGCCACAGCAGAGAACTGGACTGGAAGAGGAGCAACCACAACTAGTACCTGGCAGCCCAACTGGGACTAGTACCCGGGCTGCTGGCACCGCAGTGGGAGGATTAGCCAAGTGAGCCACAGCTTCAGCCTTAGCTCTTGCTTTTTTGATTTTGCACTTTTCCCTTGTTTGTTGATAATGATGAAGAAGATGATGATGGTGGTGGTAGCAATAACAGTAAAATGCAGAAAAAATACGAGTAAAAATAAGAATAAGCTAACTTACCCCAAAAATGGTGGAGTTAGAAATGTGCCAGGGGATTCCAATACAATACTATCAAGGTGGCATGTACCAAGGCCATCTCACTAGTCCAAGTGATCAATTTCAGTTCACAATTGATCATACTGATAGGACTAAGAGTCAAAGGGATCACACAAACAAGACTAGTGTCTGCTAATACTAACTGATAGAATCAAAAAGGGAGAGAATGATCCAACATGGGAAGTAGGATACGCAGCAGACTCATAGAATGGCAGATGTCCTAAATAGCACTCTGGACTCAGAATCAGCCCTTAAGGCATTCAGATCTGGCTCAAGAGCCCATGAAAGTATTTCAGGCATAGAAAGCCAATACACTCTGACAAAGAAAAAAAAAAAAAAAACCTAAATGAAAGATCTCTGTGAGTGAGATCCCAGTAGAAAGAATGGGCCATCAAAGAAGGAGGAACCTTTCTCTGAAGGGAGGAAAGAACTTCCACTTTGACTATGACCCTGTTGGAATAAGATAGAAGTCAGTGAACTCAAAAGGCCTCCATAGCCTTGGCATCTCATGACTAGGGCCTAGGGAGATTACTGATGCCATAAACAAGAGTGTCAAATTGTTAAGTCAACAACAGGAGTCACTGTGTACTTATTTCCCATGTGGGATCTCTGTCCTTAATATGTTGTTCAATGTGAATTCATGCTATAACTAGTACTGAAAAAGTATTTTACACTCTATGTTTCTGTGTGGGTGCAAACTGTTGAAGTCCTTACTTAATATATACTAAATTGTTCTTCTGTATATAAAGATAATTGAAAATGAATCTTGATGTGAATGGAATGGGAAAGGGAGTGGGAGATGGGAGGGTTGCAGACAGGAGGGAAGATATGGGGGAGAAAAGGCCATTGTAATCCAAAAGCTGTTTTGGAAATTTAAGTTACTAAATAAAAGTTAAAAAAATTAGAATAATGAACAGAAAATCTATCTTCTGAAATAAGATATTATAAAAATATAAAGTGGATATACTCTTTGGATATAACAACATGAAAACATTAAAAAAGAATAAAAATCATAAATCAGGATATAAAGAACTCATCTCTGATAACAAACCATGTGGTAACAGGCAGGAATAAGTGTAAAAATTTAAACTGTAATATAATCAGTAACAAATGAAATAGTAAATGGATAATCGAGATAAAGACCAAAAAAGAGTTCTACAAAAGTGCATAATTTAACTACAAAACCACATGAAATTATGTAAATGAATAAATACAAGGACAGAAAATACATATGTAGCATTTTGAAGTCTGATGATTGACAGTTTATGAAGAAATAACGTGTTATCTTACCATGTTTGAAAAAAATTTGATTTTTAGGTCAAAAGGGTCTCAAATTAATATATTGTAATGAGAAAAAAAGCTCTCTTTTATCACCTGATACAATTTTAAATTTAGGAACAAAGAAAAAATATCTAAACATATAAAGACAAATGAATATGAAATAAAAAAGAACAAAAACAAAGGGCATTTCAAATACAGAAAGAGAAAAGGCTGATTAGTTTCTGTACTGAAATTCCAAACTCTTGAAAACATCAGCACAAAGTAAACAGGATTTTATGACAGGAATAGTCAAAGATTATGAAATAATAATTCTTTGCTTAATCAAGAAATAGCTAATGTGGGTATAAATGGGGAAGGAATCAGACTTATAAGTAAACTTTAACATCTTTTCATGGAAGAGAAAAATGAAACATAATCAAATGATAAAGAGTCATAATGAAAAAGTATAGGCCTTTATAAAAATAGTATCATGGGCCGGTGCCGTGGCTCACTTGGCTAATCCTCCTCCTGTGGTGCCAGCACCCCGGGGTTCTAGTCATGGTTGCTCCTCTTCCAGTCCAACTCTCTGCTGTGGCCCAGGAAGGCAGTGGAGGATGGCCCAAGTGCTTGGGCCCTGCACCCGCATGGGTGACCAGGAAAAAGTACCCGGCTCCTGGCTTCAGATTGGCGCAGCACTGGCCATAGCGCCCATTTGGGGAGTGAACCAACGGAAGGAATACCTTTCTCTCTCTCTCTCACTGTTTATAACTCTCTCTCTCTCTCTCTCTCTCTCTCTCACTGTCTAACTCTGCCTGTCAAAAAATAAAAAATTTTAAAAAATTTTAAAAAATTTTAAAAATAGAAAAATAAAAAAAATGGATGGACAGCATTCACCATTGAAACCCATAATTTAAATAATTTTAAGTATAATATGTTAAAAAACAGAATGTAAAATTCATTAATAATTTTTGAAATAGAGCTTGCTAAGTGTCAAATAATTTATTCATGAACCTGGGGTCTTAATAACATAAATTTTTTAAAAGATTTATTTGTTTATTTGAAAGACAATACAGAAAGACAGACACAGAGAGAGAGATAGAGATCTTTGATCTGCTGGTTCACTCCCAAAATGGCAGAAACAACTGGGGCTGGGACAGGGCAAAGCCAGAAGGCTGGGAGAATCTGTGTCTCACACATGGGAGCAGGGGCCCAAGGACTTGGGCCATCCTCTGCTACTTTTCGAAGTGCATTAACAGAGTTGGATCAGAATTGGGACAGCCAGAACTCTAACCAGTTTTCACAGAGGATGCTGGTGCTGCAGGCCCTGGCTTTAACCTGGTATGCCACAGCACTGGCCCCAATAACTTATAAATTTAAATTCCAAGAGAAAAAGTAAACACCATCAACCAAAATTCCATCAACTCTAATCAGTTATGCATTTTCAGCATTTTCATATGAATTTTTGCTGTCCAAATCTCTGTCCTTCCTTTTCTCTAATAGGTATACATTCAAATAAATGATGATTCATTTCTTTTTTATTGTAGTAAACTTACATAAGTAAATTATACTCTCTTTTTATTTAATCTCATCCTTTCCTATATTGTTTCTCTTTTTTATAACAAGCAAAACCTAACCAAAATTATTTTAGGCTTTTTGTTTTTATCCCACTGTGGTCTAGGCCTTTTAAACTCTATGACAGTCTTTGTTTCTATGTCATCCTAGATATTTTGTCAATTTTAATGAACAATCATTTTACCAAAATAATTACTATTGAAGTCACCCTTTGAATTTAAGGTTACTAGTATTACAGCTTATTCAGTTCTTGTTTAAGTTTATTTCAGCAATTTATCCAGTGCAAAGCTAAATTAGCACCCCTTTTGCATTGATGATCTTAGCTAATGGAATGTTATTCCATCTCTTCATCCAGAACAGAAATATGAGAAAGATCCAGGATCCTTCTCTCTATTTTTCATATCTTGACATTCAGGGAGATCCTACCTTTAAAATCTTTAATCCATACTTCCATATTCTTTTTTTCCTTTCTCCAACATAACTGTCCTTACCTGAGATCTCATCATCAGTTTATAGATTACTGCAATAGCCCTATATGTGTTTTAACTGCCTAGAAATCTGCTTCCCCATCCATTCACCATGGTGTTCCAGTACTCTCTTTTAAAAACAACATTTTAATATTGCTAAGTAATATTTTAATATTGCTAAGTAAACTCATTACCTTGTTAGATGTGGAATGACCCCCACTTTTCTAATGCATTATTATTTCCTGGTGATCCAATGTGAGAGTCACCTTCATGTCCCCAAAAGCTACTATAATAATGTGATGCTGGTTAGTAGAACGATTTAATATGTTATGTGTAAATGAATAAATAAATATATACTCTTGAGTTTTATTGATTATTCTCAATATTCCCTCTGAAAAAGCGCTTTAAAAGACTCATTTAAGTTTTCACTTTTCTCTTGTTCCTAAACTCAGACATCCATTTCAACCTAAGATCTCTCTGAGTTCTCTCTTTTACACATATTTTTTGCTTCAAAGCAATAAGAAAAAATGTCAGTTAAATTGCTTTGTATTATTAGCTTGCTATTTAGACTGGGTAAATATCAAACTTCTGAACAATTAAGTACAATCTCCTGGGATCCGTTGTGATTGTGTATGTTATTCCACACCGTGTACAGTGAAGAGTTCTCTTTGTAACCAGTGAAATGTTTATAATCATTAGTTGCTGCTAAATAGAAACATGATACATATGATACATATGATAACTTTATCTCTCAATCACTCCTTAATTAATCCTCATATTTTAATTTTTTGTTAAAATCTATAGAATATTTCTTTCAACTTGTATGTGCTGTGTGGCTAATATCTAGGCACTTCGTATGGTGCTGCATCCAACAAAATTATTTTAAATACACATTATCCTAGGAGTTTCTCTTCATCCAGGAGAAGAAAACATATAAACATAAAAAGTAAAGATTATTCATAATATCAAACAGGTAGACTATGAGCAATAATGACCAAAATTAAAAATGGTGAGATGGATTGTCTATGTATTTAAAAGGAAAAGATCCAGCTTTTCTGTCACTGTCTGTTGAAAGTTTGTAAAAATAAAAAAGAACAGCACACTACACATATGTAAACAAAAAAGAACATCATGCACACACATGCATGCAGTAAAGAAATCTCTGTACCAGGAAAACAACTTGGTCTTTAGGAGGGATGGAAAGCTCTTGATGATTTCTGAGATATTCAGAGATGGTTCACTTTCCTTTCTGCTCTAAAACATGAGCATTATTGAGCATGAAAGTGGTGGAAACAGTGGTATGTGTTTGCCACAACCAGTTTTATGTTCTTCTTCCCTGGACTCTTTGAAAGCTGAACTTATACCCTTTCATTATGAGTGTGGCAATGTAAGGGAAAAAATCTTGTGAAATATGATTCATGTTTTTTCCAAGCTACTGCATAATTGTCCTGTCAATATCTTCCCCTATTCAGCTAATTAAATACACCTTGTGGTGCAGAAGGTTATGTTACCCATATGCCATAATGGAGTGCAAGCTTGGGTCCAGCTAGCTGGCTTACAATACAGCTTCTTGTTTGTGTACCTGGGAAGGCAATGGAAAATGGTCCAAGTATTCAAGTTCTTAGGTCCCTGCCACCCACACAGTAGGCCAGAAAGGATTTCAGACTCCTGGCTTTGACTTGGCCTAGCCCCAGCTGTAGTGGGAATTTGAGAAGTAATCTCTCCCTCTAGGGTGTCTCTCTCTCTCTCTCTCTCTCTCTCTCTCTCTCTCTCTCCCCTCTTCTCTCTCTTTCCCTCCCTACCTCCCCCCTTTCTGTCACTCTGCCTTTCAAATAAATAACATAAGTCTTTATTTTTAAAAAGATAATTTGTGCTGAGATGGAAAAGGCTGAGACTCAATTCCAAGTCATCTTTGATAACCATATGGAAGAAAATTACCTTAGAAAGTTTCCTCTCTACAATCTATTTTATGAGAGAAAAAAGCAACTTTCATATGTGAAACCATGAGATTTGAGGTTTCTCTTTCTTTTTACTGCAGCATGGCATTTCCTAATCTCATACAAATTTCCCTAAAACTACTTTTCTTTATTTTGAAACTATTCTGTCAGTAGAATGTGCACCTTTTCTCTGCAAGAAATCTTTTAACCAAAAAAAAAAAAAAAAAAAAAAACCTTTAACACTGTAGAGATAAAGCCATTTGAAATTGAAAAATCTTGTCTAAATTGGTAAAATAGTTTTGCTTTACTGTTAATCCTCTTGGATCATTTGTTTTCTGCTCACAACTTGCTCATTCCTTATATGGACAACTTTCCCCACTCCCATTTTAATTTAAATGTGAGAACTCACTGTGTATCTCTCTCTTTTTCCAGCTTCTACCTATTCAGCAATGCTGAAAATACAACTACAGGCTTATGTGACAAGTTACTGTATGGGGAATTTCAGGAATAAAAAGGCCAACTGATCATTTCCCCTAGTACAGATTTTTAGGCAAAAGTACATAGTTGCTGTACCATTAGATTCATGACCTGTATTTCTGGTGTTGGATTAAATTATATATAATAATTATAATGTGTCTTTTGATTTTAGTCCAAGACTAGTAAGTTCTCAATCAAAAACGCAATATTCTCTAAAGGGATATTTAATTTCCTACACGTGGAATATATTATTAGCAAGTTCACAAAATCAACCTTACAATAAAAAATAAGGTGATCATTCATGTTATTCCATCTTCTTTGTGTGGCTAATCCATGTTAATATAAAATAATGACCTCATTTCATTTTGCCACTCATCCTCCTCCAATCTTCAGGCAAAGTCGTGTTAGAATATTTTTGTTGTAACATCCAAATGCAAAACAAAGCCAAAAAACAAAGTGAAACAACCAAACAAAAACTGGGAATTTTGGATTAAGACAAGTTGGGACTAAGAAAGTCCTCAAAGAAAGAGGACTTCAATAAATGAAGAGTTTGACAACCAGAGTCACTTTGCAGGGGTACGATGTAAGTGAAAGGTGACAGAGAGGACAGGGACTCATGTTTATTGGGAGCCAATTTACAACCCGGAGTTAGAAAGGGCCCACAGTGAAGGGCAAA
This sequence comes from Sylvilagus floridanus, assembly GCA_949820135.1. Taxonomy (NCBI): domain Eukaryota; kingdom Metazoa; phylum Chordata; class Mammalia; order Lagomorpha; family Leporidae; genus Sylvilagus; species Sylvilagus floridanus. Next base: position 35,306,169 of record OX463245.1, on the reverse strand, counting down.
AATAGTCCCTGATCACAGGAACAGAGGATTTGCCTCAGTGACAGGAAGTGAGACAGGGCTAGAAAATGGGAGGGCTGTAACCTTTGCAGTTTTGCTTTGGTTTTACTTATACTTGTAAATGACAGAAGGGAAAACTAAAAAGAGCAAGGGACCAAAAACATACTTAAAAATGTTTCTTAAAATTATAAAAATTTTAACTATATAGACTCATATACTAGATAACTGGTATACTTTCTGGTTGGTGATTATAGATAGCAAGCTGCTATGTTTCATTGAAATTTTTAAAAATGTCATATAAAATATTACTCTACATAATATCTTTTAAGTTGAACAACTCCATTGTTTTGGAAACATAATACATTTGTGTTACAGGAGACATTCAATGTAAAATTTTAAGTAATACAGAAAACAAATGCTAGAAGGAAAGTGTAACATCTCTCCAAATGCCATATGATATCATTGTTAGCTTTCATTGAATCTTATTCTGGACTCTTACCTTTCTCTCTGTATTTGGATAAATTTAATAAGAGATGGAAAATAATTTTAGAAAAATTCCATCACATTAAAATAACACTGTCAACAAAATTTTGAGTCAGTGACTTAATAATAATTTAAGTGGGCTCCTCCACCTAAAAGAAATTTGTAAGGCTAATAACAGTTATTGGGCTATTTTTCATCTTTAATAAGTGAATGTTGACGTTTCAACTACCAGAAACAGTTTTAGAGAGTAGTGTTTGATTGCTGCTTAAAATGATGAGGCAGACTTCTGCTTCTCTCCACTTTCCCAACATGCCAATTTTAGCAAAATATGTTAATATTTATACATTGTCAAAGTTTATAGAATTCATATTCTGTTTTACAACCTTCATTTCCAGAGATGTTTGGTATTAATTCCATTTTTAAATTGATTCAGTGTTCTTAGCCAGTACTTTTATGACAGGTTTTCCATTTCAGATTTTATTTTGTTTTGCTTCATCACTTAGTTGACTGGCGTTATTTATCAAGTTTGCTTTTTTCTTTAAAAATGACCCATAAATACTGAATTCCCTGAGTTTCTGCATGCCTGAAAATATCTGTCACTTTGTATTGTTTTGTCCTGTTTTATTGTACTTGAAGGACAATTTGGTTATGTGTAAAATCTTGGCTCTGGTTTTATTTTCCCTTAGAACTTTGTAGCTATCACACCATTATATTTTGGCATTTAATGTTACTGTGGAGAAATTTAAAGCAAGATAGAATTTTTATTTTTCCACTGCAGGTGACTTGGTTTTTTCTGCACTATAACATGCTTTCTTTATATTTGAAGTTCCATAAATTAGTCATAGTTCATTGACAATTGAGCCATTGTCAATTTTAGGAAAAAATAACACTTTTTTTCCTGAAATGTATCCTAATGCAATTAAAATCTTACCTTTATTTTTTCCTATTATACCCTTTAACACTAGATTCTGTTTGACTTTTGAGGTTCTACTTCAAGGACAGAAGTTATATTGGATCTTTACTTTCTGATATTTAAAATGATCACCTTCATTTTTATTACTTTGATCTTCTTGTCATTTTATTCTAGACTCAGTATAATATTCTCAAACCTCTCCTTCTGTTCAAATTTGAATTTAATTTTGACCTTTTTTGTGCCTTGATGTTTCTAAATTAATCCTTGTTATATAATGAGCATTTTTTACTTTATTTTGCAGTGTCCCCTTTAACAATATTTATTTTAAATGTTATCTCATTTTAGAGTTTTGTCTTTAATGACTCATCACATAAAATTTTCAAGAGTGGGGAATGTATTCTCTTCCTAGGACTGTATTTTCATCTAAGGCAGGGTCTCTGTACTCTCTTAAAAACAGCTTTCTTTTTTCTCTTGTAATAAAGTGTGCAGAATATCCATGCCTTTTTCTTTTTGGATAATGCTAAATGCTGCCAGCTAAGTCTAGATTTTCTCATTGCAAAGCATATGGCTTTATTGTTGTTGTTTTGTTTTGTTTTGTTTTGTTTCTTTGTTACAATGTAGCTTGAGAACTCAGGCGTTTTATTCTTTCCTCTCAATGGCCCTGTGACAGCTTTGTGGGTCAAGCAGGAGAGAGTTGCTCTCCTTGAACCAAATGAGTCAAGTTGTAGTAAATATGTTTGGTCATTTCTTATGAAAAAGTTTCCTTTTCTCTGCTGATGTCGGGGCAGTCTGCTTTCACAGGGAAAAGTCTCATAAATTCATTTGTTTCTCTTATTTACCTGTTTACTTTTATTTATTTGAAAAGCATAAATATACCATAGAAGCGTGCGTGCACACACACACACACACACACACACACACATGCATGGGGCAGGGGAATCATTTATTGCTCATTCATTCCCCAAATGCCACCAACAGCTGAGGATGGATCTGAGCCAGGAGCCCAGAACACAATCTGAGTTTCCCACATGGTGGCAGAGACCCAAGTCCTTAAGTCATGTCCAGCCTCCCAGGAAGGAAATTACAGATGTACTGGATCAGAAGCAGAAGTGGGACCCAATCCTGGATGCTCTAATATGCGATGCAGCTGTCCCAAGTGGTAGCTTAACCTGCTGGACCACATGCCTTCTCCCTTCTAAGTGAAGTCTTGGATATTATATTTCTGTCAGGAAGAATTAGTTCCTATCATTGGCGTCACTCATCTCACTTATTTCTCCCCAGTAGAGCCTTTAGTTCTCACCTCTCACTGAATACACCATCCACCTACCAGTTAGAAGAGATTACAGATGAATACAATCCCTCCCTCCACTTCTCTCGGAATCACAGTGTGAGGATTCTCAGGATTTGTGTTCACCCACAACTGAGAACTCTTGGCATGGGTGAAGTTTTAGTCGCCCCATGACAGAATCTTCTGCCTCTTCGCTTGGTTGTTGTTCCTTCAATTTATCAGCACAAGGTCAAATCACTTTTTATGTGGTTATTTTTGATGAATGACATATTTGTCTTGATTATATTTGTCTACCTATTATATTTAATCTGTCATTTTTACTCAAAAAATGTCCACTTGTGTGGTTTCTTTTTCTTTCTTTTTTGAGTCCTTCTAACACTATCCACTGGCAATTTATTTAACAGAAGTATAAGTGAAGAGAGAAAATAAAAGCAGACACGGATGAAGATCTAGTCCTTAGAAAGCTCCCTTCCCAGTATAGGATGAAAGGAAATGGCTCACATGATGGGAAGAGGACAACAGGGAAGAAATGTAGATTAGACACACTGGAAGTTTCTGTATTGTCTTACTTATAAGGAATTACCTTCCTGGTCAAAAAGATTAAGAATGGTCTACGAGGTGGATGTTGTGGCAGAGCAGATTATTCTACTACTTCATACACCCACATTACAAATCAGAGCCACTTGTTTAAGACGTTACTACTGTGGCTGGGGCTAGGGCTATGGCACAGTGGGTAAAACCACTGCCTGTGATGCCGAAATCCCTTATAGGCACAGGTTGGAGTCCCACTGCCCACCTTTATCCAACTCCCTGGTAATGTGCTTGGGAAAACAGCAGAAGATGACCCAAGTGCTTGGGCCCTTGCACCCACATGGAAGACCAAGAAGAAGCTCCTGGCTCTTGGTTTCAGACTGGCCCAACTCCAGCAGTTGCAGCCATTTAGGGAATGAGCAAGCATATGGAAGTGCTTAATCTCTCTCTCTCTCTCTCTCTCTCTCTCTCTCTCTCTCTCCCCCCTTATCCCCCCAACCCCGCCTTTCAAATAAATAAATCTTTTTGTTTTGGAAAAAAAATTATTTTATTTATTTAAAAGACAGAGTTACAGAGAGAGGTAGAGACAGAGACAGAGAGAGACAGAGAGAGAGAGAGAGAGCGATCTTCCATCCTCTGGTTCACTCCCCAGGTGACCACAGTGGCAGGAGCTGCACCGATCCGAAACCAGGAGCCAGGAGTTTCTTCCGGGTCTCCCACATGGGTGCAAGGGCCCAAGGACTTGGGCCATCCTCCACTGTTATCCCAGGCCATAGCAGAGAGCTGGATTGGAAGAGGAGCAGCCAGGACTAGAACCGCTGCCCATATGGAATGCCAGTGCTTCAGGCCAGGGCTTTAATCCACTGTGCCACAGCATTGGCCCCAAAAATATTTTTAAAAAAAGACCCTACTTCTCCTCTTTTGGTTCAGCTCCCTACAACTGTCCCTGGGAAACAGCAGATGATGGCTCAAATACTTCAGTCCCTGCCATCCATGAGGGAGACCCACGTGGATTTCCTGGCTCCCAGCTTTTCCCTGATTCAACCCCATCTTTTATGGCCATTTGTGGAGTAAAGTAGTAAGTGGAATATCTATGTTCCTTCATCTTTCTCTGTCATTTTGCCTTTCAAATACATAAAGATTTTTTAAAAGGAATGTTCCAAATCTGTATATATGAAATGCATGAAATTTCTTAATATTACATAAATAAAAGACTGAAAAAGAATGGTCTATTAATAAAAACATAGGATGAAAGATCCAAAACAAAAGGAATCTATATTCTGACTCAAATGGTGAGTTATAAAACAAAAGCCATAAAAAATAATCTTCGTTTTGAATGCTTATAAGGGGAGGCAGCTGTAGGTCATAAAAGCTCAAGCCTTCACTGAAATGCAAGACATCTTCAAAAAGATCATGAAAATGTATATTATGAAAAATGAGGGCTGGCACTGTGGCGTAGCAGGTAAAACTGCCGCCTGCACTGCAGGCACCCCTTTAGGGTGCTGGTTTGAGTCCCAGCTGCTCTACTTCCAATTCAGCTCTTTGCTATGGCCCAGAAAAGCAGTAGAAGATGGCCCAAGTCCTTGGGTCCCTGTAAACCTGTGGGAGACCCAGAAGAAGCTCCTGGCTCCTGGCTTTGGATCCGTGCAACTCTGGCCATTGTGGCCATCTGGGGAGTGAACCAGTGGATGGAAGATCTCTCTCTCTCTCTCTCTCTGCCTCTCTGTAACTCTGCCTTTCAAATAAGTAAATAATTCTTCAAAACAAATGATAAAATGCTGTTAAAAATTTTTGTAACTAAACAAATTTACCTTTTAATTCCATTTCCTCACAAAATGATGGAATCAGAGGATAAAGAAAATATGTAAATATATAAGGAGATAGGCTGGATTTGGGGGACACAAAGAGAACATAAATATTTTTCTCACTTACACTGCATTGACATATGCTTGGTTGGAGATGTCCTCTGACCTCATCAGATTCCACTGTTTGATAGTCACTTTTAGTTATGAGAAAGAAGAGACACATTAATACTTGGTCCTCAATTTTTGTGTTTATGAGTTCAGGCTAATTTAAATCAAAGCTTCCTTCAATCAAAATAGTATGTCAAATATGCTCCTTTCAGATTATCTCAACCTTGACATAAGATAGGGGGCCTTTTGTGGAGAAGATGGTTACATCGTCATGGTTGCTCTTGTCTGTACCTTGTTCCTCTGGGAGTTGCTTAGGGGGAAAAGGAGTTGTGACATTCCTCAGGGCCAGACCCATCAACCTTCTTACTGCTAAGTTCCCCCAAATCTTACAGTTGCTTTCGTGGGCATAATTTCATTCCAGACTACCTAAGTTGTTTACCTGAGCTGCAATCATTTTGTCCCAAACTGGACTCACACATCATTTCTGTCCCTAAAACGGGGTGCAGGCTGCTTCCTGTGGTCTTCTCTCCTGTGGGCTTACTTCTACCTTCTCAAGTCTCGGAGGAAAAAGTAGATACCGATCTCTCGTTTCACTTGCTCCTGACTCCATGTGCCATATGCTCTCCACTGTTTTCCTCTTCATTCTATGTATGCAATTGCAACTGATCTCCCAGAGTTTTGGAATACACTGCAATCTCCCCTTTCACACATTCCTAATTAACCAACATTTCCCTTCCTGTCATTTCTTGTGAAGATAAAATGGCACACATTTCTCTTTAAAAAAAGAAAAAAACAACAAATATTGCACTCTCCGTTAGTTAATCTTCATCAATAACTTACCAACAAATTCTTATCTTTTTGGAAATTTTGTTTGGCCAAATTTTAGAGCATCCTAGAAGGATACATTAGCAGTTTCTCTTTAATATGAGGAAGGTTTATATTTTCCATAGAATTTTGATGAATATATCGCTAGTACTTGAAGCTTTAATGGAAATTCCAGGTTTCTAAGATAATTAGGAATGTCATATCCAATATCTTCTAATGTTTTCTTTAACTTCTCAATATTATATTTTGATAAAAATGAAGAAATAACATGTTCAGTCTTTTTTGCTAATTAATTTAACTTATATTCACATGTGTTATGATTATGAATTACAACGTTAGTCTTATGTTCTCTAACCTTGTTTCCATTAAACAATTCTTTTCTATATAACCTAGAGAATATAACTATTGATTTTGTTTTCATATCTAATGTGGTATGATGTAACATGTTTCGTGATTCACTGTTAATATCTTCTTTCAGGTTAAGAGTTAAGCCTATCCCTGAGGACTCATGGTTCAGGTTCTTCATACAAGAACATAAGGATTATTGCAAACATTTAAAATAATTATAAGAACTGAAAAATACTGTTTACTTTTTAGAAGATTCGTGAGAGTTTTATAATTAAAGGGTTTTTATCCATCGAGAAAAAATATTACATTGATCAAAACCTAAAATGATTTTCCCATTATTTCAACCTACTTAAATAGTAGTCAATTATCACATAAATGTGAGAGGACTTACAAACATCCTAGATTTGCTGTTGATGGTGCTAAACTTCCATTCCTCATTTTGATATTTTCTTGTGAAAGCAGTGTACCATCTTTGTTGGTTTCCCCTCTCTGAGAAGCAGTAACCTAACAATCCGGTGAGTTTTGAATAGGATACAGGCATGTTTGGATGACACTTTGCTTTTTTTCTCCTTTGAATCTGAATGAAGAAGACAGGCATTTGGGTCTTTTACTCTAAGAGTAAAATCTCTACTTTCTTTTTTTTTTTTTTTTTTTTTTTTTTTTATAACGCTTTTATTTAAAGAATATAAATTTCCAAAATACAGCTTATAGATTACAATGGCTTCCCCCCCCACCCGCAACCCTCCCCTTTCCCACTCCCTCTCCCCTTGCTTCACATCAAGATTCATTTTCAATTCTCTTTATATACAGAAAATCAGTTTACTATATATTAAGTAAAGATTTCAACAGTTTGCCCTCACATAAATCTCTACTTTCATAATTAATTGTAATCATGGAGGGAGCTATAGATGTGAGATCAGTTCAGTTAAATGGAGGGTTAGTTCTTGTATTTCAGCCTATAAACACGGGAAAGTAAACATGAATGTAATTCAAAAAACAAAAATCACACTTAAACTTTCAGGCATTTGGTATATCCGGGCTTGGTTATTTTTATCTTGACAGTTCGCTGTATCCTGCCTAAGCAACTTAAAGCCCAAGGCAATATGATGTTTTGACCTTTGTGCCTCTGTAGCACATGACAGTTTTCTCCATCTGAGGGTCTGCTTACATTCATTTGAAGTAAAGTATGCCTTAGCCAAGCATATGAGGGAAGGGCTGACTATGTAGGTAGGTGGCAGGGGACATGTAACTCACAGCTGAATCAGCTTCACTCTCACAATAATCACCACGTACAAATCAAAATGATCTGTCCTTGAAGTATACAGGTGAAGAATGGCCTGGAGTTATAGAAATAAATGGAGACTGACTTAATCTTATTAGGCATTAAGGGTAGAAACTTTTCCTCCATTTTCAGTGGTTTCTAAGAGCCGCTACTTTAAACTGTATATTGGTAAAAGTTACTTCTGAGACTTGTTGTCTGGGTATTTTCTGTTTATGATGTTAGCCTCCTGTGCTATCTTATTTAGCATATGTTGCCTGGATGATAAATTATACAGTCCCCTTACCTATTGAACACTGAGATGTGAAGTTTAAATTATTAATGAAGCCTAGGTAGCAAGTAGCAACAGTTTTCTCCCAATTCTGTTCCTTTTGATGTTGTGTAAAAAGCATTTAGAATTCAAAGAGGGAAATGTACAATGAGAGGATTCAGGTGCTTATAATTGTGTCTCTGTATCTTAATGTGCTATAATTAAGCTCTCCATAAATCCAAAAATACAAATGGAACTCAGTCTATACAATGCTTGCTTCATATACTTCCCCACCCCAAATCCTTATTCTTGAGGATTATGAAGCATCTGATAGATATGTGATGTCGATATAAATATAGGTGTTTTCATTTTTATTTTTAACATTTTCTTTTTTATCACAGTTATCATTTTCTTAATTTTATTTTTTATTTTTTCAATGATTTATTTTATTTATTTGAAAGGCACAGTTACAGAGGGAGAAGGGATGGCAGAGATAGAGAGATCTTGCACCTGCTGGTCCACTCCGCAAATGGCTGCAATCACTAGGAATGGGCCAGGCCAAAGCCAGGACCTGGAAGCTTCATCTGGATCTCCCACATGGGTGCAGGATTCTAAGTAGTTGATCCATCTTCCACTGTCTTCCCAGGAACATTAGTAGGGAGCTGGATGGGAAGTGGAGCAGCCAGTACTTGAACTATTGCCCACATGAGACACCAGCATTGCAGGCAACAGCTTAACCTGCTACACCAAAAAGATGGCCTCATTTACCATTTTTTTAGTGAGAGAATTTGAAGTCTACTCTCCCTCCATATGCCCATTTTATATTATAATTTTTTAAAGATTTATCTATTTATTTTAAAGAGTTACAGAGAGGAGGGAAAGAGAGAGGGAGATGGAGAGGGAGAGAGAAAGAGAAAGAATTTTCTACCATTTGGTTCACTCTCCAAATGGCCATATAAGCTGAGGCTGGACCAGGTCAAAGCCAGCAATTCCATCTTGGTCTCCCACATAGGTGGCAGGGACTTAGGTACTTTAACCTTCATATGCTCCTTGCCAGGCAATTTAGCAAGGATGAATTGGAAGAGAAGCTAAGGCTTGAACTAGCACTCCAACATGGGATATGGACATTGCAAGCAGTTGCTTAACCCATGTTGCCATAACAACCCTCACCATTAAATGATTATTAACTATTGTCATCACGCTAAGATTTTTCAAGTTTCACAAACATACTATAAGCATGCTAGAATTAATTATATATAAATGCATTATTATTAATCATATTCATTAAGTATTAATAAAAGTTTGTATAGCATTGTACATTCAATCCCACAGTCAACATTTTGCAAAAAATCTGCAAAAGCTTTTTTGATAAATATCCAACCATGGTCACATATTGAGTTGGGTTGATATTCCCAACTTTTTATAAAGAGTCATTCCTGCTCTCAATTTTTTTTTCACCATTTATGTGTTGTGGAAACTGTTTAGTCTCTGTGGTATAATTTTTCACATTCTGTAAAAAGTAGGACTACTTGTCCCTTAATATCTTATAAATTGAGAAGATAGATTTTGAGCTAAGTTTGGATTCAGGTAGAAAAATTTGTAATCAATACATAAAATTCTGAGTTTTCCATGTATACTCTCAATGAAGTAAATACGAATTATTGGTTCAGGTAATATCAACCTGATATCTTATTTTACAGTTCCAATCATCCTGTACCTAATGAGTTAGCAGACATTGACTGCCATTGCCTGATTCACCATATATGATTTGATTTGTATCATTCATGTCCATTGAATTTATCAGCAATGATTCTCTTAAAAAGGAAGTTTTCTGTAATTAGTTGTTGATTAGTCTAAAAACTAAAAAAAAGTGTTTTAGAAGCATAATTCAAGATAACTGGTCCAAGGTTGAATATGTCATTTATAAATATAATTGTACCTAAAAGTATACATAAGTATAGTTTTATAAGTACACTCAGCTGTCTGTATCCATTAGTTCTTCCACTGTGCAAATAACCCAAAATGGATCAAAAATATGTACATCAAAAAGATGTACAGATTTTTCTTTTAAGTCAGTCATTAGTCTCTAAACAATACATGTTAACAACTATTTATATCACATTCACATTGTATTAGGCATTATAAGTAATTCTAGAGATGATTGCAAGCATATGGGTGGTTATATGCAAATATTATATCATTTATATAAATTATTATATCATATATATAAATATAAATAAAGAAGATTTTGATATCTCTAGGGGTTCTGGAACCAATCTCTAATTGAAATCAAGAGACAGTTGTCTTTGTCTATGGCCCATAGAGTGAATGTGTATGTGTGTGTATGTATAAGCTTAACCTAACAATTGCTTTTAATACTGTTTATGCTACTTATGTGCTACATGAACATGGGCAATTTACCTAGCCTCATAAAGTGTTGATTTCTTATTTTATGAAATGGAGATACTTATAGTACTATATTAGTTATTGATTATGGTGTAACATCTTTCCACAATTAGAAGCCTAAAACAAAACAAATAAAAATCAATGTATTATCGCATACAGATTTTGAGGTCGGGAAATCCAAGTATAGGTCATCTGGATGCCTGTGCCTCAGAATCTTCAAAAAATGTTTAATTAAGCTGTGTTTAAAGCTACAAACCTATGAAGGAGCAATAAGGAATAGTCACTCAATTTATTCTCCTCATTCCTGTAAATTTAGGTTCTTTTATGGCTGTCAATCAATTCCTCACAACGTACTTTTCCCCATGGGCAACATGAGTGTCTTTTTGCCAGCAAAGTTGGCTTCCTCTGGAACAAGTTCAGCTAAGAGAGGAGAGCACAAGCCAGGGGTTATGATCAAATCTTCTAAGGGACATGTCATTACTTATACCATATTCTGGTGTCCAAAAATGGGAGCAGAATACACAGGATTGTATCAGGAAGTAGAAATATGTAGGATTTAATTTGATTGCCTTTGCTCTTTTGTTAAAAATCAATTAGCCACTTACATGTAGTAGGAAAATTTACAGACTCCCTGTTGTGTTCTATATGTCAATCTTAATTGTACAATGCCTTCATTACTGGGAATTTATAGTAACCCTTAAAATACAATTATGAAGTAGCACGGTGTTATTCTTTCTCAAAATTGATTTGACAACTTCTGGTCATTTGTATTTCAATTAAGATTTCAGATTCCCCTTGTAAATCTTTACACAAAATTCTCACTTGACTTACTGTGATTGAGTTAAATCTATAGATAAATCTGTGGGGAATTGATATCTTAACAATGCTGAGTGTTCCTATTTATAAAAATGGTGTAGGTCTTCATAAGGAAAGAAAAATTGTTGGGATGGGAAAGCCACAGATTACATCTCAGTTCTTAGACAGCTTCGTGCAGATGGTGGAGAATCCGTCAGTCATCATTATCCATGAGAGGAGCCTCATCCAGCGGAAATGGGATGAGACATTGCTTGAGTGCATACATGTTGAGGAGGTAAAAGGCTATCAGCTCACTCATCTATGCATCACCTAACAGTGTATTTGAGTAGTGGCTTTCCATGGATTCCCAAAATGGCAACTTAATCATTGATTTTTGAGTTTTTCTAATTTAAAATATAAATATTTAATGCTATCTTTTCTTCTAAAGACTGCTTCAAACTGCAGATTTTCCCATCTTATATATTCATTTCCATTCAGTTGGAAATACTTGTTCATTCTTTTTGTGATGGCTTATTTGAGTCATAAGTTATTTAGCAAGGTTTTTTTCACTTATAAAAGTTTGTGGTTTTCAAGTATGTTGCTGTTTTTTCTAACTCATTCTATTTTGATTAAAGAATAACCTTTGATTTTTAAGATCAAGAATAAGAATGAGAATGAGCAAAAGAGAAATAGAGAAATGAAGTCAGTGTGTTCTGATACTTATTCAGAAATAGTCCTGACATGGGGCCGTGTAGTGGTATAGAGTGTTAAGCTGCCAACTTCCAATGCTGGAATTCCATATGGGCACTGGTTGGAGACCTAGCTGCTCCATTCTCAATCCAACTCCCTACTAATGCACCTGGGAATGCAGCAGAAGATGGCCTAGCCTCTGCACCCATGTGGGAAGCCCAGAAGCTCCTGGTTGGCCTGGCACAGCCCTGGCCATTGTGAGCATTTGGGGAATGAACCAATGGGTGAAAGATCTCTCTCTCTCTCTCTCTCTCTCTCTCTCTCTAATTCTCTATTTCAAATAAACAAAATTAAATATAAAGAGAGAGAGAGAGAGAAAGAAAGGAAGAAAAAGGAAAGGAAAGGAAAGGAAAGGAAAGGAAAGGAAAGGAAAGGAAAGGAAAGGAAAGGAAAGGAAAGGAAAGGAAAGGAAAGGAAAGGAAAGGAAAGGAAAGGAAAGGAAAGGAAAGGAAAAAAAGAGAAAAAGAAAGAAAGAAAGAGGAAGGAAGGAAAGGAGGGAAGGAGGGAGAGAGGGAGGGAGGGAGGAAGGAAAGCAGGGAGGGAGGGAGGGAGGGAGGGAGGAAGGAGCCACGGCCACATTTTTGGTGGTTTTGATGCTGTAGAAGAGTGGTTTTCAAACCTTGTTTCCATCCTATCCCACATGAAAGTTGGTCACATAGGTAATATGTAGAAGATTGAATGCATCGTTTTTGCTTTCTCTACTCTCAATAAATCAGTAGCAAAAAACCCTAGCATTTAAAATATTATGCATACACTTTACACATATGCAAATTTGTCAATTTGTATATTATACCTCCTAAAGATGAAAAAAATTCTAAAAAAGAATGGGAATAATCTGAATCCCCATCTACTTCCTTGTGGTAGATAATAGCATGATTGTATTGTTTCATTTGAATTACATTCTAAAATTAGTACATTATTGGTGGGCATCTGGTGCAGTGATTAAATTGCTGCTTGGTATGTCTGCATCCTACATCAGAGTTCCTGGATTTGAATTCTGACTCTGCTTTCCATTCCAACTTCTTGCTAATGTGCACTATGGGACGCAGTAGATGATGGCTACACTAGATGGGTCCCTCTCACTCACATTGAAGGTGCACACTGAGTTCCTGCCACCTGTCTTCAGCCTGGCACAACTCCGGTTATTTGGGGCATTAGCAGGAAATTGGAGTCAGGTGCCAGACCTGGGAATTGCACTCAGGCCCTCTGATTTAGACAAACATGACTTTTGAGTTTGCTGAGCTGATAACAAGCAGTGGCAAAAGAAAAAAGCAGCTGCAGGGAAATAGAAGGTTGTCAAGATGTCAGTTCCCTCAGCCAGTTTACCAGTTGTTTGACATTGGAAATTTGAATTTGTGAGGCCCTCTTTCCTTATATTCAAATGGAAAATAACAGTGCCTTCTCCCCCTATTGTTTTCAAAGGCTCATATAACCTATGTAAATGTCTGGGTGAAGTTTTCCTAAGGTACTAAATGTCCTATGCATATTTGTTGGCAGCCAAGGTAATTGAAATAGTAGCAATCATAGAAGTTGTCACTGTAGTTTAAGTTGTAGTCATACTAGTAGCAATAATAAATTTCTGCTACACCCTATTGTTGTGTCAAATCATTTTGATTGAGACTTTCTCAAGTCCTTGAAATACAGTTCCGTGGGATAAAAACTGTTGAGAAATGACCTGTGGAAATCTGAAACACCTGTGCTGCCTTTAGATAGATCTCTTAAATCATATACCCAGAATTTTATTTTCTATTGCTGTTATTAATTTATTATTCTTTAAACATTCAGGCACTTTGAATACAAAAGGCCAACAGAGGCCAGAGTGAAGGAAACGATGGAGGTTACAAGGCCACCAGATTATACACTGTGTTGTATTGCGGAGACAAATACACAAGAGGCCTTGCTCTCTTCACGCCAGACTGCACACTGGTACTGAAAGTCCATGAGGATATGTGTCCTCGATGCTCCTCAATGCTAGTAGAACAGATTGCTGCTCAGAGGCAACCTTCATTCATTGGCTCTGCCTGAGTAAATCTAGAGAAAGGAGCATGGATGATAAAAGTGCAGTCAGAATCCTAGAAAATTATAGCCCAGTAGCAAAACCAGGATATGGAGGATTTATATTAAGCCTCATTGAAGTGTAACTATCCACCAGGAAAATAAATGCTAAAGATTTTAAAAGTCTTCTGCAGCTCCTTTTTTTTTTTTTTAAATTGTGTGTTTGTATGTGTGTGTGTGTGAGAGAGAGAGAGCATGCAAGCAAGATAAGTACTCTGTGTATAAAAATTGTCCAGGGCAATTATCTTTGTCCACTCAATAAGCTCATTAGCATAGATATTTTAAAGTTCTCACTATATTTGGTAACCATCATAAACTCCTTGAACCTTGGTGTTCTGTTCCATAAAACAGAGAAGATGGTAATTATGCCTAGCTCTATTATTGGACTCCAAAGAATAGTGTTTGACAAACACCTGGCACCAAGATTTTCCATAAAACTAAGTATAGAGCTTACTCTTCTTCTACCATGTGGTGACAGAGCTGAGGAATTTTTTACTTGTAAATTAAAGGAAGCAGTTACATAATTTGTATTCAAGGTATTATCCCTCATATTTCCAATCCTTGGCTCTCTCTCATCAAGAATTAAAATAGCCTTATGTATGGTTTGTAAATATGGCTCTACTCACTCAGCTTATGTTTGCACAATTAGTTTTGGTGGCTGGACCCTAGTGTTAATAGTTCCAGGATTACAGTTTTACTTTCAGTAAGGGTAATTTAGATAAAAAAAAAATGAAAAACAAACAAAATTCTGCCTTTTTGCCACATTTAATCCTTTTAAATCATCTCATTATAATGTGTTATTTGTCAATATAAGGCACAATGCTAACAACAAAAAGGGAGCCAGATAATTATTGCTACTGGTAAAAGTAACCTCAAGTTAAATGAATAACACCACCATTGTGTGTCAAAAATAGTCATGCTTCTTCCTAATGCAGACAAACTTGAAAAGCAGTTTTGAGTGCTATGCAGTACGAATCCTAAAGCCAGAGTCTGCATTTGTGGTATAGCAGGTTAAGATGCCATCTGCGATGCTGGCATCCTATATGGGCGCCAGTTTGTGTCCTGGATGCTTCAATTTCTTTTTTTCTTATTTTTTTTAAGATTTATTTTATTTATTTTAAAAACAGGGTTACAGAGAGAGGTAGAGACAGAGAGAATCTTCCATCCGCTGGTTCATTCCCCAGATGGCTGTAAGGTCCAGAGCTGCACTGATCCAAAGTCAGGAACTAGGAGCTTCTTCCAGGTCTCTCACATTGGTGCAGGGGCCCAAGGACTTGGGCCATCTTCTGCTGCTTTCTCAGGCCATAGCAGAGAGCTGGATCAGAAGTAGAGCAGCCAGGTCTCAAATGGGCACCCATATGGGATGCCGGCGCCTCTGGCAAGGTCATTAGCCAGCTGTGTCACAGCACCAGCCCCAGGCTGCTCCACTTTCAATTCAGCTCCATGCCAATGATGAGAAAAATCAGGAAAAGATGGCCCAACTGTTTGGCCCTTGCCACCCCTCATTGGAAACCTTGGAAGCTCCTGGTTCTTGGTTTCAGCCTGGCCCCATCCTGGCCATTGCAAGATCTCTCTCTCTCTTCTCTCTCTCTCTCTCTCTATCACTCTGCCTTTCAAATAAATAAATCTTAAAAAAGAAAAGAATAATAGAGAAAATCCATACTTTTTCCTAATAAAAAATCACTGTTTCGGTGCCAGCAGCGCCATGGCTCACTTGGTGCTGGCATCCCATATGGGCGCCGGGTTCTAGTCCTGGCTGCTCCTCTTCCAGTCCAGCTCTCTGCTGTGGCCTGGGAGGGCAGCAGAGGATAGCCTAAGTGCCTGGACCCCTGCACCAACATGGGAGACCAGGAGGAGGCACCTGGCTCCTGGCTTCAGATATGCGTAGCTCCGAGTGAACCAACAGAAGGAAGACCTTTCTCTCTCTCTCTCTCTCTCTCTCTCTCTCTCTCTCTGTCAAAAAAAAAAAAAAAATCGCTGTTTCATTTCTATTTGCATTCTTCTAAACTTGTTAAGAAAGAGTTGAGACTGAAAATGCATTCCAAATAATGATTTAAAAAAGGATTTTGAATTAAATTTTATGAAGGGATTTTTAAGAGATATCTAGAAGAACTACATTTCATTTCCCTAGCCCAGATAGATTATATCCCAGAATAGTTAGAAGACTTTCACATAAAAATCCTAAATTTCAGTAATCTTTGATGAACTGGGAAGAGGTTGTTGCAATCTGGAAAAATAAGAAAATATCATTCTCATTTTTAAATGCAATTTTTCTTCCATCCGCTGGTTCCATCCCCAGATGGCTGCAGTGGTTGAAGATGCGCCGATCCAAAGCCAGGAGCCAGGAGCCAGGAGCCAGGAGCTTCCTATGGGTTTTTCACACCTGTGCAGGGGCCCAAGGACTTGGGACATCCGCTACTGTTTATCGGGCCATAGCAGAGAGCTGGTTTGGAAGTGGAGCAGCTGGGACTCGAACCGGCGTCCATGTGGGTTGCTGGCACTGCAGGCGGCAGCTTTACCTGCTATGCCACAGTGCCGACCCCTTTAATATAATTTTAAAAGCAAAATTATGGTACTTAATTTATAGAGATATGTAATTAATGTCAACATTTTCAAAAAAGCTCTATCAACCTTATAGAAAAATGTATTAAGCATTTAAAACAGACACAGCTCTATTTAGGGCAAGTGAAGCAAGGCAAAATTTATATATACAATAGTTAAATTGGAGAGAATGGTATGTAAAATAAATTGATTCTCAACTACTTTGATCTCAAAAGTGTTGATCAAGAGGTTTGTATCTCTCAAGTGATGTCAACTTCATATTATATAAATAATATGAATGAAAGCATGTATAATATTCTTACGGATATAAAAGTAAAATGATACTAAAATTAATCCTTTAGTTAACATAGTTTGAGCAACTCAAAATCATATCACAATGGACTGATATTTATTTCAAATAACTGAATCAAGAATGCCTAGCTCCTCAAAACAAAGTACAAATAAATACAGAGTGGTTAAGATGTGAGTCAACCAGTGAGAAAGACATACAATGTGTGAGTTTTCTCATTAGAATAAAACAATATCGTAAACTTGGGTAGCATAATTTAAGAATGTTATCCAGAATTTGGGAGTTTATTTTGAAGGGAAATACAGTGAGAAATAAGAAGTTTCCTAGCTTTATGGGGGGATTCCACTGTGATTGAAACACTGGAGGGTGATCATTGGCAAGCGTTCTTAACCTTTTTACTTGTTTTTTCTAATTTCTGAATTGTGAAAAATGATATTTCTTTCCTTATAAGGTGTTGCAGGTTAAATAAGGACATGCACGTACAGCTTGTAGAACATTGCTTGCCATTGGATAAAAACACAAATTACTATTGTCATTTTTAGGATTGTAGTTTTAGTTTTACTTCATGTCTTTGGATCTTTTCTTTACTTTTACTTACCAGTAAGTATCTTAAGAATTCTCTGAGTTGTATAGAGGCTGATACCCCTACACCCCTCTTTTTATCCATAATATTTCACCAACTGGCCCTTTTTCAGCAAAGCTGAAGCCCACCTTTGCCTTATCCTGACTCACAGCAAGCATTTCTTAGCTAATATCTTTGCTTCCAGGATTCCGTTGGCTCCATTCAACTAGGGAACCCTGCCAAGTTCTTCTGTCCAAAGACCATTTCTAAAATATCACTTCAGTGTTCCACAACACAGAGTGGCAGTATTCTAACCTTCGGGGAAAACTCCAGATTCCTTCTTTTGGTATTGGCCTTTCAGGATCTTCTCTATTTGATTACAGCAGCCTTGGCTGCCTCACTCTTTCAAGAGTCTCCATTTCAACTCATTGTCCCTATGCATCCTTGTGACCATTTTTTCTTCTATGACACTATCTTCTCGTCTTTTATGACAACATGTTTAAATTACATATTCCTAAAGCTGTTCTTATATAATCCTACTGTGATCCTGCTGTCCTATAATCATCAAGCAGCATTTAATTTTACAATTCTTGGTGTTTTCAGGTTATTATTATCTTGCTTTTGAAGTTTATTTGTAATACAAATTTTAGTTTCTCTGAATATTAATATACACATACTGTATTTTGGCTGTTTCTCATATCCACTGTATTCAGCACTGTATTATGTACAAATTCACAAATCAGGTACATGGTAAGTATTAAAAAATTAGAAAATCCCATGTCCCCGTGACATATAAATCCCAAAGCATCTAAAATAGTACTGATTTATTAAGCAGATTCCAGGGACTTCAATCAACCATCTGCAGGGGAAGATGTTTCCCTTCCCCAGAAGAGCTCTCATTTCAGTGACATACTAATGTTTTACACACAAATGTGCTCCACATACTGGATTTTTTTTTCTATTTCTTGTTTCTTCTGACTTCACTGTAGATACCTTCATTGCTAGAACAAAGGCCTGGATTTTCCCAAGATGCTCCATCATTACTTAACACACTAAGGAGCCTAATCACATCTAGCAATTGCCAGAATTTCCTATTCCTGTCATGCAGACATTTGTAAATAATTTCTTACAAAAAATGAAATATGAAGGAAAAATATCCACTGGACTTATGAATATTCTTCCCTGAGGCTTATACTGAACAATGAGCCCAATACAGTGCTATACATCATACCACTGATCTGCCAGATTTCAAACCTCACTAAACACAAGAGCCAAGGGAGCTATTAGCACACTTCTAAGCTCAGAGCTTAACATTCTGGATGAGACAAGTGTCACAGGTTCCTTTGGAATGTGATTTTTTTCTTGATTCCTTTCCACTTGGATGTGTGAAAGTATGAAGGAGGCTGAAGCAGTTGGAGAGGGAGAGAGAACATGTCTAGAGTGATGACACATTTAAAAATAACATCCTGAGAAGCCCTGAGCTCTCTAGCTACTGATTCTAAATATAGTTATGCCACAGGAGAGGAGTACACCAGTTGGGCTTTCAGAAAGCTGCTCCAGTACCAGGTAAAAATGACTCACCCAGGGGGAGGCAGGCCCTGATGCGCCATTTCAGCATTTTCTTGTCAAAGACTTCAAAGTCAGCCCCTTCTATGAAAGCCTCTATCCTGTGAGAATAGAGGAGTTACGCCACACTAAGACTGGATCGCTAACAGTAGATCACTTTCAATCTCAAAAAAACACTTTTATTTGTTACAAAAAGACTTTCCTGGTAATGACTCTTATTGGCAAAGGAAAATACACACAGAAATATTCAGTGAGTATTATTCATCTTGTGTGTGTATGTGTAGATAGGTAGATAAGTAGATAGATAAATAGATATATAGATATGTGATTGATTGAATTTATTTTCTTTCTTCCTCCACTACGTTGCTTGTCTTGTAGAAAAATCTAAAGTAATACCACATTAAGAATATTTTAACATCCAAAATGATAATTGTACAGGATCATTTTTTTCCCATTAGAATACACACATGCAAGCAAAACTTAAATACTCAACTTCCTTCATTCTCAATAAAAATCAATCCTATTTAAGTCTATTGTTAAAGTTGAGCATAAAGCCATCTACTATAGGTCTCACCCACCATGTATTCATTGTGTTGATTTATTGCATTTTAATGACTGTATGTTCATAAGTTGATTCTCAGCTAAGGCTATTTAAAAACCTCCAGTGATGAGCTAACTATAACAAACCTACCATCTGGATCTCTGAGGAAGCAAGAGTTTTAAATTTAGTCAGCTCTTGTCGCCACTCTATTTTTCAGCGCAACTTCTTCTGTAAATTCCTTTCTGCAGATTTGTAATTCTAGAAGTTGAGAGTGTGTCGACTAGTCTAATTTGTCAGGAAGTGTGGGAGATTGAAGTTTCCCAACTGTGACTTCATCTAGAGGTGGAGAGTTAGTGTTCTAACCCGAGCTCTTCCTTCCCCCTTCCTCACACTCCTTAAAAAAAAAAAAAAGGATGTTGAGATGCTAACAACACTACTGCCATTGCCACCCAGTGAAGCCAGACAGGGAGTGTTGAAGTCACTCGGCTGAGAACAGCAGGAGAATGATTTCCTCAGTCTTCTGCAGACTTTATCATTCAGTGGCTTCTCAAGTGGGCGCTTTGTCACTAAGTATGTAAGGTAGGCAGTTAGGCCTTTGGAGCCCATTTCTCTTTTCTTTCAGTCTCAAACATCTCACCTTATCTTGATGCAACATTTTGCGTCTCCTCTTTCTGATTTTTGTTTCCAGTGCTTTTAAAATCTTTATTTATCATATGTTTCTTTTCTTGAGTGCTCATTTCTACCTTATCCTTTTTCAATCTTTTCTCACCCCAAAATAGGAAAAAAATCAATAACAATGAATGCAAATTACTTTTTCCTCAATTTCAGATAAAGTTCCTCATTTGAAATTTGATAGTTGAAAGGTGGGCATTTGGTGTGGCAGTTAAGATCCAACTTGGGATACTTGCATTCCATGTCAGAGTACTGGATTCAAATCCTGGCTCTGCTGCTCTGAATTCCAGCTTCCTGTGTTTGTGCACCCTGGGAGGCAGCAGTGATGGCTCAAGTAATTAGGTGCCTGCTGCCCATGTGACAGAAGAGACTTCTTGTCTCCTGGTCTGGCCTGGCTGGCCCATGGCTTTTGCAGATTTGCCAGTCATAAACCAACACATAAGAGATCTCTGTTGGACTGTATGTGTTTCTCCCTGCTTTTTGAATAAATTAAATGTTAAGCTTTTAAAACGAGATTTCACCTTTTATTCATTAAAAATAAACAGCCATACAGCACTATCAATTTCTATTAATTTTTTCTACAGCTCCTTATATCCAGAAATACTTAAAATAATTTAACAAAAATAATACATGGTAAACTTCAGTATATTTTAAGCTTTTTCAACAATCACCAATTAAGCTAAATATTAATGTCAGTTGACTACCATTAGGACTTTTTTTATATATATAATGCTTTTATTTAAAGAATATAAATTTCCAAAATACAGCTTATAGATTACAATGGCTTCCCCCCCATAACTTCCCCCCCACCCGCAACCCTCCCCTTTCCCACTCCCTCTCCCCTTGCTTCACATCAAGATTCATTTTCAATTCTCTTTATATACAGAAGATCAGTTTAGTATATATTAAGTAAAGATTTCAACAGTTTGCCCTCACATAGCAACACAAAGTGAAAAATACTGTTGGAGTACTAGTTATAGTATTAATTCACAATGTATAGCACATTAAGGACAGAGATCCTACATGATATATATATTTTTAAATTGATTAATTTTCTATGCAATTTCCAATTTAACACCAAGATTTTTTTTTCATTTTTAATTATCTTTATATACAGAAGATCGATTCAGTATATACTAAGTAAAGATTTCATCAGTTTGCACCCACACAGAAACACAAAGTGTAAAATACTGTTTCAGTACTAGTTATAGCATTACTTCACATTGGACAACACATTAAGGACAGATCCCACATGAGATGTAAGTACACAGTGACTCCTGATGTTGATTTAACAACTTGACACTCTTGTTTATGGTGTCAGTAATCGCCCTAGGGTCTAGTCATGAGTTGCCGAGGCTATGGAACCATTAGGACTTTTAATTTACTTTAGAAAGGTATATCACACATTTTGCTTTTAGAAATCATTGTACTTTATAAATTCCAGATTCAAATCATTATCCAAATGATGGAAAAATTTCTCTATTACAAACAGAGACCTATTAATTAAAACTGGAAAATGAAATATTTGGGTTAAAACAAAACCATGAATAGGGTCCAGCCTTGTGAGCACAGCAGGCTAGACTACTTGCAATGCCAGCGTCCCGTATTAGATCACTGCTCTACTTTCTATTTGGCTTCCTGCTAAGGTGCCTGAGCAAGCAGCAGAGGATGGTCCGAGTCCTTGGAGTCCCTTCCACCCATAAGGGAGATCCTGATGGAGCTCTTGATTTATAGCTTAGGCTTGGCTTAGTCCTGACTGTTGTAGCCACTTGGGAAGTTAACCAGTGGATAGAAAAATCAATCTCTCTCTCTCTCTCTCTCTCTCTCTCTCTCTGCCTCTCCTCCTCTCAGTGTTGCTCTTTCAAAGAAAGAAAGTCTTTTTTTTTTTTTAAGCCATGAGATATGTCAGTGCTTAAAACTATAACATGTTCAGGATAACTAGTGGAAAAATTGTATAATACAGGTGTTTAACAATTAAATAGAAAGACAAAATAACCTATGCCTGTCATAGATGTATGATAGCCACTGTAAGAACAATAGCAAATATGAATAGATGATGGTCCTTTGCCTTTTCCTAACTACATTTCAATGTCACATACACTGAATTCTGCGATTGAAGTACTGTATTTTGATATTTCAGACGTAGCAATTCAAGAATCTAATTACTTAGAATCATAAAGTTCTCTATCACATTTTCAGAATCTAAGTTTCTAAACATTTTATTTATTTTTAAACTACATTTACATTTCATTAAAGTATGAAATGAAGAAGCCAGCTTTTGGAACAAATATGAATTGATAACAAGAGTTTGATAAAAGTCACTTCACGCTGTTAAGTGGAAGGAAATGAGAAAGAGGAGAGTGAAGGAGAGAAGAGTGTCTGAGACTGAGAACTGTTTGTACTCATGAAACTCTGTGTAGTGTTAATACTATGTCCCAGGGGAGCTCAGACCCACATGCCTCAGCCTCACTAGGAGTCCAACTTTACTTTCTTAACCTGAAGCCCCTTCATCTTCCCTAAGGCCTCTTTACATCTCAGCTTTCCCAATTCTCTTTCCCTTAGGCTCCTAGAAAAGTCATTTGCTCTAGAGGCAGGAAAAAAAGATATTGATGAGGAAATTTCTACTCTATTAACTTTATTAATCTTAAAGTTTGGATACTGCATCAGTTTTCATTCTAAATATTCTGATTTCTTGCTTTTGATCTTGGCAATTTGAAATTGCATTCAAAAATTATAATAACTCATAGAAACCTCATAATGCTCGTCATTTGTTAGCATTAAATAGACAGGCTATTCCCTCCCATGACTCTAACTGCTGAGAAACCAGACATATAGTTGGAATCATGTAAACAAATAAAAATATTTCCCTTCATTATTTTTCTCATTTATACCCCCATCTACCTGGGATAAATGGATCATTTTTTAAAATGTTCATGGAATTATGAAGTATGCAAGTCAATATGCTTTAAATGTATTGGGTGATACTAAAATGAT
Source organism: Sylvilagus floridanus (assembly GCA_949820135.1). Taxonomy (NCBI): domain Eukaryota; kingdom Metazoa; phylum Chordata; class Mammalia; order Lagomorpha; family Leporidae; genus Sylvilagus; species Sylvilagus floridanus. The sequence goes on along the minus strand of OX463245.1, from coordinate 35,283,150 downwards.
TTATTAAAAACCCTTTCAACTTCACTAAGCAATAGGCTAGTATAGAGACAAGAAACTGATCTCCTCTGTTGTTTTGATGGTCAAACACAAGTATAACCTTGGACAACTCGATTAATCTTCCTTTGGCAGATCCTCACTTAAAAGCTAGTACTGATTTTATAAAATTGATGTGTTAAGAAAAGGCAATGTTTGGACTTTTAAAAATGCTCAATTTCCTTGGTTTTCTCCAGTTTTCTCTAATAAGAAGAATTTTGAGATTTGACAGGAAAAATAGAGGTTACATATTCTTCAGGTTATAATAGAGGTCACAGGTTCCTTTAGGAATGAGTTTTTTCAGTTTTATTCATCACTGTGACCACAGGATATAGAACATGAACTCAATAAATATATATTGAATGAATGAATGAATGTGCCCAGAACATGCATTTTTTTTCTTTAAGAATTCTGGCACCTAAGAGGACTTTTGAATGCTATCATCAAGAAGGATGGATCTTCATCCACATATTTATGGAATAAATAACAAAAAAATTAAAGTTCAAGTTAATATTTATATTGTTTCCCAAATGTTAGCATATAAACCATAGATAATCATAATGCAGAGTACTTCACTGATAATATAATAACAATGGAAATGCTTAATTTATCTGAAGTATGTTGGTGTCTGAAACTTAAATGAATACAGATTAAATAGTTGCCAGAAAATATAGTTATTGCTGTAGTGTTTGGGTATCAGAAGTTGCTTTGATTTAGTAGTTAAAAACTGTTTTTGAGATATATTTTAGTGAGATATTTAAAAATATGTATTTCATATGTAGAGTGAAAAGTATTCTAATTGTTTATTTACATTTGCTTTCTTACCTAGAATACTATATAATAGTATACCATGTGATGTCAGATTTAAAATATCAGGTTCAAATCTCTGCTCCATATTAGGGGGTAATTAATTGACTTATTAATTCTCAACTTAAAAATGAAAACTGGGAGTGGGCATCTTGCCTAGTGAATAAAAATGCCTGCATCCAATATCAGGATACCTTGATTTTACTTCCTGCCCTATCTCCCGACTCCAGCTTCCTACCAATGCAGACCCTAGGAGGCAACAGTAATTGCTCAAGTATTTGAGTTCCTGCCACCCAGTTGGAAGGAATGGGTTTAGCTTCCAACTCCTGGTTTCAGCTCTTCTCCAGCCCTACATGTTGCAGGCATTTGAGGAGTGAACCAGTGGATGGGAGTACTTTCTCTGTCTCTCAAAAAAAAAAAAAAAGAATATAGAAATGAATATAATGGTAATATTAACCTAAGTGAGTTGTTGCCAGGTGAAATGAGATTAACTCAAAACCATTTAGGATGAAGCATATCACATAATTGAAATTCAATACTTGTTGCAATTGTGCCTTTAAGCACGATTTTTATAGTGAAAATTGTTATTAACTTTAAAAAGAACAAATTTGTCATTGAAAATCCATAATCCACACAATGAATGTCTTTAGTACATGGTCCTTTTCTATTTTCACCACATCCCTAACAGAGATGTTCCCTGGATCCCCCCAACTCCTAGTAGGGAGAATTTGTACCTGTTAGTCCAGTCAAGGCAACATTATGAAGGTGAGGAGCCAGAAGCATAAGCATGGGCAAGCCATCTAAAGGAGACTGAATGAGATACTTGGAGCTCTTATTGCCTAACCCAGTATCTATGACGTCTTATCCTGATTATCAAAAACTTCAGATTATTTATCTTGTTTGTCTAAGGTTTATTCCATATCTGGAAACTTACAGATATTAGTTAGAGGCAGAGTACAAATGACTGATTATAGTCATATTAGTGCCTAACATATAAGAATTTTAAAATCAATCACAAATACAGCATGCACACACACAATTATTTGTCTTATTTCACTCTTCCCATTAACAGAATATAACAGTGTATCTCTGCCTTTTCAGGGCCCAACATGAGTAAAATAGAAAAAATAGCATTGCTTATTAAGAATTATCTCCTTTACAGAGGCAAATCAATCAAAGGGATCCTCCCACCCACTGACAACTACACATTTCAAAGACTTCCTAGATTTGCATACTCTGTCAATTAGGTCTTTTCTTTATGAGACTAAGAATATCCTCCATTTAATATATTAAAGTAAGCCTTTGAGAAAAAGTTTTATCATTAATTAAGGAAGCACCAGAGAAAACAAGCAATGAGGTTGGACACTAAGGCTTAAATAAAACTTATGCAATAATATCCTCCACTGAATACACTAAAATGAAATAACAAATTTTGCTGTTAACCTTCATAATACAACTCTTTGAGGACAGAAGTCCTGCATGGGAAGTTAATGCACAGCAACTCCTGTTGTTAATTTAACAATTAACACTCATGAATGACATTAGTGATCCCCAAGACACTTGACATGAGCTACCTAGGCTATGGAAGTGTTCTAAATCCACAAACTCCATCTGTATTTAAACAAGGCCATAAGCAAGGTGGAAGTTCTCTCTTCAGAGAAAACTACATGTTTCTTTGATGACCACTTCTTTCTACTGGGGTCTCATCCACAGAAGTCCTTCATGTAGGACATATTTTGCCACAGTGTCTTGGCATTGTATACCTGAAATGCTTTTGTGGGCTTTTCAGACAAACTAGAATGCCGTAAGTGCTGATTTTGAGGTCAGAGTGCTACTTAAAGCATTTGTCATTCTATAAGTTTGCTGTATGGTCTGCTTCCCTTCTTGCAACATTCTTTCCTTTTTAATTGTATCATTATTACCAACACTTAATCCTATTAAATGATCATTTTAACTCTTAATCCTATCCATATGATGTTAACACTTAGAATGTTATTTTTACCACCCAGCTTTAAGGGATTTGGAGTCCCATGGCAAGTTTTTAAACTGTACCTTAGATGTAAGTCCATAGGAATATATTCCGAACTTTAAAGCTTTACAATTATAAACTTCATATGCATCATAATTACAACTTTAGGAACATGGTAATTCTTCCCACTGTAACTTCCCTCCCACCCACATTCATACCCCTCTTCCTCCTCCCTCTCTTATTCTCACTGTCTTCAATTAACTTCATAAACATATGATTATCTATGCTGGGGCCAGCGCCTGATGCAATAGGTTAAGCCTCTTCCTGCAGCACCAGTATATGGTGCCCAGTTCTAGTCTCAGATGGGCCCCAGTTCTAGTCTCAGATGGGCCCCATTTCTAGTCTCAGATGCTCCTCTTCTTATACAGCTCTCTGCTATGGTCTGGGAAAGTAGAGGAAGATGGCCCAAGTCCTTGGGCCTCTGGAGCCACAAATTGCAGACCAGGAAGTAGGTTCTGGCTTCGCATCGGTACAGCTCTAGCCATTGCAGCCATTTACGAATTAACCAGCAGACAGAAGACCTTTCTCTCCATTTCTCCCTCTCACTGTGTGTAACTCTACCTGTCAAATAAATAAATAAAATCTAAAAATGAAAATATCCATGTTAAGTAAAAAGTTCAACAAGTAGTATGATAAAACAAAACAAAACTGTTCCTCAGTCAGGATGAGAGCTGTTCAAAGTCATTGCTCTCAAAGTGTCAATTTCACTTCTACGGATTGCCATTTAAGTGTTCCATTAGTTGTCATAGGTCAAGGAAAACATATAGTATTTGTCCCCTTGTGACTGACCTATTTCACTAAGTATGATGTTTTTCAGATTCATCCATTATGTTGCAAATGACCAGATTTCATTTTTTAACATTGAGTAGTAGTCCATGGTGTACATATCCCATAATTACATTATCCAGTCTTCAGCTGACAAGCATTTGGATTGATTACATATCTTAGCTATTGTGAATTGAGTTGCAATAACCATGAGGGTACAGATAAGTTTCATGGGCTGATTTCATTTTCCTTGGGCAAATTCCCAGTAGTGGGATGACTGGGTCATATGGAAAGTCTGTATTAAGATTTCTGAGGTATCTCCATACTCTCTTCCATAGTGGCTTTACTAGTTTACATTCCCTCCTACAGTGGATTAGGGTAACTTTTTCTTCACATCCCTGCCAGCAATTGTTGTTTGTTAATTTCTGTATGAAAGCCATTCTAACTGGGGTGAGGTGAAACCTCATTGTGGTTTTGACTTGCATTTCCATGATGGCTAGTGATCTTGAGCATTTTTTCATGTGTCTTTTGGCCATTTGGATTTCCTCTTTTGAAAAATATCTGTTTAAGTCCTTTGTCCATTTTTTAACTGGGCTGTTTGTTTTGTTGTTGAGTTTCTTGATCTCTTTATATATTCTGGTTATTAATCCTTTATCAGTTGTATAGTTTGCAAATACTTTCTCTCATTCTGTTGGTTGCCTCTTCACATTGCTGAGTGTTTCTTTTGCAGTACACAAGCTTCTCAATTTGATGCAATCCCATTTGTGATTTTTGGCTTCGATTGCCTGTGCCTCTGGAGTCTTTCCAAGAACTCTTTACTTATGCAAATGTCTTGCAGGGTTTTCCCAAGGTTCTCTAATAATTTGATGGTATTGGGTCATAGATTTAGGTCTTTAATCCATTTTAAGTGGATTTTTGTGTGAGGTGTAAAGTCTTGGTTCACACTTCTGTATGTGGAAATCCAGTTATTTCAGCACCATTTGCTGAAGAAACTGTCTTTTTGATTGATTTAGCTTCTTTGTCAAAGATAAGTTGGTTGTAAACGCTTAGATTGATTCCTAGTGTTTCTCTTCTGCTCCATTAGTATTTCCATTTGTCTTGGTACCAGTACCAAGCTGTTTTGATTATAACTTCCCTGTACTATGTCTTGAGATCTGGTATTATGATGCCTTTGACTTTGTTTTTATTATATAAGATTGCTTTAGCTATTCTGGGTCTCCTGTGTTTCCATATGAATTTCAGCATCATTTCTTCTATATCAGAGAAGAATGTCTTTGGTATTTTGATTGGTATTGAATTTCTGTAAATTGCTTTTCATAGTATGGACAGTTTGATGATACTGATTCTTCCAATCCATGAACATGGGATATTTTTTCCATTTTTTTTGTATCTTCTTCTATTTCTTTCTTTAATGTTTTGAAATTCTCATACTAGATACCTTTGACATCCTTGGTTAAATTTATTCCAAGATATTTGATTTTTTGTAGCTATTGTGAATGGGATTGATCTTAGATAGTCTTTCTCAGCCATGGCATTTGCTGTGTATTCAAAGGATGTTGATTTTTGTGTATTGATTTTATAACCTGCTACTTTACCAAATTCTTCTATGAGTTCCAGAAGTCTCTCAGTTGAGTCTCTTGGATCCCCTATATATAGAATCATGTCATCTGCAGATAGGGATAGTTTGATTTCCTCCTTCCCAATTTGAAGTCTTTGGATTTCTTGTTCTTGCCTAATGGCTCTGGCTAAAACTCCCAGGACTATATTGAATAGCAATAGTGAGAATGGGCATCCTTGTCTGGTTCCAGATCTCACGGAGAATGTTTCCAACTTTTCTCCATTTAATAGGACACTGGCCATGGGTTTGTCATAAATTGCCTTGATGATGTTGAAAAATGTTCCTTCTATATCTAATTTGCTTAGTCACTGCTCTTTATGAATATTTGATGATATGAAGAAGATTAAATTGAACAACAATAATATAATGACTTTTTATGAGGGTAAAACAAGTGATCACAAACAATATGACTTTTGAGTCATCACTAGTATGTTCTGTTTGTTTGAATTTCCACTGGTACCTTTTTAGTATTTATTTGTTTTAGAATTATTTGAGGAAACATTTAATAGGATAAGTTCAATAGTTGCTGGTTCAGAATACAATTCGAATCTTTTAATTGTCCTGTTAATGAATTTATATCCGTCTGCAGAGGAGCAGATAGAAGTTATTCCAAATCTGAAAATGACTAGTTAAAGCATATCGTTTATAAATGGGGATAAAATAATAACCATGATTTTTCTACAAAATCTAGCAGTGGATAATTATTTTTACTTAGGTGTGGTGTCTTGAATATGTTATTTATGTAAAACAGAATTTACCATTTTTCTGCACAGTTCTATAGTTTTGGTAAACCCTTATTCTTGTAATCACTGCTACATATTATATATATATATATATAATATATATATGTATATATATGTATGTGTATATATATATATAACATTTTCATGACTCTCCCAAATTCTCTCATATTTCTAAAAATTCTCTCTGTGCTTCTAGATCCTATCAACCAGTTATTTGTCCTCTGTCTCAATAGTTTGCATTTTTCAAGGTATCATACATATCAGTCTCATAGAAAGTAGTCAGTTGATTTTAACTCTGGTGCATTTAACATGAAGTAGTTAAGAATAATCCTTGTGTCACTGAATCCATACATTGAATGTATGGAAGTACTATCATTTGTTTATTAACTCACCTGTTTTCAGACATTTGAGTTGATTCCAGTTTTATCTCAATTATGACTACAGCTACTATAAAACGTAAAGAGTTTGTGTGAACATAAGCTTTCACTTGCTTAATATAATTACCTAGTATTGGTGTTACTGAATCAAACATGTATTTAGCGTCATAAGAAACTCTCCAGCTCTTTTTCTAAATGGCTTTACTACATTGTTGAGTGTATGGAAGCAATAGTTAAAACACCACCTGGTGTCCTGTATCCCATGTTGGAGTACCTGAATTTCATTCGCAGCTCTGCTTCCAATTCCTGCTTTAAGTAAATGCACAACCTGGGATGCAGTGGAGATGGCCCATCTATTTGAGTTCTGTCACCAATGTGGGAGAATACCATTGAATTCCAGGTTTCTGGCTTTGTCCTAACCCAGTCCCAGCTGTTGCAAGAATTTGGGTAGTAAACTAGCAGATGGAAGAAGTCTCTCTCTTTCTCTGTTTCTTTGGATGTCTCTCTGCCTTTCAAATAAATAGAATTACAGTAGTAATAATGAACAAAACAAAATGGCTACACTATATTTGTATTCCCACCAGCTGCATAGGAAATTTCTGATGCTTCACATATAAACCTATTTTCCTGCATTCTAATTGGTGCTACTTTAGCATTCATTCTTGGGGCCAATAAAACCATTCTTCCATCTATTAACTTTTTAAATTTCTTCCCTTGACAAATGTCTTTATCTTTTTAATTTGGAAGATTATATTAAAAATTCAAACTGATGCTCTTAGTTGAGTTTTTAAAGCTTTTTAAAAGTTTTAAAGTTTTTTTGAAGACATTTATTTTATTTGAAAGACACAGTCACAGAGGGAGATATATATATATATATATATGTATGTAGATATAGATATGAAAGAGAGAGAGAGAAAGATCACCTGATGGAATGTTGGATACCCCCTCAAATGGCTGCAACAGCCAGTGATAGACCAGCTGGTAGCAAGGAACTTCATCCAGGTCTCACACGTGGGTGGCAGGAGCTCAAGCACTTGGATCATCTACTGCTGCTTTCCCAGGTGCATTAACAGGGAGCTATAATGGAGCAGCTGGGACTCAAACTGAAATCCATACAGAATGCCAGCATCGCACGTGGCAGTTTAAAATGCTAAACAACACCTCCAGTCCTTGATCGTGTTTTTAATGTATGTATATTTACTTAGAGGAGTAGAACAAAAAAATAAATTGAAGTCAAAATAATTATTTCTAGCATATAATATTTATTTAACATAAACATGCTAAAACTATAATATTCCATATACCCTAGGAATGTGAGATAATTTTAACACATAATTCCAAATATAAGGATAAAATAATATTACTTTCCATAAACATATTCCATTGGAGTATTACTACTTGAATTCCTTTAGTTCTTCATTAATATATGTTTGAAGATATTGATGGCAAGAGTCAACTTAGTTTTCAATTGGTTTTGACTCCTATGACCCTTCTCAATATACTGTTTTATTTATCATGGTACATAGATAATGATTTATATATGGCGCTATGGAAAATGCTTAAAAATGAATTATTTGCATTGTGAATGCTCACTATATAAGCTCAACAAATAATGTAATAAATGGAATATTTATGACAGGCAAATAATGTGTTCACATTAATAAAAAATAATAGACATCTTATTCAAGCAATAAATTTAGTTGAACATACTATTAAGGGAAGAAAAAATAATTTTGATGGGTTGATGACCTAATACTTTACCACATTTCCAAGTGGCTGTATTAGTATGTTCAAACTATTTTGTTTTGTTACATGATTGACTTAATAACTTGAGCAAAATTGAAAGTAACTTAAGTGATTTAAACCAGAAGTAAGGGGCAATAAAGACAGATTTAATCATTATCATACAAAATTAAGTAATTAGTGGAGGCATCAAACCAGGGACTTGGATAAAAGAAATCGGCTTAGAGCAAAAGAAAACAGATGTAAATAAGCATTATTGACCTTCTGAGCAAGAAAGGTTGAGGCGTCTCAACTCTGTTGATCTTAATTCAGAAAGTGTAATGCCATCTGTTTTGTAGTCTAGACATTCAAGCTCCTAGAAGCAAGGAAATATATATTTGAGGTCCCTTCCAATTACTCACTTCACAATTTATGCTTTATGTCTTCCAGTAAAGCACAGTGAAGAAAAAAAAATTGAACTCAAAAGGCCTATTTCATTTTAGAAAATATGTCTAAAACCAGACTGAGCATATAATTTTAACTGCTTTATCAAACTGCATTAGTTTCTAAGTTTTGAAATGTGTGTACAGATGCATCAATTATACAATAAAAAAATAGTGAGGTGGGATTGGCATTTGGCACAGCAGTGAAGATACTAGCCTTACATGGGTCTGAGTCTAGACTCCTTTTCAGAGCTCAGCTTTCTGCAAATGCACACAATGGTAGGCAACAGGCAGCGTTTCAAGTGGTTGGGTTCCTGCCACTGACATGAGAGACTCAGACTGAGTCCTTGGCTTCTGGCTTCAGCTTTGCCCATCGTAGCCATTGGGGGCTCTTGGGGTGTGAGTCGTCAATGGGAACTCTCTTTGTCTATGTCTTTCAAATAAATAATTTTTTTCAAGGAAAGGATAGTGAGCAAGCTTCATCTTGCTTCTTTCTAATATGTTAAATTAATTTTAATATATATATTTTTGATGCATATGATATCTTGATATATGTATATAAGAGAGCTTTAAAATATTTGTGAAAAAATGAATTGAATTTAACTTTGATTATAAAATTTTGAAATCCATTCAATGTATTTTATAACACACCTTTTCTACTTTGAAGACCCCTTTTACATTGTGGAAATGGCTGAATCAATTATTCCACATGTTTAGCATTTTTTAAGAGTGAGAACACTTATTCTTACAGCAACTTTCAAATATATAATGTTGTTATTAATTACAGTCTCCATGTTGTACAGTGAATCTCTTGAGCTTATTCTTGTTGCCTTACTGAAACTTTGTACACATTGATCACTGTCTCTCCAACCCCACCACCCCTCAACTTCTGATAGCCACCATTCTACTTTGCTTCTAAGAGTTTGACATTTTCAGATCGCACCTACAAGTGAAAATAATGTGGAGTTACCTTTCTATACCTGGCTGATTTTACTTAGTACAATATTCTTTAGACACATCCATACTGTTGTAAATAATAGGACTTCCTTCTTTTAAGTGTGATTTAAAAAAAATAAACTAAATCATTTCCTAAATCAGTTGCTCCATTTTGCATACATATTAGCTGCATATGAGTCTCATTTTTCTGTCCCTTTGTCAACAGTTTGTAAAGTCAGTCTCTAATTTTAGCTATATTAGCAAATAGAACTATATAGGCATTTTAGTGATTGTCTCATTTTGCTTTAAATTTGCCTTGCCCTATTGGCCAATGATGTTGAATTTCCAATTGTGGTTTATTTGTCATTAGCTAATTCTGCTCAAAGCTTTTGGCTATGACTTTTACTGTGTCATTGGCTTACAGTCACTGAGATTTGAGAGTTATATGCTTATTCTAGATTTTGTTTTTGTTTTAGTTTCTGTTTTACTTTACCAGATACAGTATACACTAGAAATGGTTTCTCTGACGCTGTGACTTACTTTTTTTCTTTTAACTTTAAAAATGAGTCTTTGATTTTGATTAAGGGAAATTTATCAATGTGTTCCACTATGAATCATACTTATGGTATAGTTAGCAAAACATCTTTTCCCCTCTAAGTTTTCTTGTAGATGTTTTGTGATTTTATATTTGAAAATTAGACCTATGCTCCATTTTAGATAATTTTAATAAAAAATTTAAACTTATCTATAAACAATTGGCATAGTATTATTTAATGAAAACAGAATCTAATTTCCACTTCATTGTTTTAGTACCTGTATTATAAATCAATTGTCTATATATGTGTGAATCTTTTCCAAAAATGTTCTGTTCCTTTGATTTAATTGTGTATCTCCAAGAAAACATAACACTGATTTAAAATCTGTTTCTCCATACTATAGGTATTCACTGCTATATATCCCTAAGTAATGACTTAGCAGTATTTCACAACAGTTGACACCGTGTTTTCATATTAATGGGAATTAATATGAGCAACCTTGATATTTTGAGGATTAATTAAGTTGGAAAATACTAAGGAAAGAAAATAACGATGAAGCTGAGGTACACTTAAACTTTGTCATCATCATCACACTAGATGGGACATAACATACCAGTGTTCTACATTAGACAATCAAAAAACTCTTAGACCAAAGACCCTGCGCATGTGCCCAGCTTTAACATGCACAGGAAAAATGGAGCAACTTCATTTGTTTGTAAAGCTCAATTTTAAGAGTTAAAAGGTTTTTCAAACTTAAAATTCTAACACAAAATTTTTACAAAGATGTTCTGGTACCAAATTGTTAGACAAAATAAAAGTGTTAAAAATTACTCTTCAACTCAGGAATATGACCTTGCATTATTGTACTTTCAAGATACAATGGTTCAAAATGAAATTCTTCTCTATTATAGAGAATTGATGGATTCCTAAAGGTCATATATTGAAAAACAAATTGACCACTTGGCAGAAATTTTGCCTCTTGAAGAGAAATTCCTTTGAACTACTTGACATTTTATGGTCTTCCCTCCTCTTGACTAATTCTGGTTATATGAATTTAGCATATTTTGTGGTTCAAGAACTTTCTGTTGTGCTCTTAAGTGTATTGAAAAAAATCCACAACTATTCTGGTGCAACTGAGAGTAGAGGAATCTCAGAAGTACATGATACATTACTTTTAAAGAATGCAAAAACAGCCGGTGCCATAGCTCAATAGGCTAATCCTCCGCCTGCAGCGCCGGCACACCGGGTTCTAGTCCAAGTTGGGGCGCCGGATTCTGTCCTGGTTGTTTCTCTTTCAGTCCAGCTCTCTGCTGTGGCCCAGGAGTATAGTGGAGGATGGCCCAAGTGCTTGGGCCCTGCACCTGCATGGGAGACCAGGAGAAGCACCTGGCTCCTGGCTTTGGATCAGCGTGGTGTGCTGGCCGCAACTCACTGGCTGCAGTGGTCATTGTGAGGTGAACCAACGGAAAAAGGAAGACCTTTCTCTCTGTCTCTCTCTCTCACTGTCCACTCTGCCTGTCAAAAAAAAAAAAAAAAGAATGCAAAAACATCAACTTTTTGGTGGATTTTTAAAGATTTATTTATTTATTTGAAAATGTTATACAGAGAGAGAAGGAGAAGCAAAAAGACAGTGACTCCTTCGCTGGTTCACTCCCCAATTGGCTGCAATTGCCGGAGCTGTGTCAAACCAAAATCAGGAGCCAGGAGCTTCTTCCAGGTTTCCCATGCAAGTGCAGGGACCCAAAGTCTTGGGTCATCTTCTACTGCTTTCCTAGGCCATAGCAGAGGGCTGGATTGGAAGTAGAATAGCCGGGACTCAAAGTGGTGCCCATATGGGATGCTGGCACTGCAGGTGGCAGCTTTACCTGCTATACCACAGTGCCTGCCCTGATGGATGACATTTTAAAACAACGTGGATTTGTTTTGAACATATTTCTAATAAAATTAAATTTAAATATGAATTCATATTTTATTTGCTGAAGAAAGTCAACAGTAATAATTCAGGCTTTGTTAAATATGGCTTATGGTTATGAAACAAAATGATAGGGCATGAAATTAACTAAAAGGTTATAGTAATATATTTAAGCATTTTTAATTAAAATGTTTTGGAGTATGCATATACTTACTCACTAGCCTTAGTAACTGTGTAGAATTCTGAAAGCTACAGCATACAGCTTCCAAAATATAGGTGGTGCAAGCAAGATTAGTATCAAATGGGCATTTTTCATTGAAGAGGAAAGTGCAGTTAAATATTTGGAATTTGGAATTGTAGGATCTGAAGAAAATGAGCAGTACTAGAGAGGTCAAGGAAAGAAGGAGGTACAAGACACAAGAACAAAATGTTTAAGAGGGCATTTTTAATGCCAAAGTGTTTTTATTTTTTTAATCTTTCTTCTGAATCGTCCATAGCTTAATGCAGGACTTGGCACTAAGTTAGTAGTTAGTACATGCTTGTGGTTCATTGATATTTCCAAAAATGTATTATAGGTACTTGATCATTTGATTTTTCTTTAAGAAAACAATAGAGATAAGCAAAACAGACAGCAAATAAATGACAGGTCGATCGGGAGTGAAAAACATCAAATGGATGGTCCTGCTTACCGAGCATAAATTTAAAAAGATAAATGGTCAAAAACTTCTCAGTGGAGTGTTGCAATAAGAAAACATACCCAAAGTCATCACCTGGCAAACTTGGCTGATTTCTGCACTGATATTTCTGGCTGACTCTATGTTAACGTAGTGGTACCATGTACAGGATTTTTCTCCTGAGGGAGGAAAACAAAAAATGTGATCATGTTGTTAGAGGTAAGCAGTACTCAGGGAGTGACTCATGTTAATATAAGTCATATTAGATCACCACATAATAATATGAATAATAATTCTGATTTTATGACATACACAAATGTCAAGGAAGTCAGATGTTAACTTTTATTGGTATATTAAAAATATGTGTAGCAGAATTTCAGTTTTAATATTACAGAATGATTGTGCATTTACTTTTTAACTATGAAATTTATTATGAATGGGCTAGGAGAGAAGAGTCATTACCAGGTTACTCAATCACTAAAAAAAATTGAATCATAAAGCTTTATAATCATTACTATAGCTGATTTCTGAATCATTTTGGAAGGAGTTCGCAGAAAGAGCAACCACCTTATTGAATGACTAAACTGATGGAAAAGCTACTTAATGTTACTATTCAGCATGCTGCCCCTTCACTCCCTCTTCCTTATATTTCACTGAGTATACAATTACTACAAGAAGCTAATCTAATAGCGCAAATGAAGACAGAAAAAAATCTTTTTAAGCACAGAAAGCCATAATACTTAACATTACGTGGATAAATAGCTATTTCTCCCCTGGAATTGGCATTGCCAAGTATTTAAAAGTTAAATTGTCTTTTCCTAAGAAATGACAGACTTCACAAGTTGTTTTATCTTTCATGTTATTCCTTCTAGTAGCCTGTATTAAGCAATACTTGACCTAAATAAGTACCAGTAATCTTAATCATATAAACTTTTCTCTATCCATCGCTGATTTCATGCCTTAACATCTGTTTTTGTTGGGTTTAAATAGCCATTATTATAGCCTTTAATTAATTGCTTGCATACTTAAATTTCTTGTTACTCAGGTCTTTCATAAAATGTGAATAGCAAAAATAAATTTAAAAAATTATACTTAACATAGCACACACTGTACTCTGTACTTAGGATATTGTGGCTAAAGAGGAACACACATTAACATAGTCTCAGTATTTGCTTTTTCTCTTTTTGGGAGAGCAATTACTTCTCCATTTTCATATCTTCAAAGTCTTTCCCCCCCAAGGATCACTTTTACCTAATCATTTAGCTTTCTATTGCAATAATAAAATGGAAGATAATTCAAATATGACTTTCCTATCGTAACAACTTACTTTCATCTTTACCTAGATGCTATAACTAGTTAGCTTTCTGAACTTACATTTAAGACAAAGTCCTTCCCAGAACATTGTCTTTTATCCTCTCATGCCTACTAAAGAATATTTCTTTTTCTCTTTTGTTTTGCTCTTATAAATAAACTTCTTTAACACACTTCTTGGTTTCAATAAATGATCAATCTGTCTTTCCAGTATCCCGGAGCTACAAATAAACTTGGAATCCCACTTGCCTCATTTCTTTTCTCGGAACTCACATAATTCATCTGCAATTCATATACTCCTAGAGCAATTGAGGATCCAACCTTAAATTTTATCAAACACAAGCCATTACAGTCTCTTCTTTAGATTGCATTTATTGCCTCCAAACATCTTCCTGATTTCTCCTTTCCCAATTCATTATTTTTTATCAATAACATTGTCAGAATGATCATTTTAAAGCACAAAGTAGATCAGGATTCTCTCACTCCAAATACTCCGAAGTGTTCCCATTTCACTGCTCTCCAAAGCTGAATGACATGATCAGTTTTATTACACCTGCGATGGTCTTCACTCCCTCTGCTCTAGCGACATCCTGGCTATTTCTTGAACAAATTAAACACTTATCTTTACTTTCTTTCTGCCTGGGCCATTTTCTCTATGTGTTAATTCCTTGGTATCTTCAGGTTTAGGAACAAGTGCTTTTTGTATGTGACATCCTCCATGACCAAACTATTTGTAAAATAACCTTTTCCCTCACCTATGCCAAATTCCTTTCTTATCACATCTTATTTTGTTTGTCTTTCTAAATAGCAATTGATATTAACTATTGTTATTTACTAGTTGTGCAGATTTGGGTAAATTACTTGTCAGAATACCAGATTTTATATTTATAAGATGAAAATACTATCTGTTATTGCTCCATAAAATTGGCATTAAGATTAAAATATTTGATATATAATGTTCTTAGAATAGTACTAAATGAATAACTAATATGCTAGTTTTTTTACTACTATTATTATTGCCATCATTATTTTCAGTCATGTATCTCAGCTACCAAATAGAATACTCCATGAAATTTGAGATTTTCATTGCAAATATTTTATTCTAGTGCTTTGATCAGAACATAGCACTTAAAAAATGATTACAAATATACTTGAACGAAATATAATTTACGTGCTGGACGACAGTGAGTTTTTAAGTTCTTGTCAGACAAATTCAATTGTCCTTTACAACACTTATTCACCAATTAAAACTTTTATTCTAGATAAGTCATTCCCAATAAGTTGATTGATCCTAAAAGTCCAGGCTTCTTTTTATTTACCTTTGTGTTCTGTAAAATTTTAACTCCATGGCTCTTGCTCTTTAGGGATACTTTGAATTGTATTTACGTTTGGAAATAAATTGAAAAAAATCTAAATAATTCTATCTAGGTGCCATGCATGTCTTTCTTGTAAAAAAAAAAAGCAAGAAAGTTTTAATCACTGAAATATCAATATGCCAATTGTAAGCAAGTGTCAGTCTATTTTTAGGGAATAATTCTTATTCACTGTACTCTTGTGCATGATTAAGCAACTTTCTTTTGGAGGATATGAGTTCAGGTATTCCAACGAGTACTAATAGATCACAGTGGTTTTTTGTTTGTGTTTGAGATTTATTTATTTATTTGAAAGGAACAGTTACACAGAGGCAGAAGCAGAGGGAGAGAGAGAGATCTTCCATCCACTGGTTCACTCCCCAAATGAAGCCAAGAACCAGGAGCTTCTTCCAGGACTTCTATGCAGGTTCAGAGGCCCAGACGCTTGGGCCATCTCTTACTGCTCTTCCAGGCCATAGCAGAGAGCTGAATTGGAAGTGAAGCAGCAAAGACTAGAACTGGAACCCATATGGGATGCCAGCATCGCAGTTTTACCCACTATGCCACAGCAGCTGGCTCCTGAAGTGTTTTTTAAAGTAATGAATTTTTTTTTTTTTATTTACAGGCAGAGTTAGATAGTGAGATAGAGAGAGACAGAGAGAAAGGTCTTCCTTCCGTTGGTTCACCCCTAAATGGCCGCTATGGCCAGCGCGCTGAGCCGTTCTGAAGCCAGGAGTCAGGTGCTTCTCCTGGTCTCCCATGCAGGTGCAGGGCCCAAGGACTTGGGCTATCCTCCACTGCCTTCCCAGGCCACAGCAGAGAGCTGGACTGGAAGAGGAGCAACCGGGACAGAATCCAGTACCCCAACCAGGACTAGAACCAGGTGTGTTGGCGCCACAGGTGGAGGATTAGCCTAGTGAGCTGTGGCGCCAGCCATAAAATAATTAATATTAAACTATTCATTCTAGGTAGATGAAAGAGACTAAATTGTTTTCTAATTGAAGAAAATCTCTACTGATATATTTATTCATAAAACTAAAATAACTTCCCAAAAATAGAAAGTGAATTCATTTTATAGAAATGTTTCTATAACAATTCTTATAACTTCTAATCAAATTAAAATAGATGTAAATGCGCTATTAAAATTTCTTATGAAAGTAGTATAAATTCGTGCTTACATAAAGCAAGTGATCCACTTAAAACCTTACACTCTAGGTATTTTGGAGGAAGGCGGAGATTGGGCATAATCCTCAAATTGTTCATTTCACCACAAAGATACCAAGTTGGATAGATATTCATATATCGATCTACCCTTAGTAGGGCTGGGAAATCCAGGTCAGAGATCATTGTGCATGGTTCTCATATATTAAAATGCATAATACTATTAATAACAACAACAAGACTGAGGAAGGCAAGGAGGAAAACTTGTCTGTGTCACTGTTCCTCAAACCAAGCAGCATGATGTAGAGAGAAATTGTTTTGTGTGTGTAAGGGAAAGGGAACTAAGTCCAGATCTTAGTACCAGCTGTATCATGGTGAAACTCAGTGCCAAACAGAGCTTTATGGCCCCTTCCACAGGCCAGTACATGTAGACTGATCCTCTGCATCCATATTAGTAAAATGGTTGCAACACTGCCTCCAGTAAGCCTCCACTTAATATGGTCACATAGCATAGAAGACCTCACCTTCTGCAGAGTGGAGCAGCAAAGTAAGTACAGGACTAACTGTTGGAGAAGCACAGAGGTACACTATGACCTCAAAATAGAGGAAACTAAGGACACAACATTTGCTTGTCTATGTCTTGAGATTAATCTTGAACCAAGAGGAGCTTCAGTCAGTGGGGAAATAAAAAGCAGCAGATTTGCCAACAGCCTCCAGATACGCCACCAGGACATGAGACATTTGCACAGGAGAGGCCTTAACAGATTTTTTTTTTCCTCTTTCTCCTATATAGTTGGCTTTATAGTCATAAAATTAACTCTCTACTAGGTAAAGAGTTAAAGAAATAGTATTCAGAAAAAACACTTTTCCTCAACAGTAGAGACAGGGCTATTAACAATCATCAAATCTCAAAATGCCAACCTCACAGCTGTTACACTTTACACCTATTACATTTTAGGTACTCTGGTAGATACCTCAGATCAGAGAAAATATATGGTATCTGTTTTTTGGGACTGGCTTATCTTACTAAGTGTAATGGTTTCCATTGCATCCATTTTGTTGCAAAAGACAGGATTTATTTTTTTTAACCACTGAGTAGTATTTCATAGTGTATGTATACCATAATTTCTTTATCCAGTCACCAGTTGATGGACATCTGAATTGATTCCATATCTTAGCTATTGTGAAAAGAGCTGGAATGAACATGGAGTACAAATAAATATGAAAGATGTTGATTTCATTTATTTTAGGTAAATCACTGGAAGTGGGATTGCAGGGTCA
This sequence comes from Sylvilagus floridanus, assembly GCA_949820135.1. Classification (NCBI taxonomy): domain Eukaryota; kingdom Metazoa; phylum Chordata; class Mammalia; order Lagomorpha; family Leporidae; genus Sylvilagus; species Sylvilagus floridanus. The sequence continues at coordinate 35,265,450 of OX463245.1, read as the reverse complement.
CATGGTAGACCTATTTTCAGTTCTGAAGAGTCTTCATACTGTCTTCCACAATGTCTGTCCTAGTTTGCATTCCCAACAGCAGTGGATTGGGTAACCTTTTTCTCCACATTTTCATCAACATTTATTGTTTGTTAATTTCTGCATGAAAGGTATTCTAAATGGAGTGAGACGAAACATCATTGTGGTTTTGGCTTACATTTCTTTGATGGCTAGTGATCCTAAGCATTTTTTCATGTGTCTGTTGGTCATTTGAATTTCCTCTATGAAAAATCTCTGCTCAGCTCCTTTGTCTATTTTGTAACTGGATTGTTTGTTTTGTTGTTGTTGAGTTTCTTGAACTCTTCATAGACTCTGCATATTAAAGCTTTATCAGTTACATAGTTTGAAAACGTTTTCTCCCATTCTGTAGGTTGCCTCTTCACTTTACTTAGTGTTTCCTCTGCAGTGTAGTTGCTTCTCAGTTTGAGGTAATCAGCTTTATCAATGTTGGCCTTGATTGCTTGGGCTTCTGGGGTCTTTTCCAAGAAGGTTTTTTCTAATCAAATGTCTTGCAGAGTTTCCCAAAGTTCTCTATTAATTTAACAGATTTGGGGTCATAGATTTAGGTCTTTAATCCATTTTGAGTAGATTTTTGTGTGAAGTGTAAGGAGTAGCTCTTGTTTCATATTTTTGAATATGTAGCTTCAGTTTTCCCAATAACATTTGTTGAAGAGACTGTCCATGCTCCAGTAATTGAATTTAGTTCGTCATCAAAGCTCAATTTGTTGGAGATATATAGATTGATTTCTTGAGTTTCTTTTCTATTCCACTGGTCTATACATATTTTTTTGTTTTTGTTTTTGTTTTGTCAGCACCAGTTGTTTTGGTTATAACTGCCCTGTAGTACATCATGAAATCTGGTGTTGTGATGCTTCCACTTTTGTCTTTGTTGTATAATTTTGCTTTAGTTATTCAGATTCTCTTGTATGTTATTTTATACATTTTAACTTTTTTATAGATCTAAGAAGAATATCATTGATATTTTTATTGGGATCACATTGAATCTATAAAGTTATTTTTAGTAGTATGAACATTTTGATTATATTAATTTTTCCAATCCACAAACATTTCCATTTTTTGATGCCTTCTTTTCTTTCTTTCTTTAATGTTTTAGAATTTTCATCTTGCAGATCTTTGACACCTTGGTTAAATATATTTCAAGGTTTTTAATTTTTTTGTAGCTGTTATAAATGGGATTGATGTTAGATGTTCTTTCTCAGCCATGTCCTTGTCTATATATAGAAAAGCTATTCATTTTTTTTTTTTGACAGGCAGAGTGGACAGTGAGAGAGAGAGACAGAGAGAAAGGTTTTCCTTTACCATTGGTTCACCCTCCAATGGCCACTGCGGCCAGCGCACTGCGCTGATCCGAAGCCAGGAGCTAAGTTCTTCTCCTGGTCTCCCATGCGGGTGCAGGGCCCAAGGACTTGGGTCATCCTCCACTGTACTCCCTGGCCACAGCAGAGAGCTGGACTGGTAGAGGAGCAAGTGGGACAGAATCCGGTGCCCCGACCGGGACTAGAAACCGGTGTGCCGGTGCCACAGGCAGAGGATTAGCCTATTGAGCCACAGCGCCAGCCGGCTATTGATTTTTGTGTGATAATTTAGGCCACTTTATGCAACTCTTTTATGAGTTCCAGTACTCTTATTTCAGTCCTTTGGTTCCCCTGTATATAGAATCATGTCACCTGCAAATAGGGTTATATTTACGTCCTCCTTTCTAATTTGTGTCCCTTTTATTTATTTATTTTTTCTTGCCTAATGGCTTTCACTAAAAGTTTAGGACTATATTGAATAGCAGTGGTACAAATGGCATCCTTGCCTGGTTCCAAATCGTAGAATGTTTCCAACTTTTCCCCATTCACTAAGATGCTAGCCATGGGTTTTTCATAAATTGCATTGATTTTGTTGAGGAATCTTCTTTTATACTCAGTTTGCTTAATGTTTTCACCCTGAAAAATTGTTGTATTTTAACAAATGCTTTTTCTGCATCTATTGAGATAACCATATGGTTTTTTTCTTCAGTTTGTTAATGTAATATATTACATTTATTGATTTGCAAATGTTGAACCATCCCTGTATATCTAGGATAAATCCCACTTGGTCCAGGTGAATGATCTTTCTGATGTGTTGTTAGATTTGATTAACCAGGATTTTTGCATCTATGTTCATCAGGGTTATTGGTCTATGGTTCTCTTTCTCTGTTGTATCTTTTTCTGGTTTAGGAATTAAGGTGATCCTGGGTTCATAGAAGGAGTTTGGAAGGATCCCCTCCCTTTCAATTTCTATTAATACCTTGGGTAGAATTGGAATTACTTCTTCAAATTTCTGTAGAATTCAACAGTGAAGCCATACTGTCCTGGGCTTTTCTTTGTTGGGAGTCTCTTATTATTGATTTTATCTCCATCTTGGTTATTGGTCTGTTTACATTTTCTGTATCTTCTTTGCTCAATTACGTAGATTGTATGTGTTTAGGAATCTATCCACTTCTTCTTGGTTTCCCAAATTGTTGGCATGCATATCTTTGTAGTAATTTTTGATGTTTTTTTTTTAATTTCTGTGGTATCTGTTGTTAAATATGCTTTTTCATCTTTAATTTTATTGAGTCCTCTCCCTCTTTTTTTGATTAGCTGGACCAATGGTGTATCAATTTTGTTTGTTTTTTCCAAAAAGAATCCATTTCACCAATTTTTATATTTTTGCTTCTATTTTGTTTATTTCTTCTCTAACTGTTATTATTTGCTTTCTTCCTACTTATTTTGGATTTGGCTTGCTGTTGTTTTTCTAGGTCTTTGAGGTGCATTGATAGCTCATTTTTGATGCCTTTCTGATTTCTTGATTTAGGCACTAATTGCTATAAACTTTCCAGTTAACACTGCTTTTGCTATGTCACTTAAGTTTTGATATGTTATATTGTCATCTTCATTCATTTCAATAAATTTTTTTATTTCTCTTTGATTTTTTCTGTGTCCCAATGTTAATTCAAGAGCATTTTGTGCATTTTCCATCTGTTTGCTCATGTTCTTGAGATTTTGGAGTTATTCATTTCTAGCTTCATTCATTGTAGTCAGAGAAGATACATTGCATGAGTTTGATTTTTTGACTTTTTGAGATGTCCTTTATGACCTAGCATATGGTATATCCTAAAGAACATTCCATACACTGATAAAAAGAATGTATATTCTGCAACTCTGGGATGAAAATTCTATAGATTTATCAGTTAAGTCCATTGGTCAATAGTGTAGATCAGCTTTGTTTTTTCTTTGTTGATTTTCTGTTTGTTGTTCTGTCAATTGATGAAAGTGGTGTGATACAGTCCCACATTACCATTTTATTGGAGTCCATGTCTCCCTTAGCATTCATTAACATTTGTTTTACAAAGCCAGATGTCCAGGTACTTGGTTCATATACACTTAATACCATCATACCTTCCTGTTGAATTACATTACATATTGCCCTTCTTTGTCTCTTTTAATAGTTTTTGTGTTAAAGTCTGTTTTGTTTATATTAGGATACCTACGCCTGTTTCTTTCAGATTTCTGTTATCATGGAATAACTTTTTCCATCCTGTCACTTTCAGTGTGCATGTGTCTTTGTTAGTGAGGTATATTTGTTGTTGGCAGCAAGTAGATAGGTCTTGTTTTAATCCATTTAGCCACCTTGTGTCATTTAATTGGAGAGTTTATGCCATTTACATTCAAGGTAACTATTGACAAGTAACTACTGGGTACTGCCATTTTTCCAGAAATATTCTTTTTGATTGCTTTGGATTTCCTTGGTACTTTTACTAGGAGATTTTTCTGCCTTCACATTCTTTCATGTGATGATGATTATCTTTCTGTGTTTCTGTGAATAGGGCATCTTAAGGATCTTTTGTAAGGCTCGATGAGTGGTGACAAATTCATTCAATTTTTATTTGTGATGGAAGGTTGTATTTCACCTTCATTCATAAATCAGGGTTTTGCAGGGTACAGTATTCCAAATTGACAGTTTTTATTTTCTCTTAAGATTTGAACTGTCTCTCCATACTCTTCTAGCCTGTGAGGTTTCTGATGAGAAGTCTGCTGTGAGTCTACTTAGAGATCCTCTGAGAGTAACCTGGAATTTTTCTTGTGCACAATTTAGAATTCATGATTACATTGAACATTTGGCTACAATGTGTTGTAATGGCTATCTTTTCTGGTAATCTCTATAAGGAGTTCTATGTGCTTCTTGTACTTAGACATTCTTTCTTTCTCCAAATTAGAGATTATTTCACTGAATAGGCCTTCTAACCCATACTTTCTCTTTCCATACCTATAGAAACTCCTAAAACTTGTATGTTTGATAGTATGCAACAAATCTTCAACACTGTTTTTGATTTTTCTACTTTCTTCTTTTTTGGGGGAGAGGGGTTTGGCTGAAAAATTTCTATATTTGCCTTCTAGCTCGGGTATGCTTTCTTCTGCTTCACCAAGTTTGTTTTAATGGATTTCTGCTGTATTTTTTATTTGAAATATTGAATTCTTCATTTTTAGTATTTCAGTTTGATTTCTCTTCAAAAATCCCAGTTTCACAGGAAAACTTTTCATTCGTGTTATGTATGGATTTCTTTAACTCATGAATTTGCTTCTCATTGCTTCTGAATAATTCTATGATTGACTTTATGACATTCCATTGAGCTTTTCACCTTCACATTAGAATATTGATGTGTTGTGTTGCTTTGGGGGGGGGTCATGTTGTCTTCCTTATTCTTGTTTCTTGAATTTATTTTTAGATATTTATGGAAATACTGGTTGGGTGTTTTTCTCTGATGGCTTTTATCTTTGAACTATGCCTCTGTGGTTCATTGGAGTGTCTGCTGTTTAAGTGAATATTCAGAGGTGTGTGCTGTGTGTGGCCATGGAGCTCTGGTCAGTGCTCCAGAGTGAGGAGGGTATCCAAGATGACACCCATGTTGGGTGTGGTAGAGCACCTCTTTTTGGCTGAAAGGAAAATTATCACCTCTGTTCTCATGATCACACCCTCACCTCCTCTCTTCCAAGGTGATCAGTGCCTGAGTGTTAGCCCACATTGGGTGCAATACTCATCAGCCCCATGGTGTGAACTACACACAGTCCTAGTGTGAGTGAGGATCCCTTGACAGTAGCCCACCACATGCAATCATGGAGATCTGTGTGTATCTAGAGCCACTCATATTGATTGCCCAGAGACCCAGCTATATTCTGCATCCTCTCATGCAATCACAAAGTTCGAACAGTCTCAGCACACAAGGTTCCCACTGTTACAGAGTGCAGAGTATCTACACTTCCCTGATATCGTGTCCTTTCCACAGAGAGACAGAGACCTTTCCAGAGCCAATTTCCTGTGGGTACTCTGCCTAGGGAGTTTGAACCCCACAGCCTGTTATATGTTGAGGCTGGGGGTACCTCAGAGTCCTACATGGGTGCCCAGTCCTCTGTCAATCATCCCAGACAGACTCAAATTCAATGGGGAACGTGGATTTTTCCCTCTGATAGAATCTTTGGATCATACATGTGCACAAGAGCTGCTGGCCACAGATCTTGAGCCGAGGTTGGGGAGCTGCTGAACTACCACACTTCTGCATTGCCCACTGAAGGAGTATGGTCCACACTGTACTTCCTTCATGCAGACTCAACTGGCAAAGGATCAACTTGAGGCCCGCCACACCTGAAGTCCTGTGAGCAGCTGCTCCTGGAAACACCATTCATCTTCCACAAATCAGCTGAGAGACCCAACATTCCAAGGAAGAACTTGGGCAAACCACCCTGAATAGTTTAACATGTTGGGGTCTTCAAAAAACATTGGAGTGGCCTCACCTGCAGTTCTGCTGTCCTGGAATGAGCAAAATTGCTCTATTCAACAATTCTTGGCTCCCAGAAGAAAACAGATAACTGAGCTTGAATTGCTTGCTTGGCTCATAGAGGCTCATGAATTCAGACAATTTGACCTTCCTGGCCATATATTATTTTTAACATTAACTGGGAAGGTTTTTCTAAGTGACTCAGACTGTCCAGGCTTCTGAGAAGCATCTGAACCACTCCTCTTACTCTCCTGTGGTTTCAAAAAGTAGTTGATTAGCACTTTCTCAGAGAATTTTCCTACTAAGACACTGAGAAACAAACACTTTGATTCATTCACAAACCCTTGGCTCCAGGAAGCAGCTGGATACAACACTCTGAGGAACTTAACCTTTAGAAATCACGTGAAGTTACTTCTGCATCCCTTAGACACTGATAGGTAGCCTCATAGGAGATGGTACCTATGTTTCTACAACGATAGTCTATGTTCAAAAGATTTTTTTGCTGAATGTGATCAACTAATTATGATTAAATTAAAATGATTTTTGGCAATTTCCTTGTCTTATGTTAATAACTATTGAAGTAACTCCTTATGAATTACTGATATGTAGTATAATATATGCTTCACTATTTGATAATTTTTAATCCTTTAAATAGATTTCCATAAAATAAATCCTAGAAACAAATGCAGGAAAATATTCTAAATGTATTAATTCACTAAATTAAGCATTTGTTGGGGTGCTGAGGTAAAGTTCATTTCAGAGAATGCCATATTGGATTGGCATTTCTTGATTTTTCTAAGCATTAAAATTAATCTTAGAAATGTTTTTAGCTATCTAGTGTGGGCAATTGTCACAACAATAATTTCTTATGAAGTGTTTAATTTTTTATTTTTATTCCCAATTACTAATAAAATTATAATAAAATATTGAAACTCAAGGAATCACTAACAAATCATAAAGCTAGTATATCAATTATTTTGGAATTAATTCATATTTATATATTTGTTTTAATATTGTTACACATAAATAGCTGGAAATTAACTATTAATTTTCATCACCTTTTTTAAACACACAAGAGAAACATTAATTTATAGTTTTAATCCAGTTATTCAATTTTATATTTTAGTAAATATTTAGATATTATCTAGCCATGAAATGTTTAAACAAAACAAAGTTAGAGAGGTTTACTATTATTATGTAAGCTGTATTATAAGTCTCTTTGATCATTTGTTTTTCCAATTCATAATATTTATCAGGAAAAAAACATTTTGTGTTTTTTAAAATTTATTTAAGTTATACAAATTTCATATATACAGATTTACGAACATAGTGGCACTTCCCTCACATCCTGCCTCCTGCCCATGCTCCAACCCTTCCTCCACCTACCTCTCAGATTCTTGCTCTTAATTTTTACAATGATCTATTTTCAGTATACTTAATGATTGTATAGTTAACCCCACTCTTAGTAAAAGAGTTCAACAACAACAAAAAAATCCTGTTCCATGATTTGGTGCTTGCATAAAATCACTTTTTATACAAAACATAAAAAGGTGATACATACATATTTTTTCACACAATGTAAGATCTGTAAAGGGACACCCACTATACCACAACAATGGCCTCAACATTGAGTAAAATTGAGTAGTGCAGTTAATGAAACTACACTGTAACATAACAATGTTTTTTTTTTTTTTTTACATTACATACGGAAAATGTCACTGGCTCATTACAGACTTGCGTTTCTAATGGAATAGAAAAAAAAATTAAAGGGGAATTTTATGCCCGTGTGCAAACATTACCTTTGCAAGCACACTTCAACATTTTTACCCCATGAAATCCTTATTCTTCTTGGGAGAGAAAGGACACTGGATATGTAAGACAGCGAGTTTGATCTGATACTAAAGAGTACCTAAACAGCCTGTTCCAGATTTCACTCTCAAAATTTAAGTGTTATTCTGAAACAGTATTTTACATTTTGTGTTTCTGTGTGGGTGCAAACTGATGAAATCTTTACTTAGTATATACTGAATCTATCTTCTGTATATAGATAATTAAAAATGAAAAAAAATCTTGGTGTTAAATTGGAAATTGCCTAGAAAATTAATCAATATTTTAAAAAAATATATCATGTAGGATCTCTGTCCTTAATGTGCTGTACATTGTGAATTAATACTATAACTAGTACTCTGACAGTATTTTTCACTTTGTGTTGCTATGTGAGGGCAAACTGTTGAAATCTTTACTTAATATATAGTAAATTGATCTTCTGTATATAAAGAGAATTGAAAATGAATCTTGATGTGAAGCAAGGGGAGAGGGAGTGGGAAAGGGGAGGGTTGCTGGTTGGGGGGGAAGTTATGGGGGGGGAAGCCATTGTAATCTATAAGCTGTATTTTGGAAATTTATATTCTTTAAATAAAAGCGTTATAAAAAAAATTTAAGTGTTATTCTGTCTTCCTATTTAAAAGAGTATTTGAAGTTTCTATCCTACTTTAATGTCTTAAAGAGATATAGTATTGTTGTACAGTTTTTTAAATATAAATTTGAAAACGGAATAATCTTTAATACACTTGTATATGGAATCAAATTATTATTTTTTTAAATTCAACAATATTTTAGGATCACAAGTAACACCTTTCTCACCTGCTTAGTAACTTTTACAAAAACCCATCTGCTGAGTATTTTGTCTAAATATTTTGTTGTAAAGGTCAAGTATTTAATTCTATAATTCTCTATAAATTGCCCACAGGCAGAATAAATGGGAAGAATTTTGGCATAGATTTCCATGTTTTAATATCTCAAAATACCATTGTTTTTCATAGAGTAACCAGGCTATTCTAATACTAGCAGCATTATCTGAAAAGACATTCAAATCTATTTATGGGCTAGCTGTTTTTATTGACAATTGAATAGCACCTCTGCTGTTATTTGCTACTGAAAATATTAACTGACTTTGTCATCTGGAGGAAATCAATATCTCTATAATTCAATTTCCTCAGGAATAAAATTAAACATGATAATTAATTTATAACTCAAAGGATCAACCACAGCAATATTATATTCATGGTAACTGTGATGTAAGTGTTTGCTCTAATTATTATTTCTTACCCATCTATGACATTCAATGCACAATCTAAAAGATTGGAATTCATAGGTATGTAGCATCCTCTGAAATTTGAAAAATGTATTGAGTTTTTTTTTTTTTTTGTGACCCTATGTTGGCCTAAATACTGCCTTAGACAATACAAGTGTATGTTATTGTAGATATCATGCTATTTTAGACATTATTGCTGAAAAAGTACTTATAATTTCATAAGCAAAATTATTTTTTCTACCATAGTGAATTTGTATGGAAAAGCAGGAAAAGCTGTTGAAGGGGAATCCACAGGTAGAATCACAATCCTCAGCTTGTATTATAACTTTGATTAAACCAGTTAATTCTTTCTGCAACATCAGTTCATCTTCTCTAACATAAGTTCAATATGTTTTTACTTATATCACCGGGTGTATTTGAGAGCAAAATCAGTTATTTTTGTAAAATTTCTTCAAAAAATAGAAAATACTATAAAATACCAACCAATTTCATTAGCATTAGGGTAAATTGATAATAGCATTAGAAGAAATTGTCTGATAAATACATAATCATTGACCTTGTTGAACTTCACAGCATTCTGATTTATGAAATATATGCCTAAATATATCCATCCTTATGATAATGATTCATTATCCATGTTTTTTGGTACAAATTTTATTTTATTTTTTACAAAAGGTAGCTATTAGTCACGAAATTGGTATCTTTTATTAATGATGATTTTTTTTTTTTGCCTTCTTGAAAGATCTTGATCCATTAAGAGTTAATATGATATCTCAGGTTATATAAGGATGCCTTGATACATATTACTAAGTGCTTAATATATTTATATAGAAGCTTTCTATGCAAATAAAAATGCAATAAATTCATCATTCAATCCACTAAAAAACTGCCAGAACTAAATCTAATTTCAGTTATCAGCCTTTAAGGACCATACATATGGCTTTTTAGTTTATATCTGTTTTACCCTATATCCTTAGTATATATTTATATAATCTTTCTTTCTTTATTTTTCTACTACCTTAGACCAGTATACTAAAGGGCAGTAGAGCAAATGTATAGAGAACTTTGTCTCTTTTCCTTAGTGGCAATATCCCCTTCGAAGTTTGACAGTAACATGCCTTTCTCTATTGATTTCTTCCTTTCATTTGGCAAATATTGATTTTTTTTCATGCTTGTACAGCATGACTCCATTTTATTTAATTCCTTCTGTATGAATCAGCATTGCTGACAGTGGAAGCTGAAACCTTTAGAACTTGAAGAAATTCCTTTGATTGAGTAGTTGTCCTGGAGCCATTGATGAGAAAACAAGGAAACAAAATATGACTTTCACAGGGGCTTCATGAAATTCAGGACATCTTTAAGAACAAACAAATTAAAACAATCTACTCTGAATGTTATGGATTCTCACAAAAAATATCTTCATTAGAAATATTCTTCAGATCTTTTACATGATGTTTGACTGGATTTGTCAATCTTTGCCTGAAAAATCTCATTTATGTTCTTTGGAAAACTGGCAGAGAAATAGTCAGTGCTGCTCTTGCAAACAGTACTTGCAAATATAAAGTCATGATCACTATAGAGGAGTATTAAACAGTAGAAATAAGTACACAGAGAAAATGAATTGGTTATGGGAAAGAAGAAAGTATTGGCACATAAGTTGCAGGTTCATCATGTGAATAAAGAACAGTAGAAACAGGATTCGTCATTCCAGATGCTGAAATTTATGGATTTATCTTAAAGTCAGTACTTTCCTTAAGTTCCAAACATTACCTTTAGGTGTCTCGAGTTCTCACAGTCAGGAAGTTCACTAGTTCATAGTGAAATAGGTATTTTCATGAGCATTATATAAAAGTATGCATACACTCAATAGGCAGTGTGGGAGGGAGAAAGGGCAGGACAGAGAGAGGAGAAAGAGAGGGAGAGATGGGGGGGAGACAGGTAGAGAGACAGAGAAACTAAAACTACAACCAAAAAGCCAAGAAAGACATTAGCAAGAATAATCAGTATTAGTTGATGGAGTAGATTGATATAAAAGTATTTTGAAGCTGAAATAGGCAGACGAGAATTTAGTAAATTTTCTAAACTTAAAAATTGATATTTGGTAAAATGGTATCTAGTAATTTATTCCTTTGCAACAGTCCAGGGCATAAATCAGAGAAAATTCAAATAGGTGAATATAATATGTAGGCTAAAGGTCAGAGAAAAGATTAATTAAAAGTTTAAGAAAGAATAAACTTTATAAATGTGATAGAAATACTGAAAATTAGAGAAAGTATTATGCTTAAAAGTGAAACATTTTATTTTAAACAAAATTTAAACAGTTAAACTGTAATCAGAGTCAAAATAAAGTTTTAAATTTTTAAAATTATTAATGTCGTTAACTTTAATACTTGAATAAGATTTCCTTTAAATTCAGTTGTACTTAGATACTACTTGCAAGTGACGTGAATATAATGGATACATTCATTTACATGATATATTCTTGACATCTATCTTCTATGTTTTATTTAATTGATCTGTAGCCCCAAGACATTTATCAACTTTTCTTTGTGATTCTTACTTCTGAGAAGCACCAACCATTTAACATATTTTTTGAATACTTTTCAGAGTTTTTAAGGTAGGGAATGAACATACTTAGATATATATTTTAATAGCATTAGTAATTATACAAATATTAAGCTACCCTATAAAAGTATTGCTAAGAGTTTTATCTGTTTTACTCTGAGTCATGTGTGCATGTGTGTATACCTGTAAGTGGAAGAGTACATGGATATATAGTCATTTAAGATGATGAATTATCATTTTATTTTATTTTTTAAAGCTTTTATTTAATGAATATAAATTTCCAAAGTACAGCTTATCGATTACAATGGTTTCCCCCCCCCATAACTTCCCTCCCACACACAACCCTCCCCTTTTCCTCTCCCTCTCCCCTACCATTCACATCAATATTCATTTTCAATTCTCTTTATATACAGAAGATCAATTTACTATATATTAAGTAAAGATTTCAACAGTTTGACCTCACATAGCAGCACAGAGTGAAAAATACTGTTGGAGTACTAGTTCTAGTATTAATTCACAATGTACAGCACATTAAGGACAGAGATCCTACGTATTTTTTTAAAAATTGATAAATTTTCTATGCAATTTCCAATTTAACACCAAGTTTTTTTTAATCATTTTCAATCATCTTTATATACAGAAGATCGATTCAGTATATACTAAGTAAAGATTTCATCAGTTTGCACCCACACAGAAACACAAAGTGTAAAAATACTGTTTCAGTACTAGTAATAGCATTACTTCACATTGGACAACACATTAAGGGCAGATCCCATATGAGATGTAAGTACACAGTGACTCCTGATGTTGATTTAACAATTTGACACTCTTGTTTATGGCATCAGTAATCTCCCTAGGCTCTAGTCATGAGTTGCCAAGGCTATGGAAGCCTTTAGGGTTCGCTGACTTCGATCTTATTCCAACAGGGTCATAGTCAAAGTGGAGGTTCTCTCCTCCCTTCAGAGAAAGGTACCTCCTTATTGATGGCTCTGTTCTTTCCACTGGGATCTCACTCACAGAGATCTTTCATTTTGGTCTTCTTTTTTTTTTTTTTCCAGAGTGTCTTGGCTTTCCATGCCTAAAATACTCTCATGGGCTCTTTAGCCAGATCTGAATGCCTTAAGGGCTGATTCTGAGGCCAGAGTGCTATTTAGGACATCTGCCATTCTATGAGTCTGCTGTGTCTCCCACTTCCCATGTTGGATCATTCTCTCCCTTTTTGATTCCATCAGTTAGTATTAGCAGACACTAGTCTTGTTTGTGTGATCCCTTTGACTCTTAGACCTATCAGTGTGATCAATTGTGAGCTGAAATTGATCACTTGGACTAGTGAGATGGCCTTGGTACATGCCACCTTGATGGGATTGTATTGGAATCCCCTGGCACGTTTCTAACTCCATCATTTGGGGCAAGTCCAATTGAGCGTGCCCCAAATAGTAATTATCCTCCCTCTCTTTTTGCCACTCTTATATTTCACAGGGATCACTTTTCAGTTAAAATTTAAACACCTAAGAATAATTGTGTGTTAATTACAGAGTTTAACCAATAGTACTAGAATAAAAAAAAACTAAAATTGATAAAGTATTAAGTTGTTCATCAACAGTCAGCACAAGAGCTGATCAAGTCACTGTTTCTCATAGTGTCCATTTCACTTCAACAGGTTCCCCTTTGGTGCTCAGTTAGTAGTCGCCGATCAGGGAAAACAAATGATATTTGTCTCTGGAAAACATCATGCTGAGTGAATTAAGGCAGTCCCAAAGAGACAAATATTTGTTTTCCCTAATCAGCTACAACTAACTGAATTATCATTTTAAAAATGTTTGGTTGGGATGAGCTTTTGCCTGTCAGTTAAGATACTGCTTAACACATCTGTATATTAGAATACCTTAGTTCAAGGATCAGCCTGCCTCCTAATTCCAGCTTTCTGCTAATGTAGGCCCCGAGAGTCAGCAAGTGATGGGTCAAGTTGTTAAAAACCTGCTATCCACAGTGGACCTGGACTGAGTTCCTGGCTCCTTGGTTAAGCCTGACTATGCTCTGAACTCTTTAGGCATTTGAGGAATGAATCAGATGGTGGGAGCTCTCTATCTTTTTTTTTGCTTCTCAAATAATGATTTTTATAGAAAATATATACTTGAAAATTCCTAGAATATATTTTAAGTGCTTTCACTACAAATAAAAAGGTAACTATGTAAGATTATGCATTTGTTAAATAGCTTGATTTGCACATATCAAAACATCATGGTGTATAGCATAAATATATACAATGTTAAGTGTAAATTAAAAATTAGAAGTTAAAAAAGTAGATGATATAATTCATATTTAAATTCTGAGATTTTGCTAAACATTATCTTTTTTGTTAAATTTTATTTGTTTATGTGTAAGACAGAAAGATAGGGAGAGAAAGAGACTTGCATCTAATGATTCACCTCCTCCCAAAACTGCATGCAATGACCAGAGTTGGGCCAAACCAAAGACAAAAGCTCATAGATCAATTCAAGTATCTAACAGGTATGACAGGGACTTCAGTACTTGAGCTGTCAGGAGCTTTGCTCAGTGTTTGCCTTAGCAGGAAGCTGGATTAAAGAGTGTATCCAGGACTGAAATATAGGCACTCTGAAACGGGATATGGGTGCCTAAGGAGTATCTTAACCAGTATTGCCTACGCAGACACCTCTAAGTATGTCTTATACATCTTTTCATGTCAAAAAATATAACTTGATAAATGTTATTATGGGAAATATATTTTTAAATGCAGTCTAAATAGGTGCATACAAATATATTGTAAATCACACAGGACATAGTACCTACGTAAGTATGAAGCAAATCTGAGTTTAAGCAACACTTAGATTAACTGTAGATTGCTTTATGTAGTATAGACATTTAATTATATTGATTCAGCCAATCCATGACCAAGGACTATCTTCCATTTTTTTTGTCCTTGGTGTTTTCTTTCATCAATATTTTAAAATTTTCATTGTAGAGATTTTTCATTACTTTGGTTAAATTTATTCCAAAGTATTTGATTTTTTGTGGCTATTCTGATGGGATTTTTAAAATGTCTCCCTACTTGAAAGATATAACATGGTTAAAGGAATATAAGAGAAAGGGTTGGTAAAGGCATTTATTAAGGGAGAACTGGTACTCTACTGAGAACCACAGAATTTTCTTTCTATGGCCAAAACAGGATGATACCTTCTAACCCAGTAGTTCTTAACCTGGGCACAGTTTTACTCCCTATGGTATCTTTCCCAATGTTTGGAGTTATTTTTGGTTGTCACAATTGAAGGTATGCTACTGGCATCTACTAGATGTATTCCTAGTATATAATAGGTAGAGATCTATAGGGTACCTGTCCCTGACAACAAATAATTAGTCAGAATGTTGCTAATCCTAAGGCTGAGAATTCCCAAATTTACTTGGGACAGTTTAAGAAGGGAGTTGAGAGGAGGAGGCATACCCCATCTCCCTGTTCCCACTACAGAATTCCAGTCAAAATGAAACTTAAGCTTGTGCTGGACATTCTAATTGTAGTGTTGACACATTTATCCTCACCCAGAACATATCATTGGTATTTACAGCTACTGTATCACATGTACCTACTTCCCTATTCACTACTTAAAAATATTCAGTTATAGCTTCCAAATCCCTTATTATTGTAAAAATACTGTATGAACATGATTGATTTCTTCTTTTCTTTCCTTCCTTCTTTCCTCTTCTCTTTCTCACACAATTATTTTAGAAACTAAACAAGCATTCAGACAAAATGGAAACACATTTGCTTATCCCACTATATTATTTAAGAATTAATATAATTCCAATAGTATTTCACACCAGAAATCAAGGAAGTCCAACTTTCCTCTTCTGTGTTTTTTTTTTTTGTGTGTGTGTGTGTGATGGGGAGATCAGATTACGGAAAAATACCATCTTTATATTTATGTTTATTCACTCAATTGGTAAAAACAGTTAAAAAATGAGATAAACCTTTTTATGAAGTTGTTTAACATTGGGTTATATAGCATTAGTGTTATATTCAGATGTCTACTATTGAAACAATTCAAGAAAGATGATAATATAGAGTTAGTGGTAATATATAATAGTGTCAAGAGGTTCACCAGGTTTACCTTATTCCATTCTACTTCCTACATTTAGTTTTTTTTTTTTCTTTCCTTTAATGGATAAAGATAGATTCATTCCACTGCAAGCTCAAGTGTCTAATAATAGTTCCATTTATAATGCTTTCTCACATAATCTTCATGACAGTCCTATAAAATAGATAAAAAAGTATCTCTGCTTTACAAGAGTTGAGTTAAATAATTCATTTAAGACTACAAAGGCAATAAATTGTTTAAAACTTAAGCAGTGTGGTCCAATGATCTTAACTATTGTGCTCCACTGCTTCTTTCTTGAGGGAAGTTTAGCTATGCATAATGACTGTTTAATTCAGTTTTGCATTGCCTTTATATTTTTAAAGTAATTTTCTTGAAAATTCTTTTGAAAGGAGTCTATCCATTCCAGTCTTTATTTTTCCTTGTGCCATTAGTTCATTATTTTAATGATAACCACAACAGTATTTGAACTCACGGATGGCTCAAACAGGTAAAGATGAGCTTAGCTGAGAGGAATGAGTGGAGTTACCCATAATCTAAGCAAAAATAATTCTATTTGTCTACAGACTGTTAGTGAATGGCTTTAAAATAAAAGGAAAATAATTAAAATAAACAGTTGGATAAACAGAAGTATTTTAAATCAGGTGGTCAACAAAGTTAAATTTTGAAAAATAAATAGAAATTTTTCGAATTGTACAGGGACTTTTCAAAATAAAGCAAAGGAGTTTTATTACACAACAGCAGTTTTATTTTGGAGAAAATTTAATCATCACTCTGTCAAATATCTCAGGTAGATTTTCTGAGAAGAAGGCACCTCAAACATAGGTCTGATACCTTCTATAATTTTTAATCCACCTATGTCTTCTGAATGAAACATAGGTTAGCAGGTTCAAAGACAAGATCTAAAGATTTTTGTGAATTTTAATAATTCATTGAAGGCAAAAAATATATAGTTTGTGTGGTGCTTTCCTGGATTGAACTTGATCGTATTTCAGAGATGGAGTCTAAGAAGACAAACCTTGTGAAGAGGACTTGCCCTTTAAGACTCATATGCACAGAAAAGGAAACATGAAAGGCATTTAATAACTCACACCTGGGAGAAACTTTGGCTAAATGACACGAAGAGGCTGATTTTATCCATCCTGGAGATCATTGTCTGTTGCCATGAAGAATTCTGGATGCAGAGCCTTCTTATTGCTTATTACTTATTGATCTTGATAAAAAGATATATATATATATATATATATATATGGGGGAGTGAACCAGCAGATGAAGGATCTCTCTCTCTCTCTCTCTCTCTGTCTATCTGTCTGTCTCTCTCTCTCTGTCTCTCTCTTTCTCTCTGTAACTCTGTCTTTAAAATACATTTCTTAAAAAAGAACTATTGTGAATTCAGTGGAGTGTGACAACGGTGATATATATATATATATATATATATATATATATATATATATATGTAGGCAATTATATATAAGGAAGTCTAAAGTCTAGAATAATTTAATCTACTATAATCATTGGAATTTCTTCTTGAGAAATTTTGACATCATTATCTGGACTCTGTACAATATAGAAACAGGCTGGCAAGGAATTAAAATACACTGGGGAAAATTTTTCATTAGAGATTAAAAATAAGCTAATTATATAGAACAGGAAGCTTCTAAAGTAATCAGACTATCAGTGGAGACATATCTCATTTTAAACAAGACATAACATATTCACCAAAAAGAAAAAGAAACCTAATTATAAACCAATTCATAAATAAAAATTTATGATTTCAGTAATTTAAACTTAGACTTCTTGTCAAACAATTTGCTAAACTAAATGCCCAGAAATATATTCTTGAAAGACAACAGTTGAAAACTTAAAAAAATATTATTGCAAGTCATAGCAGAATTGACATTATAGTTTATAAAGCAGTCAGATGATAGAAATAATTTTTAAACACAGATTCAAAAATAAAAATAATCTGCAAAGCTACATTTTGCCTCATAGATACATTAAAATTACATGAGAAACAATAAGAATTGTTTTATTATTGAAAAATAAAATGTACTATTGAAATTCTGTAAGTAGAAACTCTAAGAAATCTTGAAACAGAACCAAGAATGACTTCTGGAAAAGAAAAAAAGTACAATTAAAAACTGAATAGGCTAGGACCAGGGCTGTGGTGCTGTGGGTTAAAGCCTTGACCTGAAGCACCAGCATCCCATATGGGCGCTGGTTCTAGTCCCGGCTGCTCCTCTTCCAATCCAGCTCCTGCTGTGCCCTGGAAAAGCAGTAGAAGATGGCTGAAGTCCTTGGGCCCCTGCACCCACGTGTGAGACCCATAAGAAGTTCCTGGGTCTTGGCTTTGGGTTGGCCCAATTCTGGCCATAGCCACCCTTTGGAGAGTGAACCAGCAGTTGAAAGACCTCTCTCTGTATCTCTCTCTCTGTAACACTGTCTTTCAAATAAATAAAATAAATCTTAAAAAAATGAAAAGGACAATTTCATATTAAACATGCCTCAAAAGAAAATTGTTGAACTGGAATGTAGAGATGAAAAAATTTTTATTGAGAGATAAAGAAATGGAAAATATGAGATTGAAGCAAAAGGAAGATGGAATAATCTTTAGAGACAATAGAAACACTGAAAAGGGAATCCTACAGAGCCATAAAATAAAATGGGGAGAAACAATTTGGAAGCATTTTGTCTGAGAAATAATCAGAATTGAAAAAAACACACCAATCCTTGAAGGCAAGACAGTCAACAAATCTAAATCACGGTGAATAAAAAATAATTATTAACACATCATACACATCATCAAAATAGTGTGAAACGACAGTTACAAAACAATTCATAACACTTGCAATTAAAGTATTACTTAGTAATATGTCCATCAAAATAATATGGAATACTTTCATGGAAAAGCATATGAAACATTACTGGAAAATAGTAAGTAACTTTAAATAGATGGACACTTTAAAAAGCTCATGGGAAATGGAATTGAAAAGGTTTATTTTGGTCTGAAGTAAAATTGAAATACAAAAAGCAGACAAAAAGAAATAAATGAATAATTTTAACAGCATTTTTTTCATTAACTTATGTAGGATCCTTCTTAACTAGAGAGATAATCAATATCCACAAGTATCATTATCTTTTTTTTCTTGTGACAGGCAGAAGGCAGAATTAGACAGTGAAAGAGAGAGAGAGAGACAGAAAGAAAGGTCTTCCTTCCATTGGTTTACCCCCCAAAATGGCTGCTATGGCCAGCATGCTGTGCCAATCCGAAGCTAGGAGCCAGGTGCCTCCTCCTGGTCTCCCATGTGGTGCAAGGCCCAAGGACCTGGGCCATCCTCCACTTCCTTCCCAGGCCACAGCAGAGAGCTTGACTGGAAAAGGAGCAACCGGGACAGAATCCAGCACCCCAACCTGGACTAGAACCTAGTGTACCAGTGCCAAAGGCAGAGGATTAGCCTAGTGAGCCACGGTGCCGGCTGGTATCATTATCTTAAAAAGGCCAGTTTTACCCAAATTGTTTTTTATTCATGCAATTCCAGTGGAAAACCAAACTGGGTTTAGTGGAATTGCCAAACTAATATGCAAATTATTTTTTAAAATTCCAATTAGTGCATCTTATCATTCAAAGTACAGTTTTGGGATTTGTTCTATCACATACCACAATTTCACTGAATACAAGGTTTCAGTTATTATATGATAATGGTACTTGATTACACAAATGGAACAAAAAGTAATGTCCTAAAACAGGTGTTTACATACCTCTTATGGACATTTGATATGACTGATGTTTGCCTGAATATTAATGGCAATTGTTCGATTTTTCAATAAATTGTTGTGGGATTTTTCCTTATTCCAATGATATAAAAATGAAATTAGACTCTAAATAACATTATACAAAATTATCGAATTCACTTCTATTGGAAATCAACCAGCTGTTGCCAGTGGGAATATGGAGTAAAGACAATCACATACATTGCTTTGCAAATGTGAAATACTGTAGATTTTTACTGGAAATATTCTGACAATATCTATTTTAAATGCACACATCTTTCAACCTAAGAGTGTGACTCCTGGGACTCTACTCCACAGAAATACAGCCACCTAATTCACTATATAAGAATACTTCTACAAGTTTCTTATGGAAACAGTTTTATAGTAAAAAAAAAATGACAAAATCATCAGTAGAGTTTTAGAGTAACTTGCATTTACATATATGTGGAATTTAATTTAGCTATTTTGAAGAGTTAAAACTATTTCTAGCTGATACAAAGGAATCCCTACTGTATTTTCCATTTAGAAAATAGAAAACACATTAAAGCATAAAAAGATGTGATCATAGTTCTGTTAAAAATAAGAATTCTAAAATTTAAAAGTATGTTATGGTCAAAATATGAGATAATGAAATTAATGTGTAGAAAGAAACCACAAAGTTCTTTAATATTTGTCATTGATTATGGGGAACATGGATATAGAAAAACAGAAAGAAAATAGAGTGGTAATCTAATGGAGAACAAAATATTATTTTTAATTTTACTCACTTTTATAATTATTACCATTTATGTAACAGTGGGGAATAAGTGCATGTATCTATTTATAGGTAGTATTATGCCAGATGTTACTAAAATATCTGCAGTAGTTATTTGTCAGTGCAAAATTTCAGGTGATTGTCCTAATTTCTTTTGTATCTTTTTTTTTTTTTTATGATTGAAAGGTGCTCCCAAAGTTTGTGGAAATGGCTATTATAGCAAAAACTATGCAAGTATCTCAAAATTTTTACACTAAAATAAACTTAATTATCTTATTCTTGAACATTTTGAGGTCCCTTCACATTGATATAATTATGATACAAATATATCATAATATAGGGCAGCATAAGAATTAAGTCTTAAAGGGCAGGTGAGGGTGTGCATGTGACACTGAGATAAATTTGCTGATTGACATGCCCATGGACCATATCAGAGTGCCTGCTTCAAGTCCCTGCTACTCCTTTTCTGACCCAGTTCCTACTAATTTGTTTGCTGGAAGGCAGCAAGTAAGGACCCAGGTATTTGAGTATCCGCCACCCATGTGGGAGATCTGGGTGGAATTCCTGGCTCTTGGTTTCAGCCTTGCCAGTCCTGGGTATTGTGCACATTTGGAGAATGAATTAGCACATGGAACATCTCTCTCCATTTGTTTTTCTGTCTCTGTCTCTCCTTGTCATTCAAACAAGATAAGAATGAACAAAACCCGTTTAAGCATGTGGTACTAGGAAAGTCAGCACTGTAAGCCATATGAATTACCAATTCTGTGCATTGGAGAAGCCTCAGCCTCAGATCCTAGGCTTGCCTTGAGAGATGAAAATCT
Source organism: Sylvilagus floridanus (assembly GCA_949820135.1). Lineage (NCBI taxonomy): Eukaryota > Metazoa > Chordata > Mammalia > Lagomorpha > Leporidae > Sylvilagus > Sylvilagus floridanus. Next base: position 35,244,494 of record OX463245.1, on the reverse strand, counting down.
GAATCATCCCTGGATTGAGGTTCCACTAGGACAATGTAAATCATGTCTCTCACATCAAAAAGGTCTAGCTTTTATGAGAGTAAATTGATTTTATCTTGAGAAGTTTCCAGAAGTAATTGTTACTGCTCTAAAATAACCAGGGAATGGGAAAGAGGCAAGCTTTTGGTGCAGCAGTTAAGCGCCTGCTAAGATGCTCAAATCCCATATCAGAGCACTTGATTCATTCGCTGGCTCCTCTGTTTCTGTTCTAGTGTCCTGCTAATGTGCACCCCAGGAGATAGGAGATGATAGCTCAAGTGCTTGATTCCTTCCACACACATGGGAGATCCACGCTGAGTTCTGGACTGCTGAATTTGTCTTGACATAGTCCTGGCAGCTACAGGTATTTGGAGAGTCAACTAATGAATGCAAAAACCAACTCTTTCCTCTCTCGCTGTCTCTCAAATCAGATGAAAGTAAATAAATTTTATACTAATATATGTTTTTAAAAAAGAATTGTGGGAAGAAATTAGAGTTGCAGGCAGTCTAGTGTAGAACTAAATATAGATATTATTTGTGAAAGATTTATATTATTTTTAAGGAATATCTTAATCCTTTAAATATTGCCAGAGTTCAGCTGTTGAAATGAATTACACCTGACTTATTTCATGTAATATTCTATAGGCCTAATTTAATTCCAAGCCTGTGTTCTTGTGGGAGTAATGCTTAGGAACATTTTACATTCAAAGCACTCTTACATCTGACTTTCTTTCCCTTCCGACTGAAAAAATCCCCACTGTATTGTAAATCATTTTGACTAGGAAAGCTTGATCAGCCTATTGGCATATTAAGCAAGTATTACAGGGTATTTTTCACAGGGAAATTATCTGCCATCCCATCTTCATTGGGAGAATTTTTCAAGATTGATTTAGAATGTAATGTCAATTTATTGTGTGTTAATTTTCATGGTTTCAATTTTACAACCCTAAATTTAACATTGTTAATATCACATCAGTATTGCCTTTTGAAAACAGATAGTTATCAAAGTCTACTTTGGAATGATCTGCTCTGTTGCACTTTGACTTAATGTAAATATTATTTTTCCTGGACACCTTTGTATTTGCTTAAAGCATAAACTTGCTGAAAGTGGTGTGTGATAACCATGGTTTTGTTGCTGAGAGCTTCTTTTTGGTAAACCCTTTTCATATTTATATCCTGGCATATATTTTCTCACTTTTTATCATTTTGTAATGATGCAGAGAAGGAAATTTTATTGGCTTTGGAGAGAAGTTTTTCATTATTTTGAAGAAGTTTTACTGTTATGATGTTTTTTTCTCTAAAAATGGATAAAGATGTATTCTAGCAGCTGTGACAATTTAGCTCAAATGGATCATTTATACTGGAAAAACATATGTATCGTAAGCAGTAATGGCAGAAGCTTTTGAATCCATTTGGATCTGTTAAATGGTGAAATTCCACTTCAGTATTTGCTAAAACTTCAGAAGCACCAATTCTTGAAAATGAAAATTGAAGGAGGAATTAAAATTTCCAAGGTTAGAAGAAGTGCAATGTCATCTATTGTAGCCATTGTGACAGTGCCATTTCATGAAGACACAAAGCTAGTTTAGTATCTTGTAACTCAACGTTTTTAGTTTTGCCAACCAGTTCTAAGAAACAATGTAATGACATATTGGGCAGATTTTTCTTCTTTTTTTTTCTATGCTTCTGCATTGCCTCGATTGTACTAGAAAAACATATCTAAAACATATCTATTGTCCTGGAAGAGTACCACAAACACAGGTTCAAGAAGGAAATGTGCATAGATTTATATAGTGTCCAAAAACCTTCAGTAAAAATAAAACAACAAAGGCCCATTCCTTTCCACATTACCCAACTGCCACTGATTCTACAACTTCAGTTGTGCTATACTTGCAGAAAGGGCCACTCCTCAGCCCCAGTGGAAATTCATTATCAAAAAGAGATCTGGGGTGGTGACTCCTCCCAACACCAGTTTTTGGATTTTGCAGAAAGAGTACTACTCGTGGGACACTTCAGGTTCCCCAGCAGAAGCCTCCTCCTGCCTCAGATACATTGGCATTGTAATCGTATTTTTGGGCCACAATAAATTCTAAGAGTATGAACTATAGATGAAAAGAGTTCTAAACCTGGGAACATAAGCACAAAGCATCAGTAGGAAGTGTACAGGCAAGACCGTGAGTTTCTGTAGTGAATAACAAAAGAAACAGTTATCAAAAGAAATCATATGAAACACTGTGATTTACTTTTTTTCTCGTTTATTGTTTTCATTTTAATATGACTGGCCCCTGAACAATCACACCCTGAAATTTCATGTGCCATGCTTAAGATAAAGGAAGAAAATCTTGGACCACCTTCTAATAGATTCATGAGGTGTTAGTGTAATTAAGTTTTAAGATATGAACTGTGCTCCACACTGAAACTGTAATATAGTGTGCTTTGTTTTCCCCCAAAGAAAAGAAGAAAAAAAAAATAGTATTTGCCAACAGATTGCAATTATTTAAGTAATTGGTTGACATATAAGAAACTTTGCCCACAATCCTAGACTAATTTAACTTTATAGTATTCCACTGAAATTTAGTTTGAAGCACTTCCTGGTTTAATCTCTTTCTTTAGCAAGGCCTATTTATCATTTTAGTAGGTGTCAAATGTATCCAACTTCCTTAGATAGCACCAGTAGTCAGTCTAGGATCAATCTACATTTTTTTTAAAAAGTGTAAAAATGAGTTATTACACATTTATTTTTATAGCATTATAAATATTATAATATTTATAGTAACATTCTATCAAAAAGAAGAAGCTACCGGGGGCCGGCACTGTGGCACAATGGGTTAAAGCCCTGGCCTGAAGCGCCGGAATCCCATTTGGGCACCGGTTCGAGACCCAGCTGCTCCTCTTCCAATCCAGCTCTCTGTTATGGCCTGGGAAGGCAGTAGAAGATGGCCCAAATCCTTGGGCCCCTGCACCTACATGGGAGACCTGGAAGAAGCTCCTGGCTCCTGGCTTCAGATCAGCATGGATGGAAGAACCTCTCTCTCTCATTCTCTCTCTTTCTCTCAAAAAAAAAAAAAAAAAAAAGCTACCATGAATGATTGATGGTAGCCAAATGAGTTAGAGAATTATTGGGACAGAACTAAAAATGTGGACCATGAGTTCCAATATCAAAATAGAATCACCCGTGCATTCTGCACAAAGCGGATAAAGAATAAAGTTTCAGAAAGGATGACAAGTATGAGGCATCATGCTTTTATTTGCTCTTGTTGAATAAATGACAGCTACCATTAATGTACCACATTCTTGCTACCTGAAGAGCATTAGATTTATTTTCAATGTTCCAGGCACCCTATCTGTCAATAGCACTTGGAATTATTTGTAAAAATAGTTTCCTATCCCAGATTAGGCAAGTGAAAGATTTTGAGCACAGGTTATTTAACAATGTTTTTCTAATTATAAATATATTACATATCTGTGAAGCAACATTAAGAATTACAAACTTAAATTATTTAAAAATAAAAGGTTCTGAAACAGTTCAGAATTGTTAACGTTTAGCAGTAACTAGGCATTTAGAATTTTTAACATTGTCATTCGAATGTAAAATGAATGTGTGCTTCATAAAATTGAGAGAATCCTGTTTTACCCATCTACATCTTTTTTTTCAGTTAACACTGAAAATTATTTTGCCAATATTGCTCATACAACGTTCTTAAAAACATATTAATAACAACAGCCAGTTCCTTAAAAACAAATGTATCATTTGTCTTAGCAAGATTTAATGATGAAGGTGAAAATGAATCACTATTGCACTTTTGTGCATTCCTCTGACAAAGATTCTGACAGACATTTCGAAGAGTGATGACATAATGAGGAAGACCTAGAGAGACTGAAGATATCTGTAGGCATCTCTAGGCTGGCTGGCAGCATGGTGCAGACTGAACCTAGGATATTTCACAAAGCAATTAAAATGGCACAGGATGAAAATGTTTGATATTCTCTTTACATTTATTTTCTAAGTCATTATTTTTGTTTTATATATTATGACAGGCTCTATGATAATTGTAATATGATAGCATAACATAGCACATTATTACATTTATATAACTAAAAAGCCTGTGTGTGTATATACATGTAAACATGCATATATATGTATGCATATATATATATATATATATGCATACACACACACAAATACATCTCATCCAGGCATTAAGGAAAAACAAATTAGCAGAAGTCTGTAGAAAATGAGTAAAGTTTGGAGACTACTAATCTAAGATATATTTTAGTCATTTTACTGATGAGAAACTCATTATATCTCAGTATAGCACATCCATTTTTAGTAGCCTCCCTGGGAAATTTCCTAGTATCTCATTAGAAAAATATTGTCCAATAATGCTCTCATTGATTTCATTTCAACTAAGTTGCATGGAATAAAACAAGCCTATCTCTAATTTCATGGCAGAATGTTTATTTGTACGAGGCTATGAAATTTAATTCAATTCATTTAAATACGTATTTACTGAATCTCTCCTGTTCCACCTTTTGGGAACTTGTAGTGTATTGGTGGAGACATGCAATTAGAAGGCTTGTCTTCTTGATGTAGGGCAAGATCCAGGAGGAGTAGCACAGAAGAATGGGTACACTAAGGAAAAGTGTGTAATCCATAGAAGCAGCTGTGGTTCACAGATGCCTTCCCGAGAATAAGGTGAAGTCCTCCAAATAGGGCCAGAGCAGGAAGGAGAGCTTTCAGGAAGAGTCAAGTTGATGTCCTAAATGTTAAAAAGCGAAAAAGACTTAGGCTTGCTTTGTGGAGTACCAACAGTTTCATAAACTGCAAGCAGAGCTGGTTCTTACTATTGAGATCTGGATTGGGCTAACATCAAGAGGTCCTTATCAGTCAAGGCGAAGTTAGGGTAATACATAATTAAATATTTTTCTTTGTTCAGTTTTTAGTTTATTTATTTGAGAGAGAGAGAGAAAGAGAGAGAGAGAGGGAGGGAGAGAGAGATCTTCCATCCTCTGGTTCATTAACCAAATGCCAGAAATAACTGGTGCAGCGTCAGGCAGAACATAGGGTTTAGGAATTCAGTACAGGTTCCCATGTGGATAACACAGATCCAGTCATTTGAGTCATCACCTACTGTCTCCTGTGGTGTGCAATAGCAGGAAGCTGGAATCAGAAGTGGAGCTGGGACTTAAACCCAGGCTGAACTTCAAAGCAGGATGCTGATGTCCCAAGCAACATCTTAACTGTGGCACCAAATGCCTGTCCAATCAATGACCTTTAAGCCAGATACTGTTATGAAACTTCTAGTTACACAGTGAGAATACATAATTACATATCAGAGGGCAGTAAGAATCTATGGCACCCAAAATTCTACCTTGGTTAGGGTTGCTTTGATAGCAGCATTGCACTTTGAGATCTATCAACCTCATCTCCAGACCTTTTTCACATATTCAAGTGTGTGCTCTAGTCTCCAGGGACTTTTAAGACAAAGAACTGAAAGCTTCGTGAGAAAGTTGAAACTGTGAAAGTGTTTACATACTGGTGTTTCAAAAGACACAGTGTAATGAATGCCTTGGAGAAATAAAATCAATAGAAAAGAATCAAGAATTATAGCAAAGAATAAATGTATCTATAGAAGAAATTATTAGATGGGCTAATTTTTTTCAAGGTAACTTTGTAATAGACAACTTAAGACATGTTGGAAAAACTTGGCCTCAAAATTACTATCCCTCATGATTGCAGCAACAATACAAGCCTTTTTGGAAGAGCCAGTGAGGGCCTTAACTAATACTTCTGAGCTTACCCTATTGCAGTTGATAAAGCAGGATGTATATTAAAAACAGCAGCAACTACAAGCAAGGGGTAACACCAGACTCCTCTGAAAGTAGTCATCTGTTCTGTAGGAAAAATGGCTCCAATTTCTAAATCTCTTCTTGTAGCAGTTGTTTTCAGATACCCTAATAAAAGTGAATAGTCTTTTCAAAACTTTATAATTTGTGCCCACAGAATAGTTTATAAAATTTGATTTTTGATTTATATTTTCTTTCCAGAAAGATTAAGATGCCTAAAATAGGAGATGTTAAAAATATATTGAGGAAAATAATAAGAGGTGTTAGATTTAAAAAATTAGTCAGTATGGATTGTGTATAGAACACATGTTGTAAAGTCTTTGAAATTGCCAGAAACATTTTGTAGATCATGCTATAAAATTTTCTACAATAACTTGTGTGTGAGTGTGTTTGCCTCATGAAGGTGTGCGTGTTTGTGAAGTTCTGATTTGGAAAAACAAAAGAGAAAATTGTCAGACTCCAATGTTTTATGACTGAAAATTATGTGGTAATGTTTAAGGGCTCTAATGTCAAGGCCTTTTTGCTGATCTTCTGTGATGTCTATCTAAAGTTTTGCTGAAAGGCAGCTCAAGTGAATGTTGTACATTAAGGTTGTCAACAGACATCACTCCAAATCCATTTCCGAAAACCTAAATCTGTGAAGTTTATGGGGATTCAAGGGTCCTCTAGGTGTTGAATGTTCTCTGCAGCTAATAGTACTAAGCTATAATTTTAAAATAATATTCCTGACCCCTCACCCTAGCCCAAGCAATTACTCCATATTAAAATGCATCTGACATTGTACATGGCAGTGCTAATCTCTCAGGTGCTCTTAATGGGAGTCAGTATGTTTGCCTGACTTCAATCTCAGCTAGTCAGACTGCGAATGGAAAAAAGCATTTTGGAAATCTCCAATCATTCATGAGCTACAATAAGAATCACAATGAGCTAAAGTAAATAAATAAGTTGATATTAACAAAATTATGCATGAAAGGAGATGTGATGTCTCTTCATGATACACAAACACAGTGACCACATAAGGAAAGCAAACTTGTTTTTGAGTCTATGTCTAAAACTTTTATATAATGGAATTCCTAAATGACTATACTTTGAACTATATACTCTAAGGCCATATAAATCAACAAATCTAATTCGGCGGGACACAAATAAGACATTTAATAGATGCCTCTAGATTCTCCTCAGCATTCCTTTTCCTAAGTTAAGCTTTGGGAATGTATTTCCTAAAGGAATTTTCAATTTACAAAATAAATACAATAATAACATTGATGATAGATAACATTGATTGAAAAGTTTTGAAAAAGAAGCATTACCATTTACATTTTAGGAACAAGCATCTAGGTTGGATGTACAATTGTTTTTATTTAAATTGATACATTTTTCTCTTGATATTCACTGTCCTACATAGGACACAGTCACTTATGTGTACATGTAGGTAGAGTTGATCCTCCATATCTGAGGGTCCCATATGCTGATTCAAACAATCTTGGATTATAAATATTTGACTAAGGGGGCCAGCGCTGTGGTGCAACGGGTTAAAGCCCTGGCCTGAAGCACCAGATTCCTATACGGGTGCCAGTTCTAGTCCCGGCTGCTCCTCTTCCAATCCAGCTCTCTACTGTGGCCTGGGAAAGCAGTAGAAAATGGCTCAAGTCCTTGGGCCCTGCACCCATGTGTGAGACCTAGAAGAAGCTCCTGGTTCCTAGCTTTGGATCGGTGCAGCTCAGGCCGTTGTAGCCACCTGGGGAGTGAACCAGAGGATGGAAGACCTCTCTCTCTGTCTCTACCTCTCTCTGGAACTCTGTCTTTCAAATAAGTAAAATAAATCTTAAAAAATAAATAAATAAATAAATAGGCCAGCACCATGGCTCATTAGGCTAATCCTCTGCCTGCAGCACTGGCACCCCGGGTTCTAGTCCCCATTGGGGTGCTGGGTACTAGTCCCAGTTTCTCCTCTTCCAGTCTAGCTCTCTGCTGTGGCCTGGGAGGGCAGTAGAGGATGGCCCAAGTGCTTGTGTCCCTGTACCTGCATGGGAGACTGGGAGGAAGTACCTGGCTTCTGGCTTCTGATTGGCATGGCGCCAGCCACAGCAGCCATTAGGGGAGTGAACCAACAGAAGGAAGACCTTTATCTTGTCTTTCTCTTTCACTTTCTAACTCTGCCTGGCAAAAATAAATAGATAAATAAATATTTGATTAAAAATTAGTTCTGTACTGATCATGTACAGGCTTTTTTCCTTGTCATTTCTTAAAAACATAGTATATAAATTATTAGTTACTATAGTAATATAAAATGTTTAAGGTATATTGAAGGATATATTTAGGACATATTTAAAATATTGCACCATTGTATAAAACAGACTTCAGCAACCAGATTTCAGTATCCACAAGTGGTTCTGGACCAGTGTACAAAACATACTGAGGAAAGTTGATTTATTTTCTTTACTTAATATCCTAATCATGATGTTCTGATAAGATCAATGCCACTTTGATTTTATTATAAATTATCTCAAGCTATTCAAGAACCATTTTATTCTGTAAAGATCTGCACAAATAGATAAAAATACTTTTTCTGTAGAGTGTTATATCAAGAATTGATCGGTAGATTTCTCTTTGAAGTCACTGTAAAGGCAGTGAGAAGTATTTATTCTGTCCTTTCCCCTACAAATATCCAAGTTCCAGAAATGAATGTTGTATGCTTATCCTTGAATCTCACCATGCACTGAAGAACAATGTCTTATGCTACAGACTCTTGGCTAGTGTGGGATTAAATACAATGAAGACTGTAGAATAGCTTTTTTTTTTTTTTAAGTCCTTAAAAACTGTGCTTAACATTAAACCAAGTCTTAATTGTAAGACTTTGAAATAGCTGTGCAGGGAACATGTATTTAGAGTCAGCTAGTGTAGTAAATTTTCTGTAAAGTCTGAAGCTGAATTAGTCGAGCTTAGTTGGGAATATTAACATCATCTTAGTCTAGTGCAGTTGTTATTATCTGTATCTGTTGATATTTACAGAGTATTCTTGGATGAAATCCTTACTTATGATAATAAATCCATTTTTTCCTTTATTCTTCACTGAATGAAATATATTTGATTTATTTTATTTTTTTAAATTTATTTGACAGATAGGGATATATACAGTGAGAGGGAGAGACAGAGAGAAAGGTCTTCCATTGGTTCACTCACGTAATAACTGAATGAGTTTTAGAGATATTGAATCAGTTTGTAATCTGTTCTCTATGTCCTTAGGATGTGGACGTTTCAAATTTGTATGCCATCTACCTCATGTTACTTAAGGGAGTGTTTCTCACTGCTGTTTTTCTACCTTTCCATTAAAAAAAATCCCCAAAATGGTGTACTTCAATCTTTATTAGAAGAGGATGAGTATGTTTGGATTAACGTTTCTTCTATATAGGAAAAATAACTTAATACTGTTTACCCCATAATCTTCTCTCCACAAAGATTAACCAAGAAAAGGGGGAGTGGCATTATTTGTAACTCCTACATTCCAAGATAGTTTTCCTTAGAGGTTAGTATTTAAATGGATGAGAATATAAGTATAATAAAAGTTTTCACTACTTTTATACACCTAGAAAACAACTTTATGCTTTCTAATTCTTAGAAAAAAAATAATTCTTAGAAATTTACTCATTTTTTTTTAACTTTCATTTAATAAATATAAATTTCCAAAGTACAACTTTTGGATTATAGTGGCTTTTTCCCCCCATAATCTCCCTCCCACCCCCAACCATCCCATCTCCCGCTCCCTCTCCCATTTCATTCTTCATCAAGATTCATTTTCAATTATCTTTATATACAGAAGATCAGTTTTGTATATACTAAGTAGAGATTTCAACAGTTTCCACCCTCAGAGAAACAAAAAGTATAAAGTACTGTTTGAGTACTAGTTATACCATTAATTCACATAGTACAACACACTAAGGACAGAGATCCTACATGGGGAGTAAGTGCATAGTGATTCCTGTTGTTGATTTAACAATTGACACTGTTATTTATGGTGTCAGAAATCACCGGAGGCTCTTGTCATGAACTGCTAAGATATGGAAGCATCTTGACTTCGCCAACTCTGATCTTATTTATTTAAGGCCATGGTCAAAGTGGAAGTTCTCTCCTCCCTTCAGAGAAAGATACCTCCTTCTTTGATGGCCTGAAAGAAACTCTTTAAATGAAAATTTATATTAAACATTAAAAGTTGTAAAAATGAGATAATGTATTTCTGAAGAATGTACTATATTTTTGCCCACAATGTGTTTCAGATTTCTCATTTTCAGAGAATATATTTGATAATTAACATGAAATTTAACTTAATAATTTAATAAGGAAAATAGTTCTCTTAGTCCATGAAATATTTTAAAGTTCATTTTTGTATTAACCTATCATATTTTCAGTGTATTCTAAAATGATTTTAATTATCAGAAATTTCACCCCAATCTAATAAAAGATAGCACACTTATTTGAGTATCATAGTTTAAAATTACTGTCATTATAAAATTAATCTTTCCAGAAGTTACATATGAAAAGTCTTCAAAATCTTAAAGAAAAATATATATTATGTAAAACCTATGTATAAATTACAGAATTTTTTTGCACAAAAATAAGGCTCTAGTTTAATTTTTTCACACAGCTTTTGAAGTACCTTCATATTTAACTAGAGAAGACACAATTAGGGAATTTCATTTATCTTTTGACTTTGAAAAAAAACTGTAGGTTTTATATAACCTATTAGCCTTAATGATAATAGCACTGAGCTGGATCTTGTTGTCTCCTCTGTGTCTCAAGGCTACAATTATAAACTGGTGAATTAGGGAAACATTGCAGAATTTTCAATAGAATTTTGCTAGTATTCTGTCTATTTTGAAAGTCCAAACCTTAAATGTTTGTTCATTGATCACAGTAAATTTATTTCAAAAGTTTTTTTTTTCCTCTAATTATTGAAGCTAATACAAAGCAATAAAATACTACTCACTTTAACACCTGGATCTATAAATCATACGTCTATCCATCTAACCACATTGTTCCTATGGTATCCTCAGCTACAGGATTCCTGAGTGGTTGAACATAATTTATGAAGGGAAAGACAAAAGGCCTTTTAAATTTTACCTCATGATCTAGAGCTGTTGATGAGAGAGAAATATAGAAGTTCCACAACCCTTAAGAAGCTGTAAACCATTGTGCCTGCTTTAGCATTTATCAATTTTTAACCACCGCTCCAAGGCGTCCAGCAATCAATTATTCCCTGGCTCAGCGAGGGACTCAAAGCGCTACCAGATAAACCAGAAATCAATTTTACTGCCTTGTGGCTGCTTTCTAAATATGTTTGTTTTCACCACATTTAAAATAAACAAGAATAGAATTTTGCTGGTTGGTGACAATTATGTTTACAGCACATATTTTTTAAAATAAACATTTTTAAATTGAAAAGAAGAATATTTTTAGTCACACAGCCTCTTTTTGGTTTTCTTTTCTCAAATTACTAGTGAAAATTAAGAAAAGGAAGAGTGTTTTCCTTTTATTCCTTGCACGGAATTGCTTCGGAATTGATGGAATCTTATTTCAGTGAAGTGACCGGTCTTGTATTGTCTTCTTTGACACTGCACAAAGGGGCATTTGATAGCAACCTCCACCAAGCACCTTCACCTCTGTCATAGCCCTTGGGACTAAGGGACAATCCTTTCAAACTGTTGGACTGAGTCAAACGGACACAATGCTAATTTCTACTTACATTTGTTCTTATATTTTTCATTCCAATTTTTTCTCACTTTCAATTCTTTGATATTTTTTTGTCTGAATTGTTATTTTCCCACATATTTTAATCATCAGAATATTTTAGGTTTCAGGAAACCTTCAGCTTAATCAGGGAACTAAGGTGTATAGGTTAGAGTGTATGGGCTGAGAATAAGGTTGAGATATTGTATTTTTAAAAAGAGAAGTAAAAGTGTTGGTTTTCTTTTTGATGATTATTTTTTAAAATGTGTAAATGTTACCTCTAGCATTTTCCACATACTCTGTTGAACAGTAATCATGGATGTAGGCCCTATGTTAACCAAAGTAAGGATATAAAATTATATTGTTATACATATTATATTGTTATACACATTATATTGATCGGAGTCATCAAAATTTTATTTTCAAAAGAATATTTCCTTTAAGAAAGTATTAATTTAAATTCAATATTTGCAAATATTATGAATCATCAAGGAAGTTGGAGAATTCTGGGAAGAAATGTAGACCAAAGAGTGTATCTATATTATAAATTATGAAAAACTTAGCACAGAGAACAAGTAAAGGGACAAAATGCTCACTTAAGTAATTTTGGAAATGAATGGATTCCATGAGATGAATGAAAGCAGAAACTGAAGATAAGCACTGTATTCCAGTTAACGAAGTTGTTTCCTAGTGGGGTGCAGGTTAGTATTCAGATACCCTAGACATCTGATGCAGCATACACTAGAACTGAGAAAGGGTGGTAAATACAGGGAGACCAGGTTCCCATGATTGGTGTGAGAAGTGACAGACAGCAAGGCAGGAGGCTAAAATGGGTCAAAATTGGCGACATAAGTGCAACCTCATGATTACCTTAATATAGGTATAAAAGGTTATGTACAAAATATTTAAAAATATATGTATCACTGCAGGTTTTTTTTTTATTTTTTTATTTTTATTTTTTGACAGGCAGAGTGGACAGTGAGAGAGAGAGACAGAGAGAAAGGTCTTCCTTTGCCGTTGGTTCACCCTCCAAAGGCTGCCATGGACGGCGCGCTGCGGCCGGCGCACCGCGCTCATCCGATGGCAGGAGCCAGGTGCTAGGTGCTTTTTCCTGGTCTCCCATGGGGTGCAGGGCCCAAGCACTTGGGCCATCCTCCACTGCACTCCCGGGCCACAGCAGAGGGCTGGCCTGGAAGAGGGGCAACCGGGACAGAATCCAGCGCCCCGACCGGGACTAGAACCCGGTGTGCCGGCACCGCAAGGCGGAGGATTAGCCTGTTGAGCCACGGCGCCGGCCCACTGCAGGTTTTATATAAAGACAACATTTTGTCAACTGAGACAGTCTAAATAAACAATATTTGGTTAAATAATGTCCTAATCCATGAAGCATATTGAAAATATTATCAATTAAGTAATAAGCAAACAGAAAGATTATACTGAAAAACTTACAATCCTTAAAAAGAAATACAAGGAAATCTTGTATTATAGATGAAAGGAAACTTTCGAAGTGTCAATCCTTGATACTCAATTATCTCTGATTTATTACATAGCTTTTGTAAATTCATATTTTAAATGACATAATTGTCAGGGCAACCCAAACACTGAAGAACTGTAAGATAAAAGTGCATCCACTTATCATACTATTTATTGTCCAAATAAAAGGGACTAGGTATAGATGACATGTAGTTTCATAAAAGGAATCAAAAAGTCACAATGGATAATTGCTGAGAATGGTAATGTGACACACCCATACAGAATTTTGTTTAAAGTAACTTCAATCTTTATAATCTCTTGTATTGCTGAAGGACATAACCATTTGCCACACCTAGATTGTAAGTCATGGGAGGCATTTTCAGGCACTTTGGAATATACATATATATTTAAAAGTCAAATAAAAAAAACAACTTTCTATTTATTGTCCTAAGAGTGCAATCTACTTACATTTTACTATAAAATACCTGTAAATATATATGTATATACACACAAGTAACGCAAGTATGCTATAATAAAACACTGTCACAGTAATGTCAGCTAGATTTGATAACACAAAATGCTGATGGCTTATTAATGTTTATTAAGCATTAAACTTCAACTGTATCTTAATTAGATCAGAAGTGTTATATAGACATTCATTAAAATGATCTATATATTGGTGTTTTATAAGGTTCCAATCTCTACCTTTTATCTGCTCATTCTGACATTCTCTCTGGACTATTCTGTTTCCAGTGCTTCTCATACTCCCAAATACCTATGTTTCATACTGCTATTCATGCTGACATTCAGACCTTTGTTTCTGGATATAATCACCTAGTTTTCTGAAGGCACACTGAAATTAACTTAGCAAAACAGACAAATTTTTCACCTCTTTACCCCAACATACTTCTTATTTAATTATTATCATTGTACTTTCAATGTCTTAGAGAAGCAGATGATTTCAAGTTTTGAGCAAGGAAAATGTAAGTTGAACTCCTGGAATTTGATCTAATGCATGTTCAAATATTGATGCCAACATTTCACATGGACACAGTCAATTCTGCTTCTGGGTGGCATTATATGGGTCATACCAGTGTTTCTTCAGGAAAAAAAATGTTTGAAAATTAATTCATGTAGAGAAATCATGAGCTTAAAACTTTGGGAGAACTGATGAAGCGGCAAGGTCCAAGGAAGTTAAGAATGCAACGTCCCAAGTGAAACAAGAGTTGGGATCTGCCTAGAAGATACCTTTAAAAATACTAAGCTCTTAGTTCAAAACTCTGGAAGAAGGGTAGGGATGAGACATAGATTGTCCTATCAGGATGGTAATCAACTTTGAACTATCATCATCTTTGATTCAAGTATTAAGATCAGATGCTATTCTCTCTGCCTAAGATAGAAAATTATATACTTTCCTGGAGGAAGTTTTATTATGTTTTCTGGAGTCCCTATAATTTATAATTTACATGTAAAAACAATAAAGTTACATGAAAAAATAAGAATATTCTGATTCTCAAATGATAATTGAAAAAAATTTAAAAACTGATCTATAAATAATTTGTATACTGGATTTAGTTTGCAAGTGTTGTAAAATAATTTTTCCCACTATATAAAAGAAAATGCAGGGTGGATATTTGCTCAAATAAGACACAGTCTGGAATGCCTTAATCCCATATAGGGGCTCTGACATTGAGTCCAAGATCCACTTGAAAACTCTGCTTCCTGCTAAGGCACACCCTGGGAGGCATCAGGTAATAGTCTGAGCACTTGCCTCTCTACCACCCTTGAGGGCGATCAGGAATGAGCTCCCATCTACAGAATTGCACTTGACCCAGCACTAGCTATTGCCGGTATTTAGGAAGCTAACCGGATATGCACAACATCTGTCTAGCCTCTGTCTCTTAACATCTCTCTGCCTTTCAAATAAATTTTAAAATAGAGATGGATGTGAGTGTAGGAGCATATATAAAAACATATACACTTATCGAAATGCACAAAAAAAAGGAGTTGTACAAAATACATACATATATATGTGTTTAAATGAACATAAAATCTACTTTGAAAGAATTGCTACTTGGCTATGTTTACGACAATTTGAATGTTAGATGTTAATGATTATAATGGATTATAACGCACTGATAATAAATAAATGAATAAAGGAATAAAGTGACAAAGGAATAGGATAATGTTCTTCAACATCAGATAATGCAAACTATTAAGTATAGAAAATAGGATAGAAGTAGAGAATTGTCATTTTGGAACACCAACATAATTGCAGATTTCAACAAGGATCACATGACATTGGATGTTAAGGGATACATCTTGCAGTTGAACAGGCTATTCAAAGGATCTCATATTATCTTGAACATATTTCTTACTAATTATGAAACAAAAAATGGAACAAACTCCAAATTAACCAAGGAATCATTAATGCTCTTAAAAATCTAAGATTATGTGCTTCAAGCTGTGATGTCCTTAAACTAATTACTATTCTAGGCTAAAATTGTTGAGTATGAGTCTAATACCAAGGAAACAAAATAATTTATTTGTGACATTCAAAAATAACTGATTTTCACTTTTCAAATATATCATTGTCACAAAAGTCATTAAAAGCAGAATAAATAGAAGATGGGAAATCTGCAACAGAGAGAGAGATGGAAACTAATACAAGATAAATGTAGCCTCCCCAAAATCCGTGTGTTAACCAAAAACAGCATTGTCAATAGTAATGCAGCATAATATTTTTCATATCTACCCCATCTCAACTGTTCAAGATTTCTGTTGTCAACTCCATTTTATTTAAAAACAATTTAGGAACAAAAAGTGTAAACTGAAAATAACATCCATGGTGATATATAGGAGCAGAGCACCAAAAAATTGGAACTTTTTTCATAAATTAACAGAACTAATCATTACTCTATTTATGTTAAAGATGGAAATTTGTAGAAAAACATTAAAAAGTAGCTTACAGTCTTTATAATTTTTAATTTATCCGTGATTTTTCTCCCATTTGAATGATTAAGGAAGAAGATTAGGGTAGAGTATTTCAAGTATAAATAAGTCTACTACACTGTTCTATTCATAGAAAATTATAAGGGCCGGCACCATAGCTCAATAGGCTAATCCTCCACCTGTGGCGCCGCCAAACCGGGTTCTAGTCCCTGTCTGGGCTCGGATTCTGTCCCAGTTGCCCCTCTTCCAGGCCAGCTCTCTGCTATGGCCTGGGAGTGCGGTGGAGGATGGCCCAAGTGCTTGGGCCCTGAACCCACATGGGAGACCAGGAGAAGCACCTGGCTCCAGGCTTCGGATCAGTGCGATGCGCCGGCCGCAGTGCGCTGGCTGTGGCGGCCATTGGAGGGTGAACCAATGGCAAAGGAAGACCTTTCTCTCTATCTGTCTCTCTCACTGTCCACTCTGCTTGTCAAAAAAAAAAAAAGGAAAATTATAAGATAGTAGTACAATTTTCCAATTTGCTTCCTGAGCATGTATGTCTCAACTAAATATTTGATTCTTAAAGGAAACCTGGTGTAACAAGTTTTGAACAAACATTTTGTTATAGTTGAGAATACTGAATATCTTTCATTTATTTTTCACAAATGAAAGGAATAATTGATGGTCTGATGTTTCCCTGTGCATTGAAATTATGGTGTGAAGTGAATTGCATCCTTTTCTAGTTAGCATTTATATTGAGGCAACCTGCCTGATCATTGGTATGCAATCATTTGCATGCTTCTTTTTCTCTTCCTTCCATTCCTGAAAGGTCAGCATTTAATACTGTCCTGCTTTGACAACAGAGGTCACTAAAGAAAACTGAGAATAGGAAGGGTTGCAAATGATCAGCCAAAGTCACTAGGGTCAGAAACACCAATATGACCAGCATAATTTGCATGCGTCCTGCCTTTTTATTATATTACAGTCTCTTAACTCTTTAGGCATCTCCCTTGCTATTTATTGTGTCAAATAGTCAAATCAATTTAACTCTGCAAGATTTTATTGAACATTCACTTAGTGCCAGCAATGTCCAAATTACTTGAGTGAGATGAATAGCTCTGTGCATGACAAACAATCTCAATTATTATATGAGTGTATGAATACATGAATGACTCCATGGGTACATAATTAAATACCTCATACATTTTCAGAGTGGTATACAATCTAGAAGAGGAAAAGAATATGGAAAATATGAAATGCAATGAATTCAAGCTCTAAAGCAGTTTGTTATACCTAAGTCTGTGGAAGTACAGAGTGTGCACATTTTGCCTACCATTTTCTATAGTGCTCAGCAAAATTTCTGGTATATTGCAATCTTCCAGTAAGTATTTATTGAAAGAATATTTGTTATAAGCAAATTGCCAAGGTGATACTGTCTAGCCAAGTACTGCTAAAATTCAAAATATAGAAATCATCATTACATGTTCAGTGAGGAATTGCTTATAGAACTGGGCCTTAAAGCAGGGGGAGAACATTTCTGATTTTGTGCTGTTATTCTGTCAATAGATATTGGTATGCCACATAGCTAGTCCTTCTAATGCTATAGCTCTAAGACTATTCTCAAAACAGAGCCAGAGTGAGCCTTTAAAATGTAAGTCATGTGATGATAATCCAAAAAATATGTCCCTGAGTTCCCATTTCATGCAGAACATTAAGTTGAGATTTTTGCAATGGTCTCCAAATCCTTGATCCACTGTCTTCTGCAGTTCTCCATCCTCATTTCCCACTTAACATACTTTCCTCAGTTTTCTCTTTTTTGTTGCTTATTTGAAGATAGGAAAATAAAAAATGAAAAAAAAAACTTCAGGCCTTTGAAATTATTACTACCAGGACTTGATAATCACATAATTTTCTCTGTCATTCTTTCCCAGTTAAGCACAAATGTCATCATATCATCAAAACATTCCCTAATCACCTTATTTAAAATTTGTCATTTTATCTTGTTGGCCACATACAGTTCTATTTATTTTGTATTATTTTTCTCCATATCAATTATCAATACTTATATTTTGAATGGATTTTGTCTGCTAGTGCATTTGAAAAACTTGAAGCATCAGGACAAGTCTTGGTTGAATAGGATTGCTGTAAGCATTGCAGCATGTACCACTTTAGCCTCAACTCACTTATTTGACAAAGAGACCCACCTGAGTGCTCAAAATTGCCCAACCATAATTGGGAATCATTGATGAAAAATGAACTAGAACGAATAGATAGGGTACAGTGGAGGATACGTCATTTCTTTTCCAGGGGTGGGCATTGTGGCATAGCGGATAGAGCTGCCATCTGTGATGGTGGCATCCCATATGGGAGCTGGCTCTGCCACTTCCTTTCTATTTTCCTGCTAATTTGGCTGGGAAAGTACCAGAAGATGGTCTGAGTCCTCTGTCCCCTGCATCCACATGGGAGATTTCGAAGAAGTTCCTGGTTCCTGGCTTCAGCATAGCTCAACCCTGGCCATTGTGGGCATTTGGGGAATGAACCAGCAGATGTCAGATCTCTCTCTCTCTCTCTCTCTTTCTAATTGTGCCTTTCAAATACATAAAATCTTAAAAAAAAAAAAAAGACGTTTCTTCTCTAGCCACACAAATATGCTACCAGAAATATAAAACATACTATTGACAGCAATATAAAATGTATTACGTTTTCAGGTATCGTATATCAAAATTAAAGTTATAGGACAAAAACCTCCCTTTCCTAACCAGAGAGTTAAGGGAAAGTTAATAGTCTCTACAGATTTCTTAAGCTATTGAGCATTTAGCAAATATGTTTTTTTTTTCTTATCTCGAATAACTAGACCATGAGCCATCTTGTTTTGGAAAAGAAATGAATGTTCAGCGTCTCTGAAATTGTTTTTTGTTTATTGTAACATCACACTATGTATCACATTTCTCAAATTACAAAATGTATCAGAAAGATACATACAAATGGAATAAAGAAAAATCAAAATTATCCACTTTTATCATTCATTATCCAAAGGAAAACAATTATATATATATATGCATATATATATATGTGTGTACATATATGTATATATCTCAGAATCATTTATATACTATTACTATTGCTAGGCTAAGGTAATAAAAGTAATAACATTTTGGATTATTATTATCTATTGTAACACTTCTTATCTGGGGTTCTGTTAAAATGCGGACTCTGATCCAGTGGCTCTTTGAGGGTTCTGTATACGATATTTCTCACAAATTCCCAGATCATCTCACTGGGGCTGGTTTATAGAACTCTCTTAGTTAAAAAGGTGATTGGAAGGCCGTGAAGCAGGGATGGAAGCTAGATATGCAAACAAAGAAAAAGGAGAAAAGAATAAAAGTGAAAAAATATATATCTTGATTTCAACTTTGCCAGGATGCAGTTAATCTTTTCCAGCTGATTAGGATCATACTACTGTATTTTTCCATGCAATTTGAAGATCTCCCATCTATATTTTTTGCCTTCTTTACTGGAGAAAGTCATTTGCTGTCCATGGTCTTTTAACGGCTTCCAATAATTGGTGGTGGTGGTCACTCCAATCTCTAAGGAGTTCTTAAGATTTCTCTCTTTTCTCTTAAAGTATCTTAAATATTTTGATTTTTGTAATTTCTTTTTTCTTAATTTCACCTCTGCATTTCTGCTACAACATTGAAGAAGTAATTGTTCAAAAATGTCATATTTTTCCTGATTTTTGGTAACTAAAATATAGAGTGCAAAAATGTAATGTATATGAGCAAAATAGACATTTTGAGATTTGATTATTTTTATAGCCATTGTCTATATCCTGAAGAATAGTGGCTTTTCTACTTACTACTCACTGAATTGTGTATTTGGTAGAGAGTTAAGCTTGTGAATATAAAGAAAATTGAGAGTAAGTCTTTGTAAAAATTTTAAAAAAATAAGAAAAGGAGGAGGAAGAGTAGGAGAAAGAGAGGGAGGGTAGGGTAGGAAGTGTCGGTATGCTCTTAAAAATGTATATATGAAATGCAGAAATAAGGAGCAATAACCTCATACTGGTAAATATCAAAGTCCTATTCACTGTGATGTGAGCTGACACTAAAAATCTAAATTCATCTTGTGGTTAAAAAGGTGTCATCAAGTTGATAGATTGTGTCTCCAAGCTTCCCTTACCTCAAATGCAAGATACAACTCTTATTATGATCACCTGGCTTCAAGTATGGAATCCTATGCAAACTCTGGTTCTAAATTTATTGTGTGAGGAAAGAAGAAACAATATGATTAGACCATAAGAGTTGTAACCGCTCTTCTCACTTTGGAAAAGGATTCTAGAGAATGCATAAGAGTTATGTGCAAAATCTAATAATGCACTGTGACCCTGAATACCAGCAAACATTGCCTGATTCATCTCCTAGAATCAGCAAAACTAAATAAGAATATTTTACAGAATGTAGGCATTGTATTGGAAGAGTAGGGAAAGGAGTGACTTCTGGATTTAACCATCTCTTCCCACACTTTGGGTTTATTCACTAATGAAAGTAGAAAAGAAACAAGATAAAGGAGACAAAGAGAAGTAAATTACATTAAAAAAAAAAAAGTCCATGAAATCAGAATAGTCTTTTGTCAAACTCTCACAATGTCTGTCTTCATTATAATTAGGTATGGGGTGTTACAGGCTATGTATATATTTCATGAATTTTTAAAAATTATCTGAAAATATGAAGTTCCTTCTTTATTTATGTTTATAGTCTTTTTTTTTTCAAATAATGAAATGGCATAAAACTCAAAAAAGAAGGTCAATGCATAGGAAGCAGAAGGACCACAAGACCTGCTCCTATGGGCTTCTTTCTTATGTTATGATTATGTAACAATGGCCTGTGGTCATGTTTCTTATCGGATCATCCAGCATTGTAGATGAAGCAGGATGACCACATATAACAACTATGTTTGGTTTGTAGTGGAGCTGTTTTCCTTGGCAATCCATGGTGAGGAACAGCAAATAGAATTCAGTGTGTAGATCAGTGCAGATACGTAATTTCGAACTAAATTCACGAAAGCTTGGTATCTTCTAGAGGTCATTTTTTGGAGTGTGGAACACACACATTTGTGATAAGTAGATAAAGCCAACAATGAAACTGAACAAATACATCAGGCTTCAAACTGTATACTTATTAGTCAATGAATCCAAATATATCATTTATTTTAATTTTCAATTTTTCATTTTTATATATTTATTTTAGTTTTATTTGAAGAACACAGAGAGGATTGAACGAGAGGGTTAGGGAGAAGGAGAGCAAACGAGAAAGAGAGACATACAGACAGAGATATATCATCCATCTGCTGGTTCACTTCCCAAATGCTTACAACAGCAAGGACTGGGTCAGATTGAAGCCAAAAGCCAAGAACTCAGACTGGATCTCCCATAGGTGCACATTAGTAGGAAGTTGGGTAGGCTACAGAGAAGTCATGACTTGAACTAGGCACTCTGATTGATATGAAAAGCTGGTATCTCATGTGGCAACATAACTGCTGCAATAAATGACCAAGCCTGAACAGTTTTTAATTTACTGTACTTTTAAAAAACATTTTAATTCTTATTAATGACAATTTTATAGATTTATGGGGTACATGTGACATTTTTATATGTGTATACAATGTATACCGATCAAATGAGAGGAATTAACATTTCTTTATCTGCCACTATGTTATAATCGGAGCCTTGGAACTCTCTTAAGCTTGCCCTGAAAATACATAATAGCTATGGTAAATTGTAGTCACCCCATTGTGCTGTATTTCTTCTAACTCTGAGTTGGTACCCATTATCCCATCTCCATCTCTCCACATCCCTCCTAGCCTGTATAAGTTCCTGTAACTAGTGTTAAATGCACGAAAACTTATAGGCCATTATAAAAGTTTAAGTTGTCTTGCATATTTGTAATATTAGAGCATGTTCTAATAAAAGCATTAAAAAAAACATATTCTACAAAACCTAAGCAGAGTTGTTTGAGATGTACATAGTAAGCATCTGCCCAACTGAAATTCCAAGTAATTAAGATGGAAATTTCATGTTAATTTTAGCAGGATGATTATTCAGTAATTATATAATAAAATAATTCTCCAGCTTGAACTGACTTCAGGGATAAATTAGTCCTATAATGTCACTTCAGATGGAAAAATTGAAACCCAAAGAGGTAAAGTAATCTGACTGAAATATATTTTAAGTTAAAAGATTCAGATTATGGCTTCAATTTCTAAACATATCTTCATTCAACTTACTGCTCAACTCGCCAAGTGTTTTTTTTTTTTTTTAAGAGAACTAAAAGCACATCATAAGCTTAATCATGTCTACCAGCCTCTCATGAGTCATTGTTTCTTTGTGAATCCTTTCTATTCACATAAATAGTGTGACCACTCAATATGGTAGTTAGGAAATGAATCACTATGACATTCAGGCTTGTCAGTATCAGTGAGATGGGCTTTTTACACACAAAGAGGCATAAAGAGAATCCTTTTATGATGCTGATAAAAGAGAAATCCAGGTGGAAAGCTTTGTTCTGGACTATATGCCTCTCGCAGGCACTCTTCGCCTCACTCACCAATGACCACAAAACCAAACTGATATTATACTGAACTTTAACCTCAATCCCCAAAGATTGAGCCACATGAAGAGATAATGCCTTCCATTCTTTAACCTCTAATGAATCTCCACTTCCATCTCCAGACGCAGTGTGTACTCTGTTTAGAAGGTAGTTGAGCTAAGGAGAGCTGGAGCTTCCCCAGAGGGATGGACTAATCGATGTAAGGTGATTATCCACTGTTTGGTAAATGTATTTGTGAGTGAGAAGAGCTATCCTGAGAAAGTTTTGTAATAGAAATGAGTCCATAGATTCTGTATTCCTTCACATGGATTCTCCTTTATCTGTAATAAGATTTTAATGCTAAATATATGGACATATATAGATAGATACAGATGACAGGTACACATATGATAGATAAGCTTAATTGTCTCCCACAAACAAGGAAATATGCATGCATTCTGGACATCAAAGAGGGAACAACACAGTGACACACATATTATGTCACAAATGTACAATCACTGCTCAAGACTGGACAACAGGGAGGGCCCAAAATTACCCAAATATTCTAACTGGTTGAATTCAAGAATGACAGCTTTCTACAAAAGTCCTTTCAGCTTCACTAGCTTTTGTCATAGCAATTGCATTGGAGACATTTATCACCATTTTTAAAATAGGTTTATTCATTTATTTTATTTTATTTATTTATTTTTTAACTTTTATTTAATAAATATAAATTTCCAAAGTACAGTTTATGGATTACAATGGCTTCCCCTCCCCATAAATTCCCTCCCACCCACAACCCTCCCATCTCCTGCTCCCTCTCCCATTCCAATCACATCAAGATTCATTTTCAATTATCTTTATATACAGAAGAACAATTTAGTATATATAAGTAAAGCTTTCATCAGTTTGCACCCACACAGAACATAAATTGTAAAATACTGTTTCAGTACTAGTTTTACCATTAATTCACATTGAACAACACATTAAGGACAGAGATTCTACATGAGGAGTGAGTGCACAGCGACTCCTGTTGATGACTTCACAAATTGACACTCTTGTTTATGGCATCAATAATCACCCTTAGCTCTTGTCATGAGTTGCCAAGGCTATGGAAGCCCTTTGAGTTCGCCAGCTCCGATGTTATTTAGACCATGTAATAGTCAAAGTGGAGGTTCACTCCTCCCTTCAGAGAAAGGTACCTCCTTCTTTGATGGCCCGTTCTTTCTGTTGGGATCTCACTAGCAGAGATCCTTCATTTATGTGTTTTTGTTTTTGTTTTTGTTTTGTTTTGTTTTTTACCAGAGTGCCTTGGCTTTCCATGCCTAAAATACTCTCATGGGCTCTTCAGCTAGATCCGAGTGCCTTAAGGGCTGATTCTGAGGCCAGAGTGCTGTTTAGGACATCTGCCATTCTATGAGTCTGTTGTGTATCTCCCTTCCCATGTTGGATCATTCTCTCCCTTTTTTATTCGATCAGTTAGTATTTGCAGATACTAGTCTCGTTTATGTGATGCCTTTGACTCTTAGAGCTATCATTATGATCAACTGTGAACTGAAATTGATAACTTGGACTAGTGAGATGGCTTTGATACATGCAATCTTGATGGGATTTTATTGGAATCCCCTGGCACGTTTCTGACTCCACCATTTGGAACAAGTCCGACTGAGCATTTCCCAAATTGTACATCTCCTCCCTCTCTTATTCCCACTCTTATATTTAACAGTGATCACTCTTCAGTTAAACACCTAAGAATAACTGTGTGCTAATTAAAGAGTTAACCAATAGTATTAACTAGATAAAAAAAAAATACTAAAAGGGATAAAGTATTAAGTTGTTCATCAACCATCAGGGCAAGGGCTGAACAAATCACTGTTTCTCATAGTGTCCACTTCACTTCAGCAGGTCTCCTTTTTGTTGTCGGTTAGTTGTCACCGATAAGGGAGAAGATATGATATTTGTCCCTTGGGAATGGCTTATTTCACTCAGAATGATGTTTTCCAGATTCCTCCATTTTGTTGCAAATGACCAGATTTCGTTGTTTTTGACTGCTGTATAGTATTTTATAGAGTACATATCCCATGATTTCTTTATTTAGTCTACTGTTGATGGGCATTTGGGTTGGTTCCAGGTCTTAGCTATTGTGAATCGAGCTGCAATAAACACTGAAGTGCAGACAACTCTTTTGTTTGCCAATTTAATTTCCTTTGTGTAAATTCCGAGGAGTGGGATGGCTGGGTTGTATGGTAGGGTTATATACAGGTTTCTGAGGAATCTCCAAACTGACTTCCATAGTGGCTTTACCAGTTTGCATTCCCACCAACAGTGGGTTAGTGTCCATTTTTCCCCACACCCTCACCAGCATCTATTGTTGGTAGATTTCTGTATGTGAGCTATTCTAACCGGGATGAGGTGAAACCTCATTGTGGTTTTGATTTGCATTTCCCTGATGGCTAGTGATCTTGAACATTTTTTCATGTGTGTGTTGGCCATTTGGATTTCCTCTTTGGAAAAATGTCTATTGAGGTCCTTGGCCCATCTCTTAAGTGGGTTGTTTGTTTTGATGTTGTGGAGTTTCTTGATTTCTTTGTAGATTCTGGTTATCAACCCTTTATCTGTTGCATGGTTTGCAAATCTTTTTTCCCATTCTGTCGGTTGCCTCTTCAATTTCCTGACTGTTTCTTTTGAAGTACAGAAACTTCTCAATTTGATGCAATCCCAGTAGTTAATTTTGGCTTTGACTGCCTGTGTCTTCGGGGTCTTTTCCAAGAAGTCCTTGCCTGTGCCTCTATCTTGCAGGGTTTCTCCAATGTTCTCTAATAATTTGACGTTGTTGGGTCATAGATTTAGGTCTTTAATCCACGTTGAGTGGATTTTTGTTTAATGTGTAGGGTAGGGGTCTTGCTTCATGCTTCTGCAGGTGGAAATCCATTTTTCCCAGCACCATTTATTGAATACACTGTCTTTACTCCGGGAATTGGTTTATTCATTTATTTTAAAAGAACAGTGACAGATGAGAAGGAGGTGGTGGGAAGTTAGAGAGAGATTTTCCATTCTGCTGGTTTACTTCCTAAATGGGTTCAAAGACAAGAGCAAAGTCAGGAGCAGAAACTTCATTTGGGTCTCTTATGTACATAAAAGATCTCAAGTAGTTTAGCCATTATCTTCTGCCTACCAGGAGCATTAGCAGGCTGCTGTATCAGAAATTTGGATTCATACTGTCATTCTGATTGGGATGTGAACTTCCCAAGTGGCTGCTTAAACCTATGAGCTGTAACACCCAACCAGCAGCTTGCAAATTTAAATGAGAAAGCAATACCCAACATAGTGTTTTTAATAAGCATCAAATGCTTACTAAGTCATTCTGCTCCTTTAAACTCTATATCCTTTTCTTGCTTTCTCTGTCTTCCATCACTTATAAAAATTATTTTTGCACTTGATATAAAACTAGGAAATATAATTGGAGGAAATTGTCTCGCTTGTCTAAAGAAATCCAAAAGGTTTGTAGTACTTTGTTCTGCACATATACTTGGCATTGTTTTCTTTTTCCAGATGCATAATTTACTTTTTCTGTGTCCAGATAATTCCAAACTCACTGTAAAATTATTATAATGGATAATATAGGAATGTGTTATAATTATTAGTGCATAATGAGAGTTAACTGTTGCTTCTGTGGGACGGTTATCATATATATAAATTGTAATGGAGGTACAATGTAATTAAAATTTTTTTTCATATGCTCTGGGATCTAAACCATAGAAATAATGGTAAGTGGTCGCAAGAAATGATTGCTCAAGGCAGCTATCTCAATAGTAGGTATAAACTTTCTAAGTGGTTCAGTCATTTAGATCAGCTGGCTGATGTACTGACGTCATAGCAATGGTGCTAACAGTTTCTTGCAACTTATTGTGTTTAAGTTTTGTTTTATTCTAATTACTGTAACATTGATTAGATTTAAGACTTAGCCACTGCCATGATCTGATTATGCCTGTTTGATATTCATTTCAGTTTATCTTGATTTCATTTCATATATTTTACAGGCTATCTAATAAAACATTTATACAACAGCTTTTGTGTCTAACAGGGTTATAAATCAATGACTTTTGATTTCTTTTCTTAGTTGGTAACCTGGAACTATATTTACCTTCAATACTGTGTGACTATTTCATTTTTACCTTCATCTGATAATGTTTGAATGCTCTTTACTGAGATAACAATATGACCTTACCTTTTCCCAGTCTACGATTCTTAATGGAGATCTTACAGCAGTAAGGTAAAGGAACATTGCCATAGGAAACCAGGGTTTTATCCTCTTATAAGACAGGATTCACCCATTTTCTCAGTAATCACTATTAAACTGTGACTGCTGAATTGTCCAGAGCAGTTGATATCATTTACTATTTGGTTGATCAAATCTTTTAAGGAAATTAACTGTGCAGTATTTATGGTTTTTTTTTTATCTCTTACTTTTCTTCAATATTTCACAAATATCTATTAAAGGCTTTCCATGAATCAACTTTTTTTGTTAAGCATGGGAAAAACTAAAATGGGGTAAGAAAGAATACTAGCTTAATGATTATATAGTTTAATGAAAGAGACTAACAAATAGATAAGCGATTAGAAGACAGTGTGACAAGTGATATGTAGGAATAATAACAGGGTTCTAGAGAGAACATTGGAAAACTTCTTATGTTGAATAACATGCAGCTGCATTTTCTGGGTTTTGTCAAACTACCTCAGTTTCAATGATGTACTAGAAAGACTCATACAACTCAGCAAAACCATTTAAACTCATGGCTAAACTTTTATTACTGCAAAAGAATACAGGTGAAAATCACAATGTGCAGAGGTGCATAGGGTAGGCCTCAGGAGAGTTTCAGGTGCAAGTTTCCAATTATTGTTTCTAGTGGAATTGCATGGCTAGTGATTACTGCTCACAGCAACAATACGTGTCAATACGCCCGGTGTATTCCAAACCGGGTAATTTCTTCTGAGACTTGGTGTTCAAGGATTTTATGAGGGAGAGGAATACAGGATGGACACACACACATAGAGAACTGCCCATGTGTGTGGTCTTCATTCTCCAGTGCCTCCAGAGGTCACACTGCTATGACATGGCTCAAAGAAATCAGTGTACAGCAAAGAGTAATTGATTTCCAAGTTAGTATGGAAAATCTTAGGCTGGAGAGTCCAAGAGCTTAGAGATTACCTCTCAGGTACTTTGCAGGGACCAAACTTTTCTTCAGACAAAATCAATTGTTCACTACACAAAAATGCAGCATGCAGTGAGCAAAGCACCACCACTTTCATTCCTGTGGCTTTGTTCACAATTCTTGTACCTGGAGACTCTGAAAATCTTAATTGCATTTTAAGTAAAAAGGATAATCATTTATTTCTGTGTCTAAAATGTTTTGTTTGTTTCACCATACCTGATATTTTATTCAAATACTGTTTTTCTTAGATGGATTTGGTGGTCAGTTAGACTAAAACATTTATATGCAATTTTAAACAACTATGTAATAGAAAATTCATTTATTAAAGATTTATTAGAGGCTAGCAGTATAGCATAGTGGGCACTGATTGAAGTCCCGGTTAGGCTGCTCTACTTCTGATACAATTCCCTGCTAATGAACCTTGGAAAGCAGCAGAATATGGTGCAAGTCCTTAAGCCCGTGCATCACATAGAAGACCTGGAAGAAGCTCCTGGCTTCCGGCTTCAGATTGGCCAGTCTCCAGCCTTTATGGCCATTTGGGGAGTCAATCAGTGGATGGAAGATCTCTCCCCCTAACTCTGCCTCTTTGTCACTCTGCCTTTCAAATAAATAAATTGCAAAAATATTAATTAAAAACTGGTTAAAACTCTTATTTGCCAGAGGGTATTGCTGATCTAAAATATATTTGGAATATCATATAAGTGAAATTAAACATTTGGAAATACAAAATAAGCAGCATTCAGAAACAGGTATAGATTGGGAAATGTGACACTCATGGCTTTCTGTGGTCTTGTGCCTACTCATAGTGAGAGGAAAAGCTTGCAGATTGTCTCTGATCATCACCCATCCCAAACTTGGACATTGCTTTGATCCATGTGGATATTAATTTCTCTGCTTACTGACAACAGATAATCAACAAAAAGTATATGGAATACATCATCAGAAGAAGTTATAAGAAATTGTATAGTAAGAAAAAATGGCTTAAAAATTCCCTGGATTGGCCGGCGCCGGGGCTCAACAGGCTAATCCTCCGCCTTGCGGCGCCAGCACACCGGGTTCTAGTCCCGGTCGGGGCGCCGGATTCTGTCCCGGTTGCCCCTCTTCCAGGCCAGCTCTCTGCTGTGGCCAGGGAGTGCAGTGGAGGATGGCCCAGGTGCTTGGGCCCTGCACCCCATGGGGAGACCAGGAAAAGCACCTAGCACCTGGCTCCTGCCATCGGATGAGCGCGGTGCGCCGGCCGCAGCGCGCCAGCCACGGCGGCCATTGGAGGGTGAACCAATGGCAAAAGGAAGACCTTTCTCTCTGTCTCTCTCTCTCACTGTCCACTCTGCCTGTCAAAAAATTAAAAAAAAAAAAGAAAAAAAAAGAAAAAAAAAAGAAAAAAAAATTCCCTGGATTTTGCATAACCACTAGAAAAAAACAGTATGTCTATAATGGTGTTAGATACAAATTGAGCAGCCCTAGCACACATGCCTGGGATCATGTGGGATGCAGGGAACAGGTGGTTGCCAAAGGAGAAATTTGCCTTCTGGTTTTAAGAGCGGTTTTGTTCAAAAAACATGGCTTCAATAAAAGACCCAAACCCTCTTTTTCAGTCAAACCTCAGTAAACAGTTCTCTGAATCTTAATACTTCTTTGCCCTGCTTCAAAAAAATCTGATGAAAATTATACCCTCATGGATATTGCTACTAGAGATGATTGTTTATGGTGTCAGCAAAGCATAATGCTTGTTTTCCTATTTACAGAGCAGCATTAACTGGGGTCATGCAGGATTTGAAATAAATACGGCACTGAGGTGTGTTGAGAATCACAGAAGAACTGCTCAAAATAGGGAAATTTCTTCTCTGTACTTTCAGGGAAAAAAGGTCAAAGTGGTCACTAGAGACTGGGAACATTTGTGATTTTTCTGTCTGATTTAACGTAAAGCGATATGTCACTGGGCCAATGAGCTTAAGGGCAAATGAGAAATTCAGTGTGCATTGTTACAGAGTAGAGCTAAATCCCATCTCCAGAAAAGTGACTTGGGAACTTGCTAATAGAAAAAGTATGGTCAGCTGCAAATATCTCCTAAAATACAGAATAAACCCTTTTCAAACTGACAAAGACTGGCAGTTTTCAATTACTTTTCTGTGTATAAATCACATTTAGATGAAAGAGTAAGAGACTAGGAAAGTAAGTAAAAGGAGAAGCAATTTTTTATTAATAAAGATCTCAACAAATCTGGTGATCCCTGGGGGAAGGGAAGATCATAGCTGATTCTTTGACTTTAAACTGGCATTTTTTAAAAAATTTAACTTTTATGTATTTGTTTGAAAGGAAGAGTGACAGAAAGAAAAAGGTAGACACACACACATACACACACAGAAGAGAGAGAGCAGGGATGGGGAGGGTGGAAGAGAAAGAGAGGAGGGAGGGAGAAAAACTGTGAGCTTCCATCTGCCAGTTCTCTCTCCAAATGCTTGCAACAAGTGAGGCTGACCCAGAGCAAGGCAAGGAGACCAGAACTCCATCTGTTTAGTAGGGACCCAGATACTAGACTCATCATTTGCGATTTTTCCATGAGCATTGATAGGAAGTTGAATCAGAAGCAGTGGGGCTAGGATTCAAATATGGGATGTGGGCATTCCAAATGGGGACCCAACACTTTCTGTGATAACAAGCATCGTGGGATGCTTGTTAATATGTAGAATGAATTATATTGACAAGAAGTATGAGAAAGAAGAATAAGTAGAGGGAGAAAGAAAGGAAGGAGAAAAAAAGATTGTTTTTCTTTTGTTCCCTCAGTATTACCACTTTTCATTCCCTTGTTGGAATTCTGAATTCCATTTTAATTGAGTCATTTGCAGTTTAGCAAACTTGTAATGATCTTTCTTTCCTTTGAGCCACCCCATGACACTCTTGCCTTTTCCTTTTCCTCTGAATATCTCTTTTTGCTCCTTCACTACCCAGATCAGCAGGTTAAAGCCCTGGCCTGAGGCACACACATCCCATATGAGCACCTGTTCTAGTCCCGACTGCTCCACTCTCAATCCAGCTCCCTGCTATGTCCTGGGATAGCATTAGAAGATGGCCAAAGTCCTTGGGCCCCTACACCCATGTGAGAGACCTGGAAGAAGCTCCAAGCTCCTGGCTTTGGATCGGCACAGCTCCAGCCGTTGCGGCCATCTAGGAAGTGAAACAGTTGATGGAAGACATCTCTCTCTGTCTCTACCTCTCTCTGTAACTCTGTCTTTCAAATAAATAAAATAAATCTTTAAAAAAAAGAAGTATATTTTATTATATTAGATAATATTATTAGATAATATATCCCAATTCTTCAACTCAATTTTAGTGAGATAAATACATATACAATGTTTTAAATGTTGCTCCACTAGTCATTTTTTAAAGTCCCTAAAGTTTGATCAACATCTGTAAATTATCTCCAAGTCAAAATCGCTGAGTTTGTGCCTAATTATGGGCTTGAATTATGGAATGACAAAAGAAGAGTGTCATGTCAAAAGTAGCCTTGGAGTTGTAGCTCAATTTTTATTTGTGAGTCTATCACTTACAGCAACTATACACTGCCTGTAAATATAAAAAGCAGATTTTTAACATAAACCATGATATTTCCTTTATACACAGTCTTTAGGTCTCCATTGATAAGTCTGACATTTTTATTAAACTATACAAGTCTCTATCCATATCTCTCACCTAGCCGTGTATCCCCAAATCATTTCCATTTTATTAGTATGCTTCTATAGTCTTCTCCCTACACTGAATATTAGTGTTACAGAATTTCAAAGCTACCACTTTGTGGTGATTTTTCAGTTACTATGGTTACACTTCTCAGTTAAATGGATACTCACTTGTTTTTTCTACTTCTGAATGGGGCATTTAGAATTAAATGCTGCAGGAGCTGGCACTGTGGCGCAGCGGGTTAACACCCTGGCCTGAAGCGCCAGCATCCCCTATGGGCACTGGTTCTAGTCCCAGCTGCTCCTCTTCTGATCCAGCTCTCTACTATGGCCTGGGAAAACAGTAGAGGATGGCCTGGGTCCTTGGGCCCCTACACCCTCGTGAGAGACCCAGAAGAATCTCCATGCTCCTGGCTTTAGATCAGTTCAGCTTTGACCATTGTGGCCAATTGGGGAGTGAACCAGTCAGTGGAAGACCTCTCTCTCTCTCTCTCTCTCTCTGCCTCTCCTCTCTCTGTGTAACTCTGACTTTCAAATAAATAAATCTTTTTTTTTAAAAAAAAAGAATTAAATGCTGCCTAAATCTCTGAATTTGGGAGTATACTTTTGGAGGATCTATATCGTAAAAATAGGACACCCTGTTCATTTAATCAGTGCAACATGTCTTGGTCTCTGTGAGATGGATAGATCAGGTGTCTGTTCAGGCAAATATGTTGAATGTCACTGGACTCCAGCGTTAGCAGTGTATCTTTATCTGGGTATGTACTGCTCATGAATGGGCTCTTTCCATTCTTATCAAATGCAATTTTAATGACTCAGTGTTTGATTTATGCTTTTCTCATAGGGATAATTTATTTTGTGGCTCATATTTTTATATGTTCAAATTATTTTTGTCCATGCATTACTTACCATCTTTAATTTCAGTTTGTCTTTATCTAAATCCTAAATGACTTAACCAACCTGTGCTCTCTCACCTAATCATCTATTTCCTAACTATTATTTGAGGCTAGGTTCTAATCTCTTCTAATTCTCTTATAACATAATCTGTAATCATTTACTTTATTCAAAAATTCTTGGTGGTCTTTGCACCATCCAAGCATTGAATAGTTTTTCTCTATAGACACTTATTATCGAACAATCTAAAAATTTATGTAATGATCTCCTTTATATGTCCTTTCATATAAGATACTGGCCAGTGATTTATTATTGGTAAAATTGACACATTTTACCATGAATTCAAAAACAGATATATTATATATCAATTAGTGTCTCATTTAAGTTCTAAAAGCAGAAGAGGAATTGAAATAGATTGCAAATCTTTTGGAGGTGAAGGAAACAATCTTCTTTCAACAAATTTGAACTACAGTAAATCATGGTTACAAACTGTGTGTGTGTGTGTGTGTTGGGAGGGGCAAAATATTGAACTGAACTGAAACATATCTTTTATATATATTATATATTATATGTAAATATGTGAAAGTAAGAGAGATATACATAGACCAGGATGCAGAAAGATCTCCTATCCTCTGGTTCCCTCCTCAAATATCTACTACAGCATCTGACTGGATCATGCCAAGCAAAGAGCTAGGAACTCAATCCGAATCTTCCATGTGGCAGGAACTCAAATACTTGATCCATTGTCTGCTGCCTCTTGTTCACCGCCTCCCAGAATGGGCATATACAGAAAACTGGAATCAGTAGCAGAGCCATTCCTCATACCCAAGAATTTGGTAGAGAATTCATGAATCTCAAGCAGTGCCTTACCGATCGATGTGCAAAACAAATACTTTCCTATGAAATGCCTCTTGACTCAGTGTTTCTGTTCCTTAACCATTTCTATCTAATCATCCAATTCAATCAATATTTAATAAATATATACCATTTCAATTGCTCGACTTTAGCTATTTTGAGAATATAGAATTAGATAGTAAAAAATTCCAGCTTTCAGCTGTTGTCTACTGACAACAGAAGATAAAACAAAATTTATTTAAAAGTATAAATCAAAAAAAAAAAAGGATATACTCTAGTAGGAGTAGAGTACAATTAAATGGTTGTTATACCTGATTTTACTTTTATACCTACAATAATGATTTTTAATTTCAATTGGAGAAAAGTTTTTTGGGGGAAATAATATTATTTGTCCTAAGCTTCAGAGAGTGAGTAAAATGTTGACAGACAGAAATGGCGTTAAGGTCTTCTAAGTCAGATGGAAACTCTTGAACGAAGATGTTGCTAGTCTATTCTCAGAAAAAATGAGGGGAAATCCACTTCTGTCTTCATTGATCATTGCTGTCAAATGGTTCTAAAAGCTTGCTAACCTTTGCCAAATGTATCACTCATTACTAACGCCAATGATGCAGAAACTGGCTCCTGCTTGACGGTATTAACAAGACCTTGTCTGCAAAGCCAAAAGTTTAAAAAAAAGCTCAGTCTGCTCTTACTCCCACCCAGCCCTCCATAGCTGATGAATGATTTGTAGAGCTAGGGAACCTTTGGTCTGAAAATCTGTATTACTGGACATCAAACTTAAAAAAATTAGACTTATTGAAGAGGATACACATTCATTATTTTGAAATAAATAATAAAGATTCTTAAATAGCAACAAAAGGAAATTTTAATTGGAGAAATTCCTATAGCCCATTAAAACAGAAAAAATCAAATTAATAGTCAATATACTAAAGATAAAACCATTTTCACTCCCAGATATTTTTAAGACTATCTTATGTATGCTATTAAGAATATATTTCTCTTCAGGAAATGGTTTCTGAATTGATGGGGTCCCATTTACTCATTTTCTAATGGATTAACAACTGTCATAATATTAGAATCATTCTAATGGCAGAATATGTACTAAGAACTCAGTGATTATATTCCCTATATGTGTATTTTTCCAAATCCTCAAACAACTTGCACCTCATCACATCAATATTCTTGCTTTCAAGAAAAATATTATGTGTGTATATATATTATATTTACAACAAAATGAATATGGCAAAATGTTAAAATGTATTAAATCTATGCATGCTAATTGAACTCTTCTTTATACTTTGTGAATTCTGAAGATACATGAAAATAAAATTTAAAAGCAAATAATTTGTCTAGAAATTGTTTTATCATTCCAAAAAAGGTGTAGCAGGTCCAAGTTTTATATTTACTGTTTGTATTTTTATTTACCACATTCTCCTAACATGTGTTTCATGCTTTATTAAACCTGGATCACCTACTATGTTCTGGCCTAGACTCAGTCTTATCATCTGCAGAAGGGAGTGCAGTCTCTGTCCATAGATATGCAGTAACTCAGGCTCCTTATTCCAGTGTCATCATTTTTATAAGGATGCCTGTGGTTACTGAGTGTGCTTACTGAACATATAACTTCACTGAGACCAGGGATCAGAATAAAGATTCAAGTTGATTTTCTTCTAGAAGTTAACACATCAGTGCCTCAGCATATTGCATTTGTGAATTTTTTGAATAAGTGGTCACCTTTGATTGAAAATTCCCAGGAGTTCAGAATTTTTGAAGACAAATATGAAACCAAAAATAAAACAAAATTCAAAACATTATTACTGCATTCTGTCTTTTTTCCCCCATTATTTTCTTATTTCTTATACTTGAACCTGGAAATTATAGTGGTTATTATTACTGTAAACTAAAATTTATACAGTGGAAGATGCCCAAGGCCTTTGGCCCTGAACCCACATGGGAGACCAGGAGAAGCACCTGGCTCCTGGCTTCGGATCCGTGTGGTCACCAGAAATAAAATGACATTATAAGGGAATAGGTTAGGTTAACTTTCCTATCATAAATTACTCTTTTCACTATCAATAATCCTGAATTTTTTTTATAAAGCTTTTATTTAAAGAATATAAATTTCCAAAGTACAGCTTATGGATTACAATGGCTCCCCCACACACAACTTCCCTCCCTCCCGCTACCCTCCCTTTTCCCGCTCCCTCTCCCCTTCTGTTCACATCAAGATTCATTTTCAATTCTCTTTATACACAGAAGAATAGTTTAGTACATATTACATAAAGATTTCAACAGTTTGCCCTCACATAGAGACACAAAATGAAAATACTGTTGGAGCACTAGTTATAGTATTAACTCACAATGTACAGCACATTAAGGACAGAGATCCTACATGATTTTTTTTTAAAGAATTGATTAATTATCTATGCAATTTCCAGTTTAACACCAAGATTTTTTAATCATTTGCAATTATCTTTATATACAGAAGATCGATTCAATATATACTATGTAAAGATTTCATCAGTTTGCACCCACACAGAAACACAAAGTGTAAAAATACTGTTTCAGTACTAGTAATAGCATTATTTCACATTGGATAACACATTAAGGACAGATCCCTCATGAGACGTAAGCACACAGTGACTCCTGATGTTGATTTAACAATTTGACACTCTTGTTTATGGCGTCAGTAATCTCCCTAGGCTCTGGTCATGAGTTGCCGAGGCTATGGAAGCGTTTAGGGTTCGCCGACAGGGTCATAGTCAAAGTGGAGGTTCTCTCTTCCCTTCAGAGAAAGGTACCTCCTTCTTTGATGGCCCCGTTCTTTCCACTGGGATCTCACTCGCAGAGATCTTTCATTTAGGTCTTCTGAATTTTAAACTTCCTCTTTATAGACTGTAGAAAAAGCACCTTTACCTTTCTGAAACAGAAGAGTTGCTTTTAAACAACTAGATGAAAATTTCACATTTTTCCTGTTTTTATAGATTTCCTATCAGACATGATTTTCTAAAACTGTTCAACAATACAGTCTGCTGCTAGAAGGCAGAGTTGATTAAGTATGAATGAATGGGAAATATCACACTTATTTCCTATGTACTTAATAGATTGAGATTATTTTGAGGGTGTCTTTCCTATTGACCAGAAATTTGGCTCATTAAGCCAGCACACCAAGCGACCTTTTAAAATAAAGGGTTTTCAATGCATTTATTCATGTTCCATACCACTAAGAATGGAGCTATTTAAAACTAAGTACAATAATTTTGAATAATGTATACCAGGTATCATTTTAAACATAATACATGGAATTGATTTTAGGTACTGTTAATAAGGCACTTATTCTTACATTATTCTAGATTTAAATTGAAGATTCCAAATTCCATGTGGAGGTTTCTTTCAAAAGTCACCTCAATAGCCACGTTTAAACTCAAATACTCCTTATTTTTACTATGACAGAAATTGTAATAGTTATCATAACACAATGCCTTTTTTAAAAGCTAAATTCCACATGGCAACTTTACTCTAGGAAGTCTATATACATTATTTTATTATTCTAGGCATAATATTATTACTTTATTAGGGTAAGTTTTCATTCATGTTCAGTTAACAGAAACAACTATTTTTGGGCAGGCGCTGTGGCTCAATAGGCTAATCCTCCACCTGCGGTGCCAGCACACCAGGTTCTAGTCCCAGTCGGGGTGCCGGATTCTGTCCTGGTTGCTCCTCTTCCAGTCCAGCTCTCTGCTGTGGCCCGGGAAGGCAGTGGAGGATGGCCCAAGTGCTTTGCACCCGCATGGGAGACCAGGAGAAGCACCTGACTTCTGGCCGGTCGCAGTGGCCATTGGGGGGTGAACTAACGGAAAAGGAAGACCTTTCTCTCTGTCGCTCTCTCTCTCTCACTGTCCACTCTGCCTGTCAAAAAACCCTATTTTTAATTTTCCATTGAGTTTTTAGCTTTTTAAAAATTTTTTATTTATTTGAAAGGCATAGTTACAAAGAATGAGAGAGGGAAAGCAGAGAAAGAGGTCTTCAATCAGCTGGTTCACTCCCCAAATACTTGCAAGTAAGCCAGAGTTGGGCCAGCCTAAAGCCAGGAGCCAGGAGTTTCCTCAGGGTCTCCCAAGTGGTACAGGGAACCAATCACTTGGCCCATGCTTCACTGTTTTTCCAGGTGCATTAGCAGGGGTTTGAGTTAGAAGTGGAGCAACCAGTACTTGAACTTTTACCCATAGGGGATGCTAGTCCTGCAGGTGGCAGTTTAACTTTATATTCCGTAACGCCATCCTCCTAGTTTTTGGCTTATTTTATTCTAAGCCATTATGGTTAAACAGCGCTCAACTCTAGTGGGCATTTGACATAGCGATTAAGACACTACTAAGATGCGCACATAGTGTATTGGAGAGCCTGGTATTGAGTTCCCACTCTATTCTCAATCCCAGGATCCTGCTTTTATGTTTATTGAAGGGGGAAGCATGTGATGATTCAAGTCAAGGAGCCCTTGACACTCACATGGGAGACCCAGACTGGGTTCCAGGTTCTTGACCTCAGTCTGGAGCAGCAATGGCTGCTACAGTTATCTGGGAAGTGAACCAGTGAATGGGAGATCTCTGTGTATCTGTCTCTGTGTCTGTCTCTCTCTATATGACTCTGCATTTCAAAAAACTAAAATAATATAATATATATGTATATATATGAAACAACACTGAATTTAGTTCATGTTGAAAAATAATTGAGCTTTATACCATGCAAAAATAATAAAATTGGGGAAATTTTAGAAACCTTATATAAGAATTTAAGTGGGGATGAGCATTTAGCCTAGTGTTTAAGATTCTGAATTAAGGTGCCAGTGTCCCTTGTCAGAGTGCCTGGGTTTGATAAACACCTCGGGCACCTGAGTCCAGCTCCAACATATGAATTTAGGAAGAAATAAATGTTCAGTCCATAACAACTACTATGTTATATTTTGCCACAGTAAGTTATCCTTTAGAAATTTTTCTTTTGGCAGTTATTAGACACGCTTCAGGCCAGGGTGTTGCATTTCCATCAGTAATGTATTAGGGTTTATTTTTCTCCATATCCTTACCAGCATTTGTTACTATTTGACTTTTGGGTAATAATAATTCTAACTGTAATGAGACTAGATTTCACTGTGGTCATTATTTGCATTTCCCTTATAACTAGTGGTATTGATCATTTTTTCCCATGTATTTATTGGATTTTCACATTACCTCTTTTTTTTTAAAATTTTTTTCTTAATAAAAAGAGGACAGATTTTATCCATTCTTCAGGTACAGTTCCACAAAGACAATCACACTTTCCTCACACCCTTTCTCCCCTCAACCAGGATCCCTGCATAAATGTCTATTCACATCCTTTGTCCATTTCTTAACTGGATTATTTATTTTGCTGTTGAATTTCTTGAGTTACTCTTACATTCTGGAAAATAATCCTTTACAAGATGCATAGTTTGGAAATATTTTCTTCCATTCTACCTGTTGTTGCTTCACTCCTTTAAATGTTTTCTTTGCTGTGCAGAATGTTTGATATAAACCCATTTTTCAGTTTTTGCTTTTATTTCCTGTGCTTTTTGGGATCTTACCAAAAAGTCATTATGTATGCCAGTGTCATGGGGGTATTTTTCCTATGTTTTCCTCTAGTAATTTCATGTCTTACATTTACTTTATTGATCCATTTGGGGGTGATTTTTTTATATAGAGTGTAAGAGAAAGGTCTTGTTTCAAATTTTCACATGTGGGAATCCAACTTACCAACATCATTCATTGAAGAGAGACTGTCCATTCTTCAGGAATTTTTAAAAGTTTTTTTTTTTATTCATTTGAGAGGTAGAGTTACAGACCGAGAAATGGAGAGACAGAAAGAAAGGTCTTCCATCCGCTGGTTCACTCCCCAAATGTCCACAATGGCCGGAGCTGAGCTGATCTGAAGCCAGGAGCCAGGAGCTTATTCCAGGTCTTCCACATGGGTGCAGGGGCCCAAGGAGTTGGTCCATCTTCTACTGATTTCCCAGGAGCATTAGCAGGTAGCTGGATCGGAAGTGGAGCAGCCAGTACAAGAACCGGTGCCCATATGGGATGCCTGTGCTGTAGGCAGACACTTATCCCACTATGCAACAGTGCCAGCCCCCAGGGAATGTTTTGAGTGCTTTGTCAATGATAAGTTGGTTACAGAGTTTTTTCCTGGAATTTACACTGTGTTCCATTGGTTTACAGATTTATTTTTATACTAACACCATGCTGTTTGGTTATGATAGTTTTGTTAGTATGTCCAGAAACCAGTTACTCTGGTGTCTTGGACTTTGTTTCTGTTGTTAAAGATTGCTTTGGTTATTCATGGCCTTTTTATGTTTCCATATGAACTTTAAGGTCATTTTTACTAATTATGTGAAGAATATCATTGATATTTTGATGGAGATTCCATGAAATCTATAAATTGCCAGGCGTAGTGTAGACACTGTAATAATGCTAATTCTTCCAATGCATGAACATGGGAAGTCTTTCTAGTTTTTTTGTCTATATGAGGCTTATTATACTTCTTTCATTAGTGTTTGGACAAATTTAAAAAACTGACTAATATCACAATCAATGCATAATGCATTGTCAGAAAAACTATTGTCAAGGACCTCCAGTGGATAATAAAAGATTCTGTACAAGTGGAACTACTTCATGAAAACTCCATATGTCCACCTTCAAGACAGTTATTCTTTCTGCATGGCACAAGATATCCTGACAAAACACTTATAAAAATATTTATTTATTTGAAAGACAGAGTGTTAGAGGGAGAGAGAGAGAGATAGAGAGATATTCCGTCTGCTGGTTCACTTCCCAAATGGCTGCAATTATCCAAGCTGGTCCAGGCTTAAACTAGGAACCTAGAACTCTGTCAGGGTCTCCTACCTAGGTGGCAGGGGCCCAAGTATTTGCACCATCTTCAGATGCTATCCAAGGTATATTATCAGGGATCTGAAATGGAAGCAGAGAAGCCTGGACTCAAACCAGCTCTCCATATAGAATGCTGACACTGCAAGAAGAGGTTTAAACCACCATGCCACAGAATTGGTCCCTGAACTGTGAACTAAAGTCTTACTAGAAAACAAAAACATTCTCTTGCTTGAAAACCAAATTTTGTACTAGAGAAAACTAGAGAGAAGAATGGTCAAAGATCAAGTCTTTTTAAAGCCGGTTTTGAAGAGTTGCACCATTCTTTAGTTTTCAGGAAAAATAAAATGTTTGATGCCACTTGTTTTTGAAAGGATGTTTTAGTTTTGGTGTTTGTGCTTTATTGTAAGATTATACCTACGTCTGTTTTCTTAATGGACATGCAATTGTACTTTATGCATATTTATGGATTTTTTTCATTCCCTGATATCAAGAGACATAACAAAAGGAGGCCAAGTATGTATGACTTTGAAATGCCATGGTTTCACAATGAGTAAGGTAGGACAAGAATGTGGTGGAGTCTGTGCTTTTGTTTTGGCCTCAGAATTTAATAATTTTTATCGTGCTAAGTCAACATTCCTTTGGAGGCTCCAAATAAAGCCATAATTAAATAAGGTGAAAGCAATTAAATATACCTAATAAGAAGGTTTGCAAGATCTTTCATATACTCAGATATGAATCATGAAATCATTCTCTACCAACTATCAGAAATAATTTCTCAGAGAATACATTACAAGAAATTATATATGGAAATATGGAGTGATAGAAAATATAGTAGGACAAAAAATTGACAAGTACAAATAAACATGTTAATAAAAAAGATGATATAATATTACTTGTGTGAATATATTCTGAATGAAGCTAAATTTTATGTTCCAATTAAACTAAATCTTAAAATTATATTTCTAGTATTCTCAAGATATGATCAGATTTTCTACTGTTCATGTTTTTGTTTACCACTCATTTTATATAAAATCCTGAGTTCATACTGATTAATTCTTTTCCCTTTTGCATAAGGCTGGACCCAACAAGCATCACAATTTTTAAAAGATTGATTTATTTATTTGAAAATCAGAGTTACAGAGAGCTTGGGGCAGACAGAGAGATTTTTCATCTGCTGGTTGACTCCCCAGATGGCCACAATGGTCACAATGGTCAGGGTTGAGCCAGGCCAAAGCCTGGAGCCAGGATATTCATCAAATTAGAAACAAACTGAAAGAATTTCAGTTATAATTTATTCAGATCTTACTTCTAATGGATATTTTGGAACTTCTGAGTAAGTGAAAATACACCAAACTATTTATTTAATCAGCAGAAAGGAAAAGTCCATTGAGTGTGAGATCTCATAAGATCTTCAAACTGTTTGATCCAATTCCCGAACTAATGCAGTTACTGAGTTAATAAATAATAGCCCAAAGTGAAAGAATACAATGAAGAAACTGTAGCAAATGAGAAAATATTTATTTTCAATCCCAATTGTTTATCATAGAATCATAGAATCAAAAAGCTAGAATAGACTATAAGAGGCAATTCTCTGGGCTTTTCCCAAATAAAAGTCTCAAAGTTTCTCTTTCAAGTATTGGGGTTTTGGGAGAGCAGTTAAGATGGTGTTTGAGGTCCCATATCCCATATCACAGGGACTGAGTTTGAGACTTAGCTCCATCCTGATTCCAGCTTCTTTCTCTCACGCTCTCCAGAGACAGCAGTGATTGCTCAATTTCTTGGGTCTCTGCTACCTATGTGAGAGATCCACACTGAATCCCTAGTTTTCCCTGGCCTAATCGTGGCTTGTTGTGATCATTCAAGGAGTCAGTCAGTGGATAGGAGATTGCTCTGTGGTTGTCTCTCTCTATTCTTCTTACTGCCTCTAAAATGTCTTGAAAATTAAATAAAATTTATTAAAAATTATTTACTCTTTCCAATCCTTTGAAATCACATTATTGTGCCTTTACTCAAATATAGAAGGGATTT
Source organism: Sylvilagus floridanus (assembly GCA_949820135.1). Taxonomy (NCBI): domain Eukaryota; kingdom Metazoa; phylum Chordata; class Mammalia; order Lagomorpha; family Leporidae; genus Sylvilagus; species Sylvilagus floridanus. The sequence continues at coordinate 35,202,360 of OX463245.1, read as the reverse complement.
TAAAGCCTCAGGGGCTGCTTTTAGCCAGGAACACCCCTCAGTAATGTGGAGTATGGAAACTTTCATTAGTGCTCATTAAAACAATCCTTCACATGTGTATTTTACTCAGCCCTTTGCTAGATGTTTAGAGGATTGACAAAGTATCAGAATTCATATTTTATGCTCTTGAATGGCTTAAGTTCTCCCAATAAACGTATGGTCTGTCAAAAGAAAAAAATAATAATTATAAAATGATGTCTTAAAAATGAGTGTATTTGATCTTTGATGTGGAGTAAGGACTTCTGTAAACACTCCTTTCCCATTTGAATGGCCATGGATGACCATGTGATTCAATATGAAAAAAGGTAATTTATCAAGGATGATTTCTAATTTTATTTCCAACATTACACTATATTTCATACTTTTTGACATCAATAATTTCTTCTGTATTTTTCTTGGATCCCCAATTATATTACTAACTCTGAAAAGGAATCTATTCATAACTCTTCTACATGATACCAATCCCGTGAGTAATAACGAGTACTACTTAACAAATCAATAGATGCATATTATTTGACCAATTAATTAAATTTCTCTCTGCAAAAAGAAATTTAGTGTTTAATTAAAAGCTAATACAGTTTCACGAAAATGCCATTTTTATGATGAACCATAGAAGATTAAAAATGCCATAAAATATCTATGAACAGAGTAGTAAAATATAATGGTTTGATGTTAAAACAGCAAATTTAGATTTTAATGAATTCAAGTATATTCTTTTCTTTTCTTTTTTTTTTTTTTTTTTGACAGGCAGAGTGGACAGTGAGAGAGAAGGAGAGAAAGAGAGAAAGGTCTTCCTTTTGCTGTTGGTTCACCCTCCAATGGCCGCCACGGCCAGCGCGCTGCAGCTGGCGCACCACACTGATCCAAAGCCAGGAGCCAGGTGCTTCTCCTGGTCTCCCATGGGGTGCAGGGCCCAAGCACTTGGGCCATCCTCCACTGCACTCCCTGGCCACAGCAGAGAGCTGGCCTGGAAGAGGGGTAACCGGGACAGAATCTGGCGCCCCAACTGGGACCAGAACCCTGTGTGCTGGCACTGCAAGGCAGAGGATTAGCCTATTGAGCCATGGCGCCGGACAAGTATATTCTTAATAACTGATGAGCTGCCCTCATACATTCTACCAGGTAGTAGAAAATTTGACCCCAAAAATTATGAAAATAAGAGGAAGAAATCGTTAGTGCCATGTACTGAAAGAGGTTGTTTGTCTGGCATACATTAGACACACCCTAACTTAACCATAATTTGTTGAAAAGCATTGAAGAAGAGACTTAAGAACCTCATACTACAGTAGGTGGAGGCTTAAATTAGATAAACAGAACATTATTTAATTGCTTTTATTTCCATGTCACTAGGGTGAATAATACAAAGGTGGTAATTGGTTTTGTTGTTTTTCATTTTAATCTACATAATGTGTATACAGTTTGTAGAACACTATTGTGAAATTACCCCCACAAATAGGATGGGAATTTAAGTTCTACTTAACAAGTATGACCTATAATGAGAAATGATATTATCAGTTTGAAAATGGATCTAGAGATGAGGGAGGAGCTATAAATCATATTTGGGTTAGCCAGTTCAAAAATTAGGAAAATATTCTTAAAGGCATGTAGTTAATTTTTTTGTTTTGTATCTCTATATTGAGGCTAGTAGTTCTTAAGAGATATACATGCACTCCAGTGGAATTTATTATGGTGCTAAGGGAAAAATTTCAAATTTTCACATTGTATTCATTTCTGCATTTAAAACAAATATTAATGTTACTAACATTTAATATAAGGATTTTCCCCAGTGTCATATTCAGTCTAGATCAAATATAAATTTTCAATGAGGTATCAGACACAGTGAAATTTCAACAATGCAGTTATTTTCATAATTAGATCAATACTGCTTCACTGGGTTTCAACATATTGTCTCTCAAAATAGCTTATTTGCTATTTTATAATCATCTTAATTTACATTACTAAGTTTTAACTAATTCGGTGACAGTAAAAGGAAGAGAGGCTTTAACAGACACTACAAATAAATGTCAGAGTAAGTTGGGAAACTGCACTACAAACATTATAAGTCCTGGAAGCCAGATTATGGGGTGAAACAAGTTTATTTAAGAAATTAACTAACGATTTTTTGCAAACATAATTATCTGAACAAAAATATCATATCTATAAAGCCATGCATGAATTCAAACTATGTGTTCTATTTATTTATTGTTAAAATCATCATGTACCCAATAGAAGTCTTCATTTTAATAAAGACAAAAAGCTATAAGTTATTAGTAAGTACTTTGTTTTCATGTCATAAAGAAGTAGATGATGTAATAAACATAAAGTAACAGCACAAATTAAAATAAATTTTATGTTAAAATAAAATTGCTGGAGATCAGTAGAAACACATTTAATTATTAACTATTAGGAAGTTAAAAATAATTAACTTTGTGATATTAGAATAATTAAATAAATAAAATGTAAACTACTTTTTTTGTAAGCTACACAGACATACATGCAAGAGACAGAAAATAATGCACTTAACAATAGAGGCTCAAAAATACGCAAAACAGAAAAATCAAAGAAAAACTGCACAAATCCGTAGTTACTATAGTAGACCTCAACATTCTTATTTAAAATCTCTATGCAAATGTTTATAAGTACTTTATTCCTAGTCACCAAAAACCAGAACCTATATAAATCTTCTTCAATAGTTGAATGGCTAAACTGTGAAAAATCTATACAGTGGAATAATATTGCATTTTCTTAAGTGCAAAGACCAATCCAAAGGGTCAGTGCTCTAAAGTTCCATTTCTATGACATTTTGCAATAAGCAAAACTCTGAAGACAGAAAACATATGCTTTATAAAAATACATAATTTCAGGTGATACTATTGTGAACAAACATTTTAATTACTCTTAGTTATAAGAACTTCTCAAGAATATATGTTGAGAATGTAAATTCCCTATTTATAGCATATGTATATTTTTAAATATTCAAAATTTCTGTTTTACTCTGCAATGTAACTAAATAGATTTAAGTTGCCAGAAAATATTTATGAGATTTGTGACTGTCCGAATGCTCATTAACTTTGAGTATATTCATTTCACTTAACTTTCTCCTATCTAATGGGAATAAAATAGTATAAATATAATAGGAAATGATTGGAAAGCTATTGAGTAGACAATAAGCTTTGTTATAGCCTGTGCTAATTGTATCTACAGTCTTGTGCATTTTTGATAAATTTATTCCAAAGTAATATATAACTTTTTTCTCACTTTCTGAAAAACATCTTTCTGTTCTTTTAATTAATCATTTTTCTTTTAAATATTGTGCCTTGATCTCTTTTCTGAAGTATGATTGAAGTTTAGCATACATAAATTTTGTTAGTCTGCTTTTTATTACTGTAACTAAAATACCTGAGAGGCACTTCCTGGAAAAGAAAGGACTTACTGCAGCTTACATTTGGCGTTTACAGCTCAGGATTGGGAGATGGCATAGTTTAGTGTCTCTTGCAAACTTGTCATGGTGGGTGTGAAGAAAAGATTACACGGTGAGTCAAGAAGCAGAGAATATGACTTTGCAGAACTTGCATTCAAAAGATCAGCTGTGTTGTAAGAATCACACTGCAATGGCACTTTCTCAGTTACCTAAAGACCTCCCATGAGAGCCACATCTCAGATACCATAAATACATTAAGTCCCCAAACTTTTTAAAAAAATATTTAGTTATGTATTTATTTGAAAGCAGAGTTACAGAAAGAAAGCCAGAGACTTAGAGGGAGACCTTCCCTCTGCTGGTTAACTTTCCACAACAGACCAGATCCTAGAGTTCATCAGGGTTTCCCACATGTGTGGCAGGGCCCCAAATCTTCCATTGATTTTCCCAGGCCATTATCAAGGAATTAGATTGGAAGAGGAGCAACCAGTACTCAAACATGCACCTATCCAGTATGCCAACAACACAGGTGGGGGCTTTACCCACTATGCCACAATACCAACCCTCAATTCTCCATCTTTAATCCATTAATCATTAAAATTAAGACATAACAGTTTAAATATGTGCATGAATTTTGGGAGACTAGTCTTACTTAACCTATAACATGCATTTCAAAAATTTCATAGTAGGTTTTTATGATTTTTATTTATTGATTTATTAGAGGGACAGAGTTACAGAGAAAGGTAGAGGTAGAGAGAGAGAGAGCTCTTTGATTTCATGTTCACTCCGCAAAAGGCTGCAATAGTTAGGGCGGGGCAAGGCCAAAACCAGGAGTCAGGAGATTCATCAGGGTCTCCCACATGTGTGGCAGCAGCCCAAGCAATTGGGCCATCTTCCACTGCTTTTCCTAGTGCATTAACAGGGAGCTGGATAGGAAATGGAGCAGCCAGGACTCAAAGTGGTGCCTAGATGGGCACTATACATGACGGCGCAGCAGCCTGCATTAACATGAGCTGTATGTAGAAAATGATCAATTTATTTTTGACCCAGAACATACTCTCACTATGTATTTTCAAAAATGATCACCAAATACAATTTTGCCTATTTCGAATATAATAGAAAATCAAGTGTTATGTACTCATTAGAGTCTATATTCTTGAAATATGTTACATTAATGGGATTTATTCATGTGTAAAGTTCACCTTTAAATTGCTTTATTATATTTCATTAAAGATTAATGCTATATTACCTATTTTGTTATTGTTGAATGTTGATTTTTTTTCCCAATTTGGAACTTATTGAATAAAACTACTAACAACATCTTAACATATCTTTGCATTCATGTGAGAATATTTACTGTTGGGCAAATTGCTTGGAGTAGAATTTCTAGGACAAAATTTTTTCATAGTTTTACTATTAGTACTGTTACTGGATTTTGTCAAACCATTTTCTTAATTATAGCATTTGACATTTTTGGTCAGCTTTTGTAAAAGTCAAAATTGCTTTATATCAAAAACTATGACTTATAAATCATCTCTTTTATCTATGATAATACTTCTTGTTTTAAAGCTTGTTAACTTTTTGGATAAATATTTGTGTGCTACATATTTCACATACTTTTATTTATTTATAGTCATTCTGTACTCTCATGTAGGAAATTTGGCATAAGTGATATACATTTTCCCTTTTATTCTTATTATTAAGTCCATTACAGTTTTTATAGAGTATTTGCTACACTTCCATCTAATGAAATTACTCATATATTTTCATTTTAATCCAGTTACTTGATATTTATTTTCTTACTGTTTTGTTTGTTTTCTAATCCTTTTGTTTTCTTTCCTTTCTTATCTTGCTTCTATCAGTTTATTTTGCATAAGCATATCCATGAGTATGTAACATCCATCTTTAATTTATTTAGACTTCTTTATATTAGTAAATTTGTGTTTTCTCAGATAGTGCCAAACCTCCACAAACTTTATTTTTACCACTTCACATAGATTCAGTACCTGTGTTGTTGCATGTGCCAATTATTTCATGTACTTAAATTTATTAAAATTTGCATTTATCTCCACATTTTCCCTTTTTGTATGTGCACTTCCTCTGTTGCTGTGGCTCTATTTGTGAATATTTTTCTTCTACCTGGACACTTTTAAATTTTGTTTTTCCTTTTTGGGGAGGGTAATAGGATTTTTTTTTCTGAAATCATCTTTGTTGTTTTGGAATTCTGTATTTATATTTTGAAAGTCATTTTCATAAATCAAATCATTTGCAAACAGTTTTACTTATTCCATCTCAATTCATATGGTTTTTTAATTTCTGCTTTAACTTTCTATACAGCAAGAAAAAAAGACAACAAAATGAAATGTCTCCTTATAGAAAGGAAGGAAATGTTTGCAAATCATATGTATCATGAGAATTTAATATCCCAAATATAAAAGGAACTCAAAGAACTCCATAACAAAGAAAAAAAACCTCAGTTTAAAAATTGAAAATGACCTAAATAAAAGTCCTCCTAAAGAAGACATATAAATGATCAGTAGAGGTATCATGACGAGATGCTCAATATAACTCAACATCAAAATAATGTGGAAATCAATATCACAATGGCATATTACCTCATACCTGTCAAGATGGATATTATTTAAAAAAAGAAAAGATAACAAGTGTTGCCAGTGATGTAGAGAAACAGAATTTCTGTATATTGCTGATGGAAATGTAAATTTGCATAGCCATTATGGAAAACAGGATGGAGATTCTTTAAAAAATTAAAGTTAGAACACTATATGATCAGGTTATCTGACTACCAGTTTTATAGCCAAAATAAAGTAATTAGACTGCCAAAGAGATAGTTAAAGTACCATGTTCATCACATCATTATCCACAGTAGGTAAAATATGGAATCAATGTATATGTCCATCAGTGAATGAATGGATAAGGAAAAAGTATTTGATGTACATAGTGCTACAGTATTCAACCTTTTTAAAAAATAAGAAAATCCTGCCAATTGCAATAAGATGGATGAGACTAGAGGACATTATATTAAATGAAATAAACCAGATACAGAAACAAAAATACTGAATGATATTACTTCTAGAAGAAGTCTATAAAAGAAAGAATAAGCATATTACAGAGTGTATAATGGTGGTTATTAGGAAATTAGATATGGGAGCTGGTAACCAAAGAGGGAAGATTTTGGTAGAGAATACAAGCTTTTAGTTATAAGATGAATAAATTCAAGAAACTAATGTATTGCATGGTAGATATAGTTAATCATAATGTTAAAATAATGTATATCAAGTGTTCTCACTGCCTCTCCAAAAAAAATAATTACATGAGGTGATGGATAGGTTAGTTAGTTTCAATGTAGCATTTTACTATATATACTATTTACTATATATGTGTGTGTGTGTGTGTGTGTGTGTGTATCAATCAAAACCACACATTGCTTTATCCAGTCTACTGTTGATTGGCATTTGGGTTGGCTCCAGGTCTTCGCTATTGTGAATAGAGCTGCAATAAACATTAATGTGCAAACAGCTTTTTTGTTTGCCAATTTAATTTCCTTTGGGTAAATTCCAAGGAGTGGGATGGCTGGGTTGTATGGTAGGGTTATATTCAGGTTTCTGAGGAATCTCCAGACTGACTTCCATAGTGGCTTAACCAGTTTGCATTCCCACCAACAGTGGGTTAGTGTCCCTTTTCCCCCACATCCTCTCCAGCATCTATTGTTGGTAGATTTCAGAATGTGAGCCATTCTCACCGGGGTGAGGTGAAACCTCATTGTGGTTTTGATTTGCATTTCCCTGATGGCTAGTGATCTTGAACAGTTTTTCATATGTGTGTTGGCCATTTGGATTTCCTCTTTGGAAAAATGTCTGTTGAGGTCCTTGGCCCATCTCTTAAGTGGATTGTTTGTTTTGATGTTGTGGAGTTTCTTGATTTCTTTGTAGATTCTGGTTATCAACCCTTTATCTGTTGTATAGATTGCAAATAATTTTTCCCATTCTGTCGGTTGCCTATTCACTTTCCTGACTGTTTCTTTTTGCAGTACAGAAACTTCTCAATTTGATGCAATCCCAGTAGTTAATTTTGGCTTTGACTGCCTGTGCTTCTGGGGTATTTTCCAAGAAGTCTTTGCCAGTACTTATATCTTGCAGGGTTTCTCCAATGCTCTCTAATATATTGATGGTGTTGGGTCTTAGATTTAAGTCTTTAATCCATGTTGAGTGAATTTTTGTGTAAGGTGAAAGGTAGGGATCTTGCTTCATGATTCTGCACGTGGAAATCCAGTTTTCCCAGCACCACTTATTAAACAGACTGTCCTTACTCCAGGGATTGGTTTTGGATCCTTGATCAAATATAAGTTGGCTGTAGATGTTTGATTTCTGGTGTTTCTATTCTGTTCCATTGGTCTATCCATCTGTTTCTGTACCAGTACCATGCTGTTTTGATAACTACTGCCCTGAAGTATGTCCTGAAATCTGGTATTGTGATGCCTCCAGCTTTGTTTTTGTTGTACAAGATTGCTTTAGCTATGCGAGGTCTCCTGTGTCTCCATATGGATTTCTGTAGCATTTTTTCCAGATCTGAAAATAATGACTTTGGTATCTTGATAGGTATTGCATTGAATCTGTAAATTGCTTTTGGGAGAATGGACATTTTGATGATGTTGATTCTTTCAATCCATGAGCATGGGAGATTTTTCCACTTTTTGGTATCCTCTTCTATTTCTTTCTTTAAGGTTTTGTAATTTTCATCGTAGAGATCTTTAACGTCCTTGGTTAAGTTTATTCCAAGGTATTTGATTGTTTTTGTAGCTATGTGAATGGGATTGATCTTAGAAGTTCTTCCCCTGCCATGGCATAAAGAAATTATGGAACATGTACTCTGTAGAGTACTATACAGCAGTCAAAAACAATGAAATCTGGTCATTTGCGACAAAATGGAGAAACCTGAAAATATAATGCTGAGTGAATTAAGGCAGTACAAAAGAGACAAATATCATTTGTTTTCCCTGATCGGTGACTACTAACTGAGCACCAAATGAGAAACCTGTTGAAGTGAAATGGACACTATGAGAAACAGTGACTTGATCAGTGCTTCTCCTGACTGTTGATGTACAATGTAAATCTTTATCCATTTTAGTATTTGTTTTCATTCTAGTACTAGTGGTTGAATTCTGTAATTAACACACAATTATTCTTGGGTGTTTAAATTTTAACTGAAAACTGATCCCTGTTAAATATAAGAGTGGCAAAAAGAGAGGGAGGATAATTACTATTTGGGGCACGCTCAATTGGACTTGCCCCAAATGATGGAGTTAGAAACGTGCCAGGGGATTCCAATACAATCCCATCAAGGTGGCATGTACCAAGGCCATCTCACTAGTCCAAGTGATCATCTTCAGTTCACGATTGATCACATTGATAGGTCTAAGAGTCAAAGGGATCAAACAAACACGACAAGTGTCTGCTAATACTAACTGATAGAACCAAAAAGGGAGAGAATGATCCAACATAGGAAGTGGGAGACACAGCAGACTCTTAGAATTGCAGATGTCCTAAATAACACTCTGGCCTCAGAATCAGCCCTTAAGGCATTCAGATCTGGCTCAAGAGCCCATGAGCGTATTTTAGGCATGGAAAGCCAAGACACTCTGGAAAAAAAAAAAAAAAAGAAGAAGACCTAAATGAAAGATCTCTGTGAGTGAGATCCCAGTGGAAAGAACGGGGCCATCAATAAGGAGGTTCCTTTCTCTGAAAGGAAGAGAGAGCTTCCACTTTGACTATGACCCTGTCGCAATAAGATCGAAGTTGGCAAACCCTAAAGGCTTCCATAGCCTTGGCAACTCATGACTAGAGCCTAGGGAGATTACTGACGCCATAAACAAGAGTGTCAAGTTTTTAAATCAACGTCAGGAGTCACTGTGTACTTACGTCTCATGTGGGATTTGTCCTTAATATGTTTTCCAATGTAAAGTAATGCTATAACTAGTACTGAAATAGTATTTTTACACTGGGTGTTTCTTTGTGGGTGCAAACTGATGAAATCTTTACTTAGTATGTACTGAATCAATCTTCTGTATATAAAGATAATTGAAAATGAAAAAAAAAAAACTTGGTGTTAAATTGGAAATTACATAGAAAATTAATCAATTTTTTAAAAAAAATCATGTAGTATCTGTCCTTAATGTGCTGTACATTGTGAATCAATGCTATAACTATAACTAGTACTCCAACAGTATTTTTCACTTTGTGTTGCTATATGAGGTCAAACTGTTGAAATCTTTACGTAATATATACTAAACCGATCTTCTGTGTATAAAGAGAATTGAAAATGAATCTTGATGTGAACAGAAGGGGAAAGGGAGCGGGAAAGGTGGGAGGGTTGCGGGTGGGAACGAAGTTATGGGGGGGAAGCCATTGTAATCCATAAGCTGTACCTTGGAAGTTTATATTCTAAATAAAAGTAAAAAAAAAAAAAACAAAATAAAAGATAGACTTCAAAAAAAAAAAGCCACACAATGCACAACTTGAATGGAAACAGTTTTATCTGTCAATCATACCTCTATAAATCTGAAGGGAAATGTCAATCACCTATCATGTTTCTAAAGAATATTTTTTGACTCCTATTTCATTTTCCTTAATAATTTCTCTTACATATTTTGGTTAAAATGTATATATTTTATTGTCTATAATATGAAAGTTTTCAAATTACTAAACAATGTTATATACATATACAATATTTTCTTGTGCTTTTTAATAGCACCTTGCATTGAATGTTGACTTAATAAATTTTGTGCTTCTATAAGGGACTAACACTGGCTCACATTTCTAGAGGTAGAGAAGTCAAAAATCAAGGGATCTTGCTGCATCATCTAGTGGTGAAAGAACAGAGAGGGAGAGAGGGAAGAGAGGATATGGAATTTCTTTGATAAGGAAACCTCTCCTGGGATAAGATATCATCTCCTGGGATAATGGCATTAATCTGTACTGTAGGACTCAGACTTGAAGATCCCATTTCTTATTGTGAAATAGCAATTAAATTTCATTTTCAGTTTTGGAGGAATAAAACATTCAATCCGTGAAAGGTACTTCGCCCTTTCTAATAACATAAAAGCACATGTTAATAGTGGGTTTTTGTTGTTGTTTTGTTCCTTATCTTATTACTAGAACTATTTGTTCTAGTAGTTTGGCTTTAAAATAACCTATTTGTACAGTTGGTAACTTCTACTACTTTATATTATTTTCTATAACTTTATTCCATATTTCTATTCTGAACTAATTATTGTGAGACATGTATTTTAAATGTCATCCTGTGATTTTGGATTTATAATTCTTTGTTTATAGTTCCTTTGATTTTATTTCTTACATCTTAATGTGATTTAATTTTTATGTATAATATGATCATTAGTATATATTTATGGCATATTTACTTATTATCATTAAGATATGTCCATATTTGCTTTATTATTTTATTTCTTTTCTCATAATAATAATTTACGTTAATTTTACTTGGCTTTTATAATCACATTTTAAAGTTTTGTATTATTATATTTTAAACAAGAAGTAAACATTGACTTTTTAAATTAGATCCACTGCCTATTGATGATACCATTTAATGTATTTTAGTTTATTGGGATCTCTGACACACTTAGAGTTAATTTTACCACCTTATTTTATAATTCTGTATAACATGATTTTCATTGTCTCTCTTACATTCCCTTTTTTACTATGTAGAATTCACTATGCTTTGTTTATTTACATTTATCCTCCATTAGTTTGGATGCTGAGCCTTCTGTTTCTATTTAGTAAATATTTATGCATGTGTACTGTTTGAGTTAAAATACCCTTTGTTTGCATTTGGAGCTTCCCTAGTAGTTACATTGGAGAGATCTGAATCTAATAGCTGTGGGCAATGAGAGATGATTGTTTTCCTTCAAGATGAAGCAGTTAGATACCAGCGCACTGCTCTTTTCACGCTACAGAAACCATGTTGGGCACATGTTCACATAGCATAGATTAAAGATGTAAGAGAGCTGCCTGGCTCTCATTAGGCTTTGCATCAGTTAGAAATAAATTCTCGTTTTGAAGCAACTGATATTGTTGGGATTGTCCATGGGAGTACTTCATGTAAGGGATTCTCACTACAATAAATACCCTTTTTTATTTTGCCAGCATAGACTAAATGTAATCACCATCTCTGTGCTTTTTCCTAATACTGAAACAATCTTAGAGTTTTCCTTAAAAGCCTCATTATGTATCTGATGTTTTCATTATTTTGTGATTAAAATTTTATTTCTAACATATTATGATCCCCTAATATTAGTTATCTTGTTACTTAATTATCCTTCATTATTTAAAATTTTTTACCAAAGTTATTTAATTTCTTTTATAATCTCCCTTGCTTACTATTACTACCTCTACCAGTCGTAATTACTAACTATATTTTCCTTCTTGCTAATTAAGTATTTTGGAAGTTCTTTCAGAAATATTTTGTGAATTTTAAATTCTTAGTCCTTGTATATCCTTGTTGGACAGATTGGATTACTGTATGCACAGTGTTTATATTCCAATTTTGGAATCAGATCTCCTGTGCATTCCATATCTTCCCTGAGTTGTAATGATTTCTATATCAGAAGGACTTTAGTGTTCCTTGACCAGAGGCCCGTAGAATTCATGTGATTCAGATCATGTTTTAAATTGATTTTCGACTTAGCTTGCTTTATTGCTTTGGTATTGCAGATATTTGGCCTGGCACCCTTTCATAGGATTGTAAATGGATTTGGATTTGCAGGAAGCAGAATCTGTTGTATTCATGTATCAAGATAACTTGGTACTTTTGTGCTAAAGCATCAAGTTAGCACATGGATTTTCCCACAGTTCTTACTCTCAGACCAGGGTTATAATCCCAGGTACCCTAAGAGCATGAGCCCTAAGGGCTCAGCCTCTGTTAGAACACCCATCCGTGAGGTATTATCTTTTATCCTGTGTGCCACTGTAATTTCCTCTTCTTTTGTTTATAACATCTGGTGATTTCCCTTGCACTATCTTTTGACTGACCCTACATATTCATTGTTTAGTTGTATTTTATTTCTTCATCTAGCTTTTGATGTATCTAAAACAGGAGGGAGGAATCTTCATATGAAATTTGGTGTAACTGTAGTTAATGTCTCTAGTATCATTTCCCAAGTTTTAAAAATAAAAATCAGTTGAATTAATTCATTTAAATTTACTGACTACATTAGTAGTTTGAAATTCTATTGCTTTTTCTATTTCAGGCCATTCTAGTGCCTGAAAGTTCATCTCTAAATATTTTTATAAAGATAATAATTCAGTTAGCATTAATTCCATCTGCTTTCTGATGTTCTAATAGAATAAATAAAATCAACACTAATTTTTTTATTCAAAGGGCAGAATGACAGAGCAAAATAAAAAACAAACACACACACACACACACACACACACACACACACCACAGATTTTGCATTTGCTGGTTCACTCCCTAAATGCCTGCAACAACTGGACTCTGGCGAGATGAAACCATGAACTCAGAACTCTCTCTGGGTCTTCCAGTTAGGTGGAAAGGATTCAGATAAGTTAGCCATCATCTCTTGCTTACCAGGGTACAGCACATTAGTAGGAACCTAAACACATGGAAGTAGAACTCAAACCGGGCTTTCTTATATGGGATGCAGGTGCCCCAAGATAGGACTTTTAACCATCACACCACAACACTATTTCTGAGAAACTTTCTTTCAGTGGCAAGTCCTAACGAAAGGTGTGAATGTAGAAACTATTCTTGAAGAGCTTGATAAACAAGACTGAGAACTGTAATAGGCATGGTGCTGCACTCTTTCTGTTCCCAGGTCCATTTAGCCTGTTGCAGTTTTCATTGTTCTATGTTCCCAAAGAAATAATAGCAAATTTGTCAGTGGGTGTCACAAGAAGTTGCAAGAGGCTCTAGTTACTTTTGGCTGAGGATAAAACTAGCTGTGGCCTGTTTGGTTCTTTGTCGGTTTTATTTTCATTCTCTATGATACATCCCCAAGGACCAGAGATGAGTAAGGATTAGTACATCAAAGCTAGCTCTGAGCCAGCAAGATACTCATACTTTCTTCTGATTATTTTGATCCAATAAAAAGAAACTGGATTCCAGCCTCGCTGAGCACTCTAGTTTCACAAGAGATTCTTTGTCTTAAGGGTATGGTTCCTGCTTCTGTGATTGCTCTGAATCTTTAGTTTCACTGCTTCTACTTCTAAAATATCCTTTTGTGTAGGTTCCTGTCTACCCACATTTTCCTCCCAATTGAAGCAATGATGATTATATCAAAAACATCAATCAATAGATAGATGTTTGCTTTCTTGGAAGACACTTGTCACACATATAACCATGCTACTGATCGTAGCTAACATGCAGAGACCTAGCATGATGCTAATCCATGTCCTTCTAATTCCACAACTTTTAAAAAAAAATCAAGTAATCCTGACGACTCAATTCCTTATCTACAAATAAGCTATTTGCTTTATAAATTCTTTCTTCCGTTCCATTATCAGGCTTAGTGAAAATACTAGTAAATTATTCAGAATTACAATTCGTAGCTAATAAAAAGTAAAAATTTATTAGCAAATTCTCTCAGCTTTTTATCAGCTCATAAGCCTTACACTTTTTCATATGATTTTTGTTTCTTCTTTATTTGTCCTTAGATTCATTCCTACATGTTATTGCTTACATTCTTCATTTCCTTTCTTTACCAGACAGAAATACAAATACCAGAGAAAACAGTTTCATGGGCAAGACTACCAAAATCACTGTCAGCATTCCACATTATTTTGAATGTTCAATAGCTTTGTTAGTTCCTCTGCTGGAGGCAGTCTGAAATAGATAGACAAAATTTTTACTTTGCAATGAACAGCATGTTGTAGTGAGAAGTGGAAAGCCATTTTGTTTTAGGCAAAAGGAAGTTAGCTCTGAAATGTTGAAAGACTCACTTACCAGACTCTCAATTTCTAGCAAACAGCATGCTGCAAGTCTACATAAAACACTTAGAATTCAATGTTTCGTCTTCAAACATATGTGCTGCAGTTAAAGCCTACTGCTACTCTCTATGGAGGGATGTTGGTGAGGGAAAGTAACTTTCCTCAGGCTTGAGGAAAGAAATACAGTTAGTGAAAAGAAACTTTTATAGACAGAAATTCTAACAATAAATGTCAGAAAACCAACAATTATGTTTTCATTTGGGATAAATTCCTGTGAATTGCATCCAACTACCTCCATGTACATATCAAGATTAATGGTCATGCTTTCTAGGATATAGGATATATGAGATTTCAATGGATCTATAGGGCAATAACCATAGATCAGTTATTATATAGGGCAGGTTGAAAATACAGAATCATATAATGGTGGTTATTTCCCCAAACCTTACTCCAACAAATTTTACTCCTTTTAGAAACAGTCTAAGCTGCTTCCATCAACTTTTGCAATTTCCTATACATCCTCATAATAATTTTCAGTTAAATTGAATAGAACTTGCATCACACACACACACATACACTCACAGGATTGTAGGTGTATTTGTATAAAATTTAAAAAGTAAACAGTCCTGCCACACTTTAAAAATGAAAATCAGGGGCAATTATATAGTGTAGTGGTTAAGACGCTGGTTAAGGCACTCTGACCCCATATTGGTATACTGAAGTTCATTACTGGGCTGCAGCTCCTGACTCCAGCTTTCTGCTGATGCAGACCCTGGAAGTGATGGTGGCTCCAGTGATTGGGTTTTAGTCACCAGCATGGGATACCTGGATTGAGTTCTCATTTCCCTGCTTCAGCCTGACAAATCCCAGGTCTTGCGAGCATTTAGGGAGTGTACAAGTGTATAGAAGTCAATTTTTAATGAAGAACAACAGACTGTTCTATTTCTCCTGCTCCTGTGTTTCCATTCCGTAAGGCAACCAGTTAAATTTTAGTTATGTATTCTGGAATGTATATTAATGGAATGTATATTAACATGATTGTATAGATATTTATTGAGTTTAATGTTCAATCATTATCATTATCTTTCTAAAATGGAAAATTAGAATGTAGTTACAATGTCCTCCAGTACATTAGACACATTTTCCTTTGATATCCTATTCTAATCTAATTATTTCCCAAAGATCTCATTTCTAAAAACTATATTCAGGTAGCATTTCTACCTTGTTAAGGCCATTGACATGAGATGTTGGGAATTAAACTCCTATATAAGTTTGGGGTGGGTGTGGGGAAAATCACATTCAAACCATAATACCTGTGATGGCATTTTCTAACACTTACATTTGTATGTATTTTCCTCTTAGAGAGAAGTCTTCTCATTTTTAACTTTCAGTGTTTTGCTTTTCTATTTAATTTTATGGTATCTTGCCTTTAATTTCAAAGAGCAAAAAATTTTTAAAGATTTATTTATTCATTCAATCATTTAAAAAGAGGAGTGACAAAGAGTTGGAGAACTAGAGAGAGATCTGATGAATCCACTGGTTCATTCGCCAAATATACACAACAGATGGGGGTGCACTAGTCTGAAGGCAGGAGCCAGAAACTGCTCCCTTGTCCCCGACATGAAAAGCAGGGATCCAAGCATCTGAGCATCACTTGCTGCCTCCCAGCACATCAGCAGAAAATGATCAAAAACAGGGCAGCTGGTGCTCAAACAAAGCATTCCAACATGGGATATGAGTGTACCAAGCTGCATTAAGAATGCTGTTGCTGTCCGGCACCACGGCTCACTAGGCTAATCCTCCACCTGCGGCGCTGGCACACCAGGTTCTAGTCCTGGTTGGGGCACTGGATTCTGTCCTGGTTGCCCCTCTTCCAGGCCAGCTCTCTGCTATGGCCCGGGAGTGCAGTGGAGGATGGCCCAAGTGCTTGGGCCCTGCCCCCGCATGGGAGACCAGGAGGAAGTACCTGGCTCCTGGCTTCAGATCAGCGTGATGCGCCGGCCGCAGCGGCCATTGGAAGGTGGACCAATAGTAAAATGAAGACCTTTCTCTCTGTCTGTCTCTCTCTCACTGTCCACTCTGCCTGTCAAAAAATAAAAAAAAAATAAAAAAATAAAAAAAAAGAATGCTGCTGCTGCACCAAAATGCCCACCCCTCAAAAAGCACTTTTAAAATTTAAAGGTGTTTTTCATATAGAAGTATGTTTCCTTATGTATATTATCTTGAAAGGTATTAGTACAATGTTTTGGCTAATTTTATTTACATTCTCTCATATTTCTGGAATTGTCTATTTCTTCTGTGTATTTTATTTCTCCCTTTGTTTTTTCCCCTGTCATTTATAGACTTCAGAACATGGCATAAACTCTCTGCATGAATCATTGGGATCTGTTACCTTGTTAACTAGTGGACTCTCAGTAGTGTGAGGATTTTGGGTCATTAGGGTTTTGTGTGAACTGGTTGATTTCTGATGCTGTTTTACAAATAAATGCCAAAGAGGAAATATATGATTATCAGACTTTTTCATTTAAAGTATTACTAGGGTCCCTAAGTTATTTTTATTCAAAATTCCTGAGAAGTAAATCTCTAGTCTTCTGCATTTAATGTTGGACTTTGACAACTTCTGCAAACTTTTGAACAACTTTCTTGTTTTCAGATTCTCAAACTGTTGCCCTTCCTTCATATATATTTCATGCTTCAAATGCCTGTGCATCTTTGAGATTGTATGATGCATATAGTCTTGCCTATGAGCTTTCTCCCCTGCTGGCATAATTTTCTATTTCCTCTGAATTTTCAGTGTGTTACCATTCGGGTATCTGATTTGCAAATTCCAAATTTGCTTTACTGGCATCTCTTCTACCTTTATGTCTGCAAGGGAATATTATCACTTTTTATAATTGAAACCTTATATATAAAACCTTATAATGAAACCTTATATCATGCCTTTTAAAAATGAGTTTTTATACACATCCTAATGTTTAGACAGTAGATCAATAAGTCTGTGTTAATTGGCTACTAAGTACTCAACATGTTAGTCCCTAAGACTCAAGAAAATTATGCTTAGAATAACATGTTATGCTTAAAGAATACAGACCAATGTACTATGCTCTAATAATATAAAGATCATAAATGTAATTTTAAAAAATAAAGTATATATGGGCCAAATATTTTGAGAAAATAGAATAAGATTTGAGCCTTGCACTGACTCTTAAAAAATAAGTCAATAGTGATGATGAAGAACATTTATATAATGCTTATCCATAGCTAAGGATTGTACCAAACCTTGCATTGACTGTTTCAGCTTATCTACAAACACATTCATGGAGCAGTTACAGCTCTACTTTTCTAAATGGGAAAATTGTGTTTTGAAAAAGTACTTGACTTGTCTAATATAAGGATGCAAAACAATAATTGAAATCAGGATTCAAGATGAAAAATCTGACATCAAATCCTGTGCTTTTACACAGTATGCTATTCTGGCATGTGTATAAATATTGCTTAAATTTAGCAATGTATTTAGTTCCATGTAAGCATTTTCACAATTTGTTTTAGAACGTAGGAAATAATTTTTGTTGTAAAGAGAAAATGATAAGGAAGTTTAAATTGATCTACTACATAACCTAATTAAATAAGACTGTAAAACTTCTTTTGTCAAAATATAGTTTGAGATTGAGAGGAAATTTTCAGTTTTGCACATAAGGTAAATAAATTAACAAAGCAATGAACTGGCCTGGACTGCAGGAACTTAGTCTTCTATCAATGTAATTAACAAATATTGAAATACATTACCACTTAAAATTACGGATATTAACCCAATAAAAATAAAGTTTCTCAATGGGAATCCAATACATAAAAACCACAATAAAAACAATAGAATTCACACATATACAGCCCAGTCTCTAGGTAGATTTTAGTCCTGGCAAGACAGCTCCCAATTAAAAGTGAGTAAGATTCTGCTAAAATGCAACCTGTTACATTGGATACCCTTTGAAATACAGCAACTTAATACATCACAAGACTCATGCAGCAAAGCTAGTCAATAAGGCATGCAATAATGTAGGCTTCCATTAAATATTAATAAATGACCTCCACGGTGTCTTGCTCATGTTTATATAAGTATTTTTCATTTTATTGGCAAAGTAACTTTGAGCACATTTACTAGATAAGTTGTCATATCAATATCCATATATTGATTTTGACATGTAAATTTGTTAGTGTTTATCAAATCCCGTGTGCATACAGAGGAGAATCCTGGTGCAATACAAAAAGAAACAAAGTTATTCAGGAAAACCAGAGCTCATATCAAAACTCTTGCCACTAAAACCCCATCAGGCTGCTGGCAGTTGACTTCTCTATGGAGCCAGTTTTCTTACCTAATAAAAAGAGTTTCAGACTAGATCTGTAAGATCTCTTCTAAGCTAATGTATAATGTTTCCTAATAGGATTTAATGTGTTGGAATTTCAATAGCAAGTTGCAAATCTATGTATTCTCTGTAGCACATGCTCCAGCTAGTCTTTCCTTGAGTAATGAATGATATCCTCATATAAATTAATTAATTAATTTTAAAACCTATCAGGAAAGAGATTCATTCAAAACCAAATGGGGAAAAAACAGTATTCCGATAAGTGTCTGGACCTGGTCCCTTTACAAAATTGCAAACAATGATGTACATCCCCTGTACATTTAGGTAATTGGTATATTTTTCCACAGTAAGTTTAAACACATAATAATTTTCAAATGTGGCATAAAAATGTTATTGTTGTTATTTGTATAATTTTCTGTCTACAAAACTACTTTATTCAATTTTTAAAAAACAATCACTGAAAATCTATTTGGAGGCCTGTGCCTTGGCTCACTTGGCTAATCCTCCACCTGCAGCGCCAGTACCCCAGAATCTAGTCCCTTCTGGGGAGCTGGATTCTGTCCCCATTGCTCCTCTTCCAGTCCAGCTCTCTGCTGTGGCCCTGGAAGGCAGTGGAGGAAGGCCCAAGTACTTGGGCCCTGCACGCACATGAGAGACTGGGAGGAAGCACCTGGCTCCTGGCTTTGGATCAGTGCAACGCGCTGGCCACAGCACACCGGCCACAGCAGCCATTTTGGGGGGTTAACCAATGGAAAAGGAAGACCTTTGTCTCTGTCTCTCTCACTGTCTAACTCTGCCTATCAAAAAAAAAAATCTGTTTGGCTTGATAACTTGCCTGATCAATGGCCACACCTAATGAGTTTACTTTCTGTTAGAAAAAATTCTGATTGCATTGCATTTTATATATTATTGTGGCCTTCATTTCAAAATATTTATGCCAATATAAGTAAAAAATTCACACTTCCAAATACAGATTTGATAAGTAAGTGATAAGGAGATTGATGCATGATAAATGGGTAGAGCTAGATAGGTAGACAGATAGACAAATAATTTAAGATCAGGACAACTAATACAAATATAGAAATGGTAAAGGGACCTCAGTGATAAGCTTATAACTGATTGTGAGTGGTAACTTTTCTTGGTGAGAGTATATTGTTTTGCTGCTGACATACACCTTCCCTCAGGTACTGTGTATTTTTTAATTGTCCTTTTGTTCATACCCAAGCATATATGTGAAACCATGGATAAGACTCCAGAAGGCTGATCAGTTTGTCTTCAGTAATTGGAAGAAAGGTAATTGGGCAAGTGTGGGGATGAGAAAGAAGCTGAAGAACTTCTCATTAGATTTTAACCTTAGAACTTTCAGTCAGATCAGTTTTAGACAGAAATACAACAGGAAGTTAAAGATATGGAACACAGTTCTCATAAAACTATGGATACCATGTACTCTCTGGGAAACCATTGTGTCCCTTAGGAATAGCATACCACAGTTGAAAACATCTGTGATAAAGCAGGATTCATTCTTCATGTAAACAAAATTGCTACCACTGTTGACAGCGTCAGGAAGTTTAAGGTGCAAATAAGTAAAAGTTCATTTCGAAAGATTTTAGTGCATCAGCACAGTCCCTTTAGTGTATCAGGCTGGGGAAAGGAGCAGTGCTATTTGTCTATGGTAATGCAATCCAGTTAAATTTGATTAACAATTTAAGGGGAACTGTCAGCACACCTATGAAACTAATCAAAAATACTCCATTTTCTTAAATGTGTTTAATTGGGTTGAGGCCTCAAGGCATATTTTCATCAGACTTTTAGCTTTTCATAGCTAATGCCCTGTCCTGATGTTTTCAAAAATCTGTCTTTCTCATACTATTTGATAGATATTCCATGTCTCACAGCAGAAGCTTGTAAATCACGAGCATGCAGAAAACTATCAGCCACAAATGGCACAAACATGTCATTAATTTGTCTATACTGATTTAAATTGTAGTGGAATGATTTATTTTCAGAATTGTGCACATTTGTGTGGTGTGTGCACATGAGTATATATGAGAGATGGTGGGTGAGACACAGGAGACATGTTGAATGTTTTCATTTTTTTTATTTGACAGATAGAGTTAGAAAGTGAGAGTGAGAGTGAGAGACAGAGAGAAAGGTCTTCCTTCCGTTGGTTCAGACCCACCAAATGGCCCTATGGCCGGAGCTATGCCGATCCAAAGCCAGGAGCCAGGTGCTTCCTCCTGGTCTCCCATGTGGGGGCAGGGGCCCAAAGACTTGGGCCATCCTCTCCTGCCTTCCGGGGCCACAGCAGAGAGCTGGACTGGAAGAGCAGCAACCGACTAGAACAAGTGCCCATATGGGATGCTGGTGCCACAGGCGGAGGATTAACCAAGTGAGCTACGGCACTGGCCCCGAATGTTTTCATTTTTAATAAAAATTAATGTCATCTTATTGGTTCATGATTCCAGAATTTTAACAGTGATTTCTTTAACCCTTGTCTAAGTAATATTTATTCCCTTACATTCCATTTCTCTGTTTCTCCTTCTCTATTTTATAAGTTGATGGATGAAGACATAGAAGCAGGCTGGCTGTTTTGGCAAAGCAGACTCTGCCATAGATTGGTACAGCTGCATCCCTTATTCAGAGTGCCGGTTCTTCAGGGCTGCATTGCATCTGTTTCAGCCTCCTGCTAACACATCTGGAGGGCAGATGATGGCTCAAGTACATGCATATCTACCGTTTGTTTGGGAGGCTTGAATGGAGTTCCAGGCTTCCAGCTTTAACATGGCCCACCCCCATGTGTTGTGAGAATTTTTCCCTGCCTTTCAAATAAACAATAACTTTTTAAAAACACATTTATTTGAAAGACAGAGTTACAAAGAGAGAGAGAGAGAGAGAGAGAGAGAGAGAGAGAGAAATCTTCTACCCACTGATTCCCTTTCTAAATGGCTGCATTTGCCAGGGCTGCTCTGGTCTGATGTCAGTAGCCAGGAACTTCATCTGGGTCTCCCATGTGGGTTCAGGGGTCCAAGTATTTGCACCATCATTCCAAGGCGAAATAGCAGGAAGCTGGATTGGAAATAGAACAGCCAGTACTTGAACCAGGTCCCTTATGAGATACCAGTGTCTCAGGAGACAGCTTAGCCTGCTGCGCCACGTCAGTTCACCAATATAATTTTTAAAAGACATATAAACATTATCATTTGTATTTATAAAGTTCATGTGCAAATAGTATTTTGGAAATATTGATATACAGTTTTAGTGATAATAAAAATTTTAACAGAGTGATTATTTAAACTGGATACATGCAGGATAAGTCTTCTTGGTTTTGAAATCCATTCTATAATCATCATACTTGCATTAAGAAGAAAAGGGTAGACATTCATCCCAAGAGTATACGATAATCTGTCAATAGTGGCAGTTTCCACTGGAAATTTGAAAACTTGGAAAGAGACACACAGAATACAAATTCAAGACTAATGTTTTAATGTATAACTTCTAAGGTTCTCTGATGAGTTGTAGGCAAATGCTACCTACACATATAGGAAATGTAGAAGAAAGGGATTATGCAAACTATATGCACAGCATAGTGTGCCAGAAGCCTACAGTTTGAACAGCATTTTATAATAACAGGGAAGATTTTGAAATTGTATTTGCTTATGGAGTGTATCATAAGATCTTCACATTTTTAATACGGTTAGATGATTTTGGTTTGTAGAAATGGTATCAGTTTTTCCAAATGCAATATATAATTAAATGATTGATTTGAAGTATGAATTACTACTCCTGTATACTTATTCATTCATGATGTCAATAATTCTACCTTTGAATAATTGCTTTGTTTAGCCTGTTTAGTACAAACATGAGTTGTTGTAATTGCTTCAAAAGAGTTTTAATTTTCTGCATATTTTCTTCATTTTATTAAGAGAAAAACATTTCATGAATATAAACCAGTTAGGAACATGCAGTGTTGTTGTAGGATGCAAGATCTTAGAGGCATGAGGGACTGATTGCTTCTACATTGAACATAATTGCCTCCTCATGTGACATCACTTTCTTACAGATT
Organism: Sylvilagus floridanus; assembly: GCA_949820135.1. Taxonomy (NCBI): domain Eukaryota; kingdom Metazoa; phylum Chordata; class Mammalia; order Lagomorpha; family Leporidae; genus Sylvilagus; species Sylvilagus floridanus. Next base: position 35,179,500 of record OX463245.1, on the reverse strand, counting down.
TTCATCCTCCATTTGACCCTCAATTATCTATACTTACAGCAAGAATCTTAATGATCTCCTGCGTGTGTGTAGATGAAAAATATACACAAATATCACATTTTGTTAGATTATAACAAAAATAAAAATAAGTGATAAATGAGTTTAAGTGAATATAGTGAATTTTTGACTTGTTTTAAAAGCAAGCTTTGAGGCATGTGCTAATTTACAGTCTTTCCGGTGATAACCTCTTTTCCTCTATATCCTTGCTATATTCTGATTAATTTCTTGTCATAAAGAATTCACATTTATTTTTCCCAGGTAAAAATATGCTTCTATTCATCCAGAAATAATGGAAGAAAAATTCATGGGACAAATGTTTGACCTAGTAGTTAACATACCACTTATCTCACATCAGAATATGTGGGTTTAAATCCTGGCTCTGCTCAAAACTTCAGCTTTCTACTATTGTGCACCCAGGGAAGCATCAGGTGATCAGCATGTAACTGGTCCTGCCATTCATGGAGGAAACCTCCACTGAATTGTTGGCTCCCATCCTTGGCTTGCCCCAGTTCTCTTGTTGCCAGCATTTAAGGCATGAATCAGTGGATGGGAGTGTTTCTCTTTCTCTTTCTGTCTCTGTCTCTCTCTTTCTCACTCTCCTTTCCCATCTCTCTATCTCTTTATCTCTAGCTCTAGCTCTATCGCTATCGCTACCGCTATCGCTATTGCTACTGCTATCACTGCTGCCTCTACGTCTACCTATCTCTCTCTATCTATCTCAAATATATAAACATGCTTGGAGCGCTAGAACGACATTCTTTTTCCATTTTTCACTTCAGGACGGTCCATATATAGCATTGAAACATTCATGTGCTTTTACTTTATGACAAGATAAGTAATACAATAAGTGTATCCCCCAGGATGTGTCAGATAGCTTGGGTACTGCTTTGTTCTACTCATTTCTTTTCTGAGAATTAAATATTTCTAAGAATTAACTATATACGATTAAAGCAGCCACAGAATTCTTTTTACCCATATAGAATCCCACTAAAGGCAAAGCAAGCCGGCTTCAAAGGGTACATGCTGATTTATCTTCTTGGTCTGTTTCTGATTGAATCTGTAGATGCAGTGATGGGATATTTGGGTGTCAAGTGGAAGGGCTCACCAACCACCATTCTCTCACTACAATAGTCAGTCCTGTACTTTAGGGAATTTAGCACAATTTCGCAGCACCGCCTGGTAACAGACCAGATTGTGTGCTGCTTCTGGTGAGGTACTGAAATGAACAAGCAATCTCATCATGATTTCAGTGGACACAGTCATTCAGTCTCCACTACTACATTTAAGGGAGCATTTGCTTTCTTTCCAGTTCTAACTGGGAAAAGTTATAACTGTTTTAGAGAGTGAAGGAGTGTCAGGATGTGAATCTTTTTTCCTTGATGACCAAGAATATACAAATAGCTTTTCTCAGGGCTAAAAAGTATCATTAAATGAAAGTTTAATTTCACATTCTACATGAATCCGCATAATGCATGATCAGTATATCTTGCCTTATAAAAGCTAATATCTTTCCTAGTAAGACACAGTCAAAGCAAAGAAACAAAATAAGTCTATTGAAAGTATGATAATGGCAAGTATCATGGCAGTTTTTATTTTTAACTTCTAAAATATAACCTAATTATTACAGTATTAGTATCACCGAAAATATTGAGTTTTTTTTTTTCCCAAGAGTTACTTACGATTATACAAAATAGTAATTCAGTGCATTTATTGTGGGGAGTAAACAATAAATGAAGCTAAAATATGTTGCAAATATCAGGTGCCACCTAGACACTAACATGTTTATAGAAAAACATATAGATGTTTGGATAGAACACTGAATTTTATGATTGCAATATAAATTATTTAATGCAACTTGTATTTCAAGGAGATTATACAATGTTTTCACCTAGAATGCTGAAAATTTCATGCATGCAAGCACAGTTAAAGAAAGTTACTAAAGATAATAATGACTTTCAGAAAAATAAAACACAATGCAGAATTATTAGAGTATACTAAATACCATGTTCAGTGTTAACCAAAAACTACATTAAGATATGTAGAAAGCATAACAATATAAGAGTGAAATAGCAATAATAGTTAAAAAAACTGTCAGCAAGATATTATATTTATTACGCAATTATTTTATTTTTTAATTTAACTTACATTTATTTGAGAGAGTGAAAATCAGACAGAATTCCCATCCACTGTTTCACTCTCCAAATATCCCCAACAACCACACAAAAGACAGTAACCCAGATCAACCTGAGCATCCCAAATGGTATCAAGGATCCAGGTACTACAATGGTGCACATTAGGAGGCAACTAGAGGCAGGAACTCAAGAGGAAAATGAACCCTATGTGGGATATGGATACACCAAATAGTAACTTAACCACTAGATCAAATGCTAGTTCCTGGGTAATTATTTTATAGTTACCAATGTAAATGTGTCCAGAATAAAAATATACATATGCTCCTAAAACCATCATAAATTGGAAATAATATAGAGGGTGCATTTAATACACACCATCTGTGATATGTCCATCTATTTCTAATAATACAATCTGTCTCTTCAGATAATAATTTATAGTTACCCTTTGGTAAAACCTTATAATTTTTTCTTTGAAAATTAGACCCATTAGACAGCTGTTAAGGTAAATATAAGTTCTTTTTGCATCTAGACAACAGCAAATTTTTTATTCCTATTGTGGGGTTGTGTATTAATGAAATTAGGAGCTGGAACTGTAGTCTGTTCTTACCACGGTTTCTTTCAGATTATACCTACTTTTCCAGAATGTTTTTCTCAATATCTGCTACCCTGAGAGAATCAGTATATTGCATAACTCACACTTGTACTTTCCAATTATTTTCTCTTTTTATTTTAATTGTAATTAATTTTAACATATTCAATATGATGTGTAAATACAAGTCTAAGAACATAATTACATTCCCCTTCTCCCTCACTCCACCCTGTATCTTTTTACCCTTCTAATATTTGGTTTTTGAAATAACATATTTTAAATTTACATTACATTATAAAGGCTTGATACTTCACCAAATAAAAGGTTTAACAAAAAAAATAAAAATAGGCAAGCTTAGTGGGACTACAGATAACAATAATAAACAATAATTGATTCTATAAATGGCCATTTCTGCCATATACAGATTTTTTTGGTTAATAAGTCATTCATAATTTCTTTCAATGAAATACAACCCATAACAATGTAACATCTAAATAGTTCCTGGCTGGTTATAAGATAATAATTAAATTCATTTAGAATATAAATCATTTACTCTCAACAGTTTATGTACAAGAATAATTTTCTGTAGATTGCAATGAAAATAATTTTACATCACATTTCTTATATGCTACTACTTACCATAGATCAAGAAGAATATATGGAATTTGTCTTTTGGGAACTGGCTTATTTCATTACATATAATGGTTTCCAGTTGCATCCATTCTGTTGTGAAAGTTAGGATTTCATTATTCATTATGGCTGATTAATATTCCATAATATATGTGTACCACATTTTAAATCCAATCATCAGTTCGTGGACACCTGGGTTGATACCATATCTTAACTATTATGAGTTGAGCTGCAATAAACATAGGACAACAGAAAACCACTTTATATGCTGATTTCATTTCTTTTGGATAAATTCCTAGGATCATATCATAGGTTTATTTTCAGTTTTCTGAGGACTATCCATAGTGTCTTCCATAATGGCTGTACTAGCTTGCATTCCCATCAGTAGTGGAATAGAGAACCTTTTCCCCCACATCTTAACCAGCATTTATTGTTTGTTGTATTCTGTAGGAGAGCCATCCTAACTGGGGTGAGGTGTAACCTTCTTGTGGTTTTGATTTGCATTTCCCTGATGGCCAGTGATACTGAGCATTTTTCATGTGTCCATTAGGCATTTTAATTTCTTCTTCTTTTGAAAAATTTCGGTTCAAGTTCTTTGCCCATTTCTTAACCGGATTGTTGTTTTGATGTTGAGTTGCTTGAGCTCTTTATAGGTTCCAGATATTAATCCTTTATCAGTTGCATAGATTGCAAATATTTTCTCCCATTTTGCCAGTTGCCCCTTCACTTTGCTCAGTGTTTCCTTTGCAGTGCAGAAGCTTCTTTGCTTGATACAATCCCATGTATCAATTTTGTTTTGATAGCCTGAGCTTCTGGGGTATTTTCTAAGAAACATATGCCTATGCCAATGTCTTGTAGAGCTTCCCCAATGTTCTCCTCTAATACTTTGATGCAATCATGTGGTATATTAAGATCCTTGATCCATTTAGAGTTGATTTTTGTATAAGGTGTAAGGGAGGGTTATTGTTTCATACCTCTGCATGCAGGGATCCAATTTTCCCAGTAGAATTTGTAGAAGAGATTGTCCATTCCCCAGGAATTAATTTTACCTCACTTATCAAAGATTATTTCATTGTAGATGTAAAAATTGATTTCTGAGGATTCTATTCTGTTCAATTTGTCGGTTTCTTTTTCTGTGCCAGTACCATGCTATATTGAGTATAACTGCCTTGTGGTATGTCTTGAAATCTGGTATTGTGATACCTCCAGCTTTGGTTTTGTTTTTTTTTAAGGTTGCTTTAGCTATTTGGGGTCTCTTGCATTGTAGAATTTAGCCAATCTACTTTCTAGGTGACTATTGACAAAAAGGCATGGCACTGTCTTTTTTCCGAAAATATTCTTATCAATTGCTTTTGATTTTTTTGTACTTTTACTAAAAGGTTTTTCTGCTTTCAAATTCTTTCATAATGATGTTTATCTGTCTGTGTTTCTGTGTGTAGCACATCCTTAAGCATCATTTTTAAGGTTGGATGAGTGGTGACAAATTCCTTCAATTTCTGTCTTGAATTTTTTTTTAACCTGGAGGTGAGTATGTCTACTGTTCATATTCAGCCTAGGATTTGGTGCTCAGGAATGCTCTTTCGCCACTTCTAGTTGCAAGGTTTTGTTTTGTTTGGAGTCATTATATAATGTTTTTAAAAGATTTTATTTATTCAAGAGGGAGAGTTACAGACAGAGAGGGAGATACAGAAAGAAAGGTCTTACATCCTCTGGTTCACTCCCACAATGGCTGAAGCGAGCTGATCAGAAGCCAGGAGCTTCTTCCAGTTCTCCCATGAAGGTGTAGGTGCCCAAGCACCTGAGCCCTCTTCTACTGCTTTACCAGGCCATATCAGGGAGTTGGATCAGAAATGGATCAGCCAGTGCTAGAACCAGCACCCATATGTAATGCCTGCACCACAGGCAGAGGCTTAGCCCACTATGCCACATCTCCAGACCCCTAGTTATAGGGTTAAAACTAATACTGGGGATGGAAAAATGGTTCCTCAAAGTAAGCTCTTTTGGCATGCTGAAGAATTTAAGCTCAAGGACCATTAAAAGGTCTCAGTAGCAGCCTTGGCTCCGAGGCATGTGCAACGTTTTTCTGCCTTTCTGTCCCTCACTTCTCAGCCCCCTTCAGCTATTCCCCAAAGTAAATCACAAGAATTCTGACTCCAAGGCCACGATGGAAATCAAAATGTGTTTTCCCCAAAGCAAGCCATAAATCCTGAAAGTATCACTCTCGGCATTTGCCATGGCTCAATAGGCTAACCCTCCACCTGCAACGCTGGCACACCGAGTTCTAGTCCCGGTTGGGGCACTGGATTCTGTCCTGGTCGCTCCTCCTCCAGTACAGCTCTCTTTTGTGGCCTGGGAGTGCAGTGGAGGATGGCCCAAGTGCTTGCCCCTGCACTCACATGGGAGACCAGGAGAGGCACCTGGCTCCTGGCTTTGGATCAGCGCAGTGCACTGGCCGCAGTGGCCATTGTGGGGTAAAACAACGGAAAAGGAAGACCTTTCTCTCTGTCTCTCTCTTGCACTGTTCATTCTGCCTGTCAAAAAAAAAATTAAAAAATGAAAGTATCACTCTCACATTTTCCCATCTTTCTGGATTTGAGCTGGCCATAAAGAAGTTCTCTGACCTATCCTGTCTGATAATAATGATCAGACCCTTGTTCCAGAAGGAATGCCACACTGAAGCCATGAAGGATCTGAACAGATACGCTGTGCTGATTTCTCTCCTTCAGTCTATTACGTTAGGTGATAACCTTTATGTCCATTTCTACATAGCTGTCCATTTTTTCATGAAATCTAAACACAAAATGGACAGTTTTCTCTAGATTCTTAGGTCTTCATTTTGAAGATATTTGTGTCACATAAAACTTGAAATAGATCTCATAATTTTCTCTAGTATACCTCCTGCCCCGACACTAGCCTGAACTGGCTCCTCTCCATTCATCACACTCTGATTCCCCCTGCTCCTTTTCTTCAGCTGTAAGAGCTCTGTGAAAGTGCCAAAACAGCACCAATTGTGTTGTTTTTCTCTGGTAGATGGAATCCTTTCTGCATAAGAGCCAGAGCAGCCATGCAGTAGGTTGAGTTTCAGCTGTTGGTTTTCTTCCCTGGTCAGCACCACATGATGAGTTTTCCAAATTCTCTCTAATCTCTCCTGTGAGATATCTGGGAAATCCTGGAGAAAAGTTCACAGAATGGTGAATCTGCCATTGGCTGTAACCTCCCAGGCCTTGGCGTTGATGTTCTCATCAAGTTAGCAATAGATTAAAATTAATTAACCATGTCTTCTTTCTTGCAATATATGGCACCCAATTGTGTCTCTCCCAGGTAAGAAAATGATTGGCCCTGTTCTTCTCTTCTGGTTAATTGATTATTCAATGACCTCAGTCTCCTAATTGGTTCAAGAACCATCATTAATATTATTTATTGGTTGTATGCATCTCTACTTCTTGATTGTAAAAACTGCAGTGGGACTTAAAGTTCTTCATCCCTCTGAAGTAAAACTGTGATTTATAGTCTTCAAGAGAAACATCAAAGTTATCTTTAGCCTGGGTTTCCAGGTGTTCATATATTCACACTTAATTTTCATTGGTTAAAACTACCTATTTAACTAAAGACATTAAAGGCTTGATTAATCCTGACCAAAATGGCAGAAATATTTTTAAAGAAAATAATTTGAGGTGAACAGTTGATATAAATTTTCACCAGAATTTTGGTCATTTACATGTGAATTACAAAAGTTTTTCTAACTGTCCTTTTAATATTGTCCCTGGGCACATGAAGTCAACTTGAGCTGGGAGGAATGGAAGGGGAATGATAAGAGGAGAATCTGATTGAGATGAAAAATCATATGAAAAGAGATAGCTTTAGTTACAAAACAGTGATTTTTTTTTATCTTAAAGTGACCTTTTCAATTTATAGTCTGCTTAAAAATTTCCCCAATGTTGACCTGAGATCTCATCTTTGTCCGTAGTAAAGATATATAACTGCTGTCTCCAAAGTGACAAGAAGCCAGTAAGAATTAATGCCAACCTCTGTTTCTCTGCTATTCTTGGAAAATAATTTTTCATCATAATAGTAAAAAAAAAGCAAAGGGTTAGCATCCTTGTTAATGATTAACTTTCTCCCAATAAAATCATTACATTAAAATCATTACATACTAGGAATGAAATACAGATTAATACATAGAAATTTGGGATAATTTGACAAATTTATAGAGAAATATAATCATTATGCTTTTTTGAAACTTTGCAAATTGTTTTAATATCTAATGGAGCTACCATGTGGTGTAGCAGTTTCACTACTGGACCACACACACACACACACACACACACAGAGGAAATTAAATTAGTCTGTCAAAGAGGCATCTGCACTCTTACATTTATTGCAGCACTGTTCACAGTGACCAAGATTTGGAAATAAGCTGTAAGTGTCCATCAACTGGTGAACAGATAAATAAAATGCGGTACATATACAAAATAGAATACTATTCATCCATTTAGGAAGGATGAAATTTTATCATTTGCAACAACATGGATGGAATTATTATTCATTAAGTGAATTAAGCCAAGTTTATTTGATGATTTCATAGGAATTGACAGTAGATACGTTGTTATAGGAGCCTGAACCAGCCTCAGGAGAGAGGAATGAGAAAAGGTTAATAAGTGGACATCAAGTTATAGTTGGGGAAAAGAATTCTGGTTTTGTCTTGGACAGTAATTATAGGCAACAGTAATATACAATATATTCTCTTTTCTTTGAGATTAATTTTATTTATTTGAAAGACAAAGTTACAGGGGTTCACTGCTGGTTCACTCTCCAAATGGCTGCAATAGCAGGTGCTGGGCAGATACGAAGCCAGAAGCCAGGAGCTTCTTCCAGGTCTCCCCCATGGGTGCAGTGGCCAAAGCACTTGGGCCATCCTCTATTGCTTTCCCAGATGCATTAGCAGAGAGCTGGATGGGAAGTGGAACAGCCAGGATTAGAACCGGTGCGCATATGGGATGCTGGCACTGTAGGCTGGGGTTTTAACCCTCTGTGCCAAAGCCCCAGCCCTAATATATTCTTTTAAAAACCTTTCACTGTTCCTTTCAACTAAAATGAAAATGAATAAGTAAATAATTTTAAAAATTAAAAAAAATAATTTCACATAGAGAAGCAGAAAAATGATGCCAGGTCGGTCTCAGGTGGAAGAAGGAAGGACCAAAAAAAAAGTGATCATATTATATTTTAAAATATGAAAATATGATATCTATTTTAGAACGTGATAACCTCCAGTACTAGGACATTGGACAAATTAACATGAGAGTGGAGAAAGAGGTGATGAAGGGAAAGTTTGTCCTTTTAGTTTTCAAGAAGCAAGTTAAAAATTTGGAACTATCTTAGGCTTGTTGAGTAAATTTTTTTTAAGATAACTATTTATTTGAAAGTTAGAGTTACAGAGACAGGGAGAGAAAGAGAGATATCTTCCATCTGCTGGATCACTCCCCAGATGGCTGCAATGGCCAGTGCTGGGCCAAGTCAAAGCCAGAAGCCAGGAGATCTTCAAACTCTCCCATGTGGGTGCAGGGGCATAAGCTCTTGGGCCATCTACTGCTGTTTTCCCAGGCCATATGCAGGGAGTTGGATCAGAGGAGAGCCAGCTGAAAACGAACTGGCACCCAGCATCACATGTGGCAGCTTTGCCTGCTAAGCCACAATGCTGGCCACTTGTCAAGACATTTAATACTTCAAGTATCATATCTGCTAAATGAAATAAAGCACATTCTTTCCAAACATATAGAGTGAAAAAATGGAATGTGATAAGCATTGACATCATGAAAACAGATATGTTAAATGATTCAAATATCCAATGAGGAGGATGTAAATAAAAATTGTTGTTCCTTCCAAAATCCAAAACTTTACTAGTTAAAAGTTATAGGATATAATATGTTATTAAAATCAAGGAAGGGCAGGCCTGAAGCGCCAGCATCCCAAATGGGCACTGGTTCAAGATCCTGCTGCTCCTCTTCCAATCCAGCTCTCTGCTATGGCCTGGGAAAGCAGTAGAAGACGGCCCAAGTGCTTGGGCCCCTGCACAAGTGTGGGAGACCTGGAAGAAGCTCCTGGCTTCTGGCTTTGGATCAGCACAGCTCCGGCCGTTGCGGCCAATTGGGGAGTGAACCATTGGATGGAACACCTCTCTCTCACTCTGCCTCTCCTCTCTCTGTGTAACTCTGACTGTCAAATAAACAAATAAATATTTACCAAAAAAAAAAAAGTACAGGAAAATGTACTTTAAAAAATATAAACTTAAAGCATAAGGGACAGATATATTGAAAGAACATGGAAATAGGCCGGCGCCGTGGCTCACTTGGCTAATCCTACCCCTGCGGCACCGGCACCCCTGGTTCTAGTCCGAGTTGGGGCGCCAGATTCTGTCCCGGTTGTTCCTCTTCTAGTCTAGCTCTCTGCTGTGGCCTGGGAAGGCAGTGGAGGATGGCTCAAGTGCTTGGGCCCTGCAGCTGCATGGAAGACCAGGAGAAAGCACCTGGCTCCTGGCTTCAGATTGGTGCAACGTGACGGCTGTAGCAGCCATTTGGGGAGTGAACCAACGGAAGGAAGACCTTTCTTTCTGTCTCTCTCTCTCACTGTCTAACTCTGCCTGTCCAAAAAAAAAAAAAAAAAACATGGAAATATATGTTGAAAGTAAAAATACGTAGAGGAAATATCCGCAAATAATCAGCTAAACTATATTATTTTTTCAATAATGATATCCACCCTTGCCCATGTGGGAAAGCATCCTCCAGTCATTTGATGCTCCAGACAGAAGACAGAAAAGAGGAAAAGAGAATTCACTCTGTCTTTTGAAATTGTAATATATGTTTTCCCTTGCCCCAGACATCCAAATTCATGGTGCTCAGGACTTTGAAATCAGACCAGCTTCCCTGGTTCTCTGTTTTACAGATGTCATATGGTCAGACTTGTCAGCCTCCAAAGCAGTGTGGACAGATCTCCATAATGAACAGCCATAATGAAAAACCCTATCTATATCTATATCTATCTCTATAACTATTTATACCTATATCATCTATATCTCTATCCATATCCATATCCATCTCTATATCTATATCTATCTATATCTATATCTATCTATATCTATATCTATCTATGTATATCTTTGTCTTCATCCACATATGTGTCCATATATCTACATCTGTTTCTATATGTGTAGGCATACAATTCTGCTTCTTTGGGGAGCTCTAACAGATTTATTAAAATTAAACTTTGGCATTGTCTTCTCAGGTGTTACCTAGGAAAATAAAGGTCATTATGTCAGAGCTTTTACCATAAGACTACTAAATTGTATATGAATTTTCTTGAATTTCTCTCCAATTTCTCCCCAAGTCTGAAAGTAATAATGAGTCACAGAGGCAAAATCAACTGACGTGCCCTCGTTTCTGAAACTTATAAATGAACAAGTTTAGATGAGTTTACTGTTTCTGAATCTGCATTTTATTCTTTTCACAGTCCTCAATTAAATTTATTTTATAGGATATCTCATTCTATTTGTTTACAAAAGCATTTACAATGCTAATTTAAAAACTTTAGTACTTTCCCCAGGTAAATCACAGCTTTTATTGCATACTAGCGAAAAAGTTCTGCGAATATTTTACATTTATTCTCAAACTTGTAGTCCAGCCCTGGCTGAAATAAACTGTGTTTCAGAAATGCTTTATATCGTAGTACATTTAATTTAACACAGTAGTTGATGCTTTAGCTATGAGTTAAGTGTAAACAAGGTGTTAAAATGGATTAATAAAAGAGAGAAAAATTATCCAGCATTTGTAAAGGAGGTAGTGGATTCATTCAAGCGTCCTAACTGTGTGTGAAATATTAAAGATTTTGTTGTAACTGGAGTTTGAATGCTTGTATGAAGCTGAACTTGAGAATGTGAGTGAACCCAGGCAAATAAGGAACTGTTATGTCAGGCTAGATAATTTGCTTTTTGGTAATAAGCAAAATAAAGCAAGCAAATGGTTCTCAGTGTCATAATCTCATTTTGTAGATTAATAATAAAAGTTATGTAGATAAAGATGTGTTCTTTTTTGACATTGCTATTGGTTAAATTATTTAATTTATGAGTTTTGCATTCTTTTTATTTTATAGTTTTTTAATGAATTTTAACTTTTATTAATGAATATAAATTTCCAAAGTACAGCTTATGGATTACAATGACTTTCCCCCTTAACTTCCCTTCCACCAGCAACCCTCCCATCTCCCGCTCCCTCTCCCATTCCAACACATCAAGATTCATTTTCAATTATCTTTATATATAGAAGATCAATTTAGTATATATTAAGTAAAGATTTCAACAGTTTGCACCCACACAGAAACACAAAGTGTAAAGTACTGTTTGAGTACTAGTTATAGCATTAAATCACAATGTACAGCACATTAAGGACAGATCTCTGTCCTTAAGATGTGTTCTAATTCACATCTCCAAAATTTGAGGGCTGTCGCAGTGGTATTGGCAAGAGAGGTTGTAGGTACCAAGCAGGAATGTTATTGAGTTTAAGGAATAAAAATCAGATCTAGAAGCAAGGATTTTTAGAAATTTATTTTATTTATTTATTTGAGAGGCAGAGACATAGAGAAACAAAGGGAGAGAGGTAGACAGAAAGGGGTATTCTGCTGGTTCACTCCCCAAATAACCACAACAGCCAGACTTGGCTGCATCTGAAGCCAAGGAACCAGGAACACAATCTAGATCCCCCAGTATGTATTAGCTACCCAATTACTTCAGCCATCACCACTGCCTCCCATGATCTGTTATAGCAGGAAATTGGAGTTAGGAACCAAAGCTATGAATGCCCACATCTGGAGATAAGTGTTAGATATAACTAATAAGATTTGGTTCCTGATTAGATGTAGGGGGGGGAGCTTGGTGAAGCCAAAAATTAATACCAAGAGAAAAAGCTGAGGTTAAAAACATTTTTTCTGAACAAAATATATTTCTCTGTAGTTACAGGTTAGCATTTGTTATTTTAAAAAAAATCACCATTCTTCATTCAGTGACATTCCTTTATCTTGCAAATCTGTTATTTTGCTATCACACTTATTTCTAAGAGCTATTTTTGACTCATTGACTGAACCTTTCCATAACATTCTGTGCTTTGTTTATGTTGGTATAAATTATTTTCTTATCCATTTGAGGCTACTAATTGTGATTACCTAGGAAGTCTCTTCTATGTCTGGCATCATCACATCTTTCTTAGGGAATACTTTTCACTCTTCCTTTAACTGTTTTACTTCTTCTCATCCCAATGCCTGCATACTCTCACATATATACAAGTATGTAAGAGTGAAATATTCAAAAATGATAAGATTTTCTGGTTTGTGGTATTTTGGATGACTCACTGGCTTTACTACATGTGGATGAAAAGTTATTAGTTTTTTTCGATATTTACCAAGTATCAGTATTTGGAGATATGCTCTCTGATTTACTTTTCTTTATTTAGTTTCTCCAGGAATCCTGCAGTCCTGGAATTCTATAGCTATGTGCTTGAGAGTACATGTCCTGCATGTAAAAGTTCTCAAAGCAATCAGAAAGGTCTTGTGTCTGTCAGGTCACCATATCTAGATTTTTATTTCTTCACACTTTATGATCATGCAATTGAAATCTGCTCTTTGCTATACTTGGCCATCTCAAATCTTAAGACACGTTAGGAATCCTAAAGAAAATTGTGCCTATTTCTCACTATACCATTAACAATGGTGTTATAATAGAAATCACCATTTTCTAAAGAAATCATGTACTCATCCTCTTCCATTTCGTTTCATTTTTTTCAAACATTTCTAACAATTTTTTTTATTTTACTGACTTCTATCTACTTCTTTGCTATGAATATCTTTGTGAGTTGTTATATTTTCTATTTGCTTACTCCATTTGAATCTACACTAGGAAAGGAGGGAATATAAATACATGCAGTTAATTTGGCTTCATTTAATGTTTTCTAAATTAATTTATGATACTTAGTTTAGAAAGTCATTTGTTTCCCAACTAAAATCTCAATTTAGCCTTTAAAAACTGAATATTACAGCATTTGTCCTATTTTCTTATAGGGCTACAATGATTACTATAAGTATACAAATAAGGAGGTGTTAGACCTTCATATTATCATGAAATTAATCTAGACATACATTTTTGTATTTCAATAGAAATGACTTCAGCCGAATTTTCTTTTTATGAATAAAAGTATAAATTGTATCAGCATGAGAAATTTGTGGAATTTCACAGATGTGTGGCTTTTAAGGTAACCACAGAATGTTTTCCAGTGGAAAAAATATAACCTTGACTATCCCCAGAGCTTATGCAGTAAATTCCCCAAAGTCTAGCACATAGCAAGGAAGAAAACAAAGAGTATCTATGATTTAATATCTTGATTGTTTCTTTCCAATACCACAATCTCCCTTTCTTTCATACATCTTGCTTAGAGTTTGCAAAAAAAAAGAATATGATTAAAATACTAAAAGGTACATAACTGAATTTTGTAAGATAATTTATTCATTCATACATACACACATTTATACATATAAAGTTGGAGAGAAAAATGTTTTCCTTTCGAATCATCATCTCTCACTTGGTACCCTATAAATTAGACTGGCAAAAACCAAATTAGTAAGAGAAAATCAGATTATTAACACGTGTTTTATATGGGAATACACATGGGAGTACACAGAAATAATTAAATCAAAGAATGGATAGAACATAGTCTTTTAGAGTGTTTTACACCAAAAATAAAAGGATTTGGGGCTTCTGAGCAGAGGAAGAGTATTATGGGAAGGTTCCTAGAAAAAGTATAACATACCTGGATTGCAAAGGAAAGTTTGTTAAGCAGATTTTGATTGGTGCTTTTTTCATTGATGAGAGTTATTAACTGCTCTCTGTTATGCCTTGTTTTAGAGCTTTTCCCTTGTCACCTGTTTTTCACTGGTGTTTAGCATTAAATAAAGTAGGCTGAACAGGCATGTAGTAGAGTGGCATACTCTGATTCTCCCATATAGATAGATAGATTTTGTAATATTTTTCTATGTTTATGTTGAGGTAACCATCAATTACTTGAAATTATCTATCTGCCTCCTTATCAATGTCTGCTTACTAAATATTGATTTTGGCAAATAAATCACTGTCTACTAAATTTTATTTAATTTTTATGTGGATAAAAACAACATTAGAAAAAAATCCTGTTTCTGAATTCAAGAATATGCTACAAAATGCCCTAAATGAGAGTTAAGGTACTGTTATCATTCATTTTATCAAGAATGTGTGGCTCTGAACATGACAAAGTTTAGAAATCCATATTTGATTTCTAGGTTTTGAGGACTCAGTGCTCACAAAAACTAGAAACAATGGACACTAGGAGAAAGACTTTTCATTTCCATAATGTTTTAAGGTAATTTATTCAAATTTGGTGTGAGGAGTGGAAGAGAAGAAATTTTTTCTGGCATAAGTAAAATAGAGAAAGTATGATTACTTAAGCTTCTGCTAATCTTTAAAATAACTCTCTAGAATTCAACTATTTCTTCACGTGAATTATTAAGTTATCATTTAACAATGTTCTCATTTCAAATATTTTTCCCATATCACTCTCTGCAATAAAGTCAAGCACCGTGATTCTGTGAGTCAAACTGGATAATCGTTGGCAACCAATTACTTTACTTAATCTAAATTGTTGTTTTCAAATTGGAAAATAATTTATTCTATTTTTATATTGAAGGCCATTAAATCTAAGAATGGGACAAAAGAGTAAAATGAAATCTCTAGAATTAACTCAGGAAAAATGATAAATTCAGATTTTAGTATTAAGTGTACCACTTTATGTATTACTGTAGGGTGAAATTCCTATTGAATGAATTAATGCACTTAAAGGATTAGAATTGTACCTATTTTCTGCACAAGAGTAAATAAAAAATTTACCTATTTTCACTAGTTTGTAACATATTTGTTAGTGTTAGCCCATTTTGTGTTGGTGTTGTTTGTAAGTTATATAAAGCTTTTCCTCATTGTATCCCAAAATCTAAAAATGATTAGCTTTATCTCAGTAAAACACAACGAGATTGTGTGTAATGAAGAATCTAGCTGAACTTTAATCCCTGTTCCAGAGAGGAATCCTCTGAACTCCTGGAATTTTCCAAATGGGAAGGAGTATCTTTGTTATTCATGGGAGACCTTCAGGACCATACTTCATTCTGTGTAAATGATATGACTCTGAAAGGGGCCTAGTCACATGGAAAGGCCAAACATGATTAGAACATTGGAAGTTTAATCCCTATAATGTCAGCTCAATTTCCAGGGACAAAAGGGAGACTGAAGATTAAGCTAAATCATTTGGACAATGATTCGATCATTTCTGCCTACATATGAGAATATTTCAAAACTTTCATAGACAACAGAATTGAAAGACAAGTTTATTTTGATGCGAAAAGATAACATTCATGTTTTTTCTTCATAAAACAAATTTTCCATTAACTTTTAAAGTCCTTTTGCATGCACGACCTTCAAAAATTTCTGCACCAAAAAAAAACACAACTTAATTACATTTTCCCATGAGCACTTGAAGTCACCTTGCATTGATGTCTAAGTAAAATCTCTGGGAAAAGAAACTTTTGTGTGCTATCTGGTTTGGCAATACTCCACATTTTGTTACACAGCTATGTGCGGAAGGGTAACATGTCCCTGACAATTATGGAAGCTTCACTTTAGGAACCTTCTCAGACTTTGCTTTGTGTGTCTCTCCTTTTCACTAGTTTTAATTTTTAAACTATGTCTCTTTTAAGATTTATGTATTTATTTGAAAGGCAGAATAACAGAGAAGCAAAGAGAGAGAGAGAAGAGAGAGAGAGAGAGAGAGAGAGAGAGAGAGAGAGAGAGAGACTCTTACCAGCTGGTTCACTCCCAGAAGGCTGCAAAGACTGGAGCTGAGCTGATCCGAAGCAGGAGCCAGGAGCTTCTTCCAGGTCTCCCACATGGGTGCAGGGGCCCAAGGACTTGGGCCATCTTCTACTGCCATCCCAGGCCACAGCAGAGAGCTGGATCAGAAGTGGAGCAGCTGGGATGCCAAGCATGGCGGGCAGCGACTTTACCCGCAATGCCAGAGTGCTAGCCCCTAACCTCTGTTTCTAATAAAGCTATAATCTAAATATGGACTTTCCAATGTTTCCTGAGTCTGAAAAAGGTCCTCCACCAGAGTGACATGAGCTCTGCTAAAAGTGAAGCTACAACAAATATCAGTTTATTTTGAGACTCAGTTGGAAGAACTGTGAAACCACTGATACTTTATGGAAAGTTCACATAGGCAATGCCCCAAAGAACTCAGCAGTTTATAAATGGGTACCTCATTTTATGAAGAGATGAAATGATGCTGGAAATGAAACCTCCAAAGGCAGACCAGCAGCATCAATTTTCAAGGAAAAAATAATCTTATTCGTGCTGTAATTGAAGAAAACTGATGAATTCAGCGGAAACAGTAGCCAGCATCACAGACAACTCAATTGGCTCAGCTTACATGATTCTGACTGAAAAATTAAAGTGAAACAATCTTCTGCTTAATTAGTGCCAAAATTGTGGAGCCCAGATAAGCTAGAGACAAGAGCAGAACTTTCAGCATAAATTTTAAACATGTGCACTCAATTTTCTGAAGCATCTCTTCAGAGAATTCTAACAGCTTTACCAGTACAATCCTGAAAACAAACCATGATCAAAGTAATGGTTATCCAAAATGTAGAAGGGGTTCAGTCAAAGCAAAATCAGGCAGTCCAACAGCAAGTCACAGGAATTGAATTTTTGGATGCTCAAGTAACTTACATTCTGACTTTATGTAGAAAAATAACATATGCTTATTATGAGAGTGTTGGGAAAAGCCAGAGCTTTAACAGAAGAAATGTCTGGAAAACTTCACCAGAATCATTCTCCTCCACCACAATGCTTCCATCCATTCCTCTCATCAGAAAAGGGCAAATTTGCAAGCATTTTGATGGAAAACACAATCATTTTTATTGAATTAATAATGTAAAAAAGACTGCATTGACATGGTTAAAATCCCAGGGCTTCATTTCTTGAGGGCTGGTATAACTGCTTACAAAAATGCCTTGACTTTGATGTGGCTTTATCAAAAAACAAAATGTAAAATTTTCTTTTTTTTTTAGATTTTTATTTATTTAATTGACAGGTAGAGTCACAGACAGGAAGAGAGAGACAAAGATAGGTCTTCCTTCCGTTGGTTCACTCCCCAAATGGCCACAACAGCCAGAGCTGCGCCGATCCGAAGTCAGGAGCCAGGTGCCTCCTGGTCTCCCATGGGGTACAGGGCCCAAGCACTTGGGCCATCCTCCACTGCCTTCCCGGGCCACAGCAGAGAGCTGGACTGGAAGAGGAGCAACCAGGACTAGAACCCGGCGCCCATATGTGATGCCGGTGCTGCAGGCGGAGGATTAACCAAGTGAGCCATGGCACCGGCCCCTAAAGTTTTCACTTCTTTCTTTTAATTTCATTTTCCGCAGACATTTTGATGTCCTCTCATAGTACTCTCCTCAAGCTGTCATGGCAAAATGCCACAGGATTGTGTGGCTTCAAAAACAGAAATTTTATCAGTTCAAAGTGCCATCAGGAGTGGGACCTTGTGGGAGCTTTACATCTTGCTTTCAGATAGCCACTTTTTCACCATGTCCTCCCATGGTCTTTTTATCTGAGCACAAGTAGAAACAGAGCTTTCTGCTATCTCTTCTAGTCAGCACCAGTCCCATTGGTTGTGGGGCCTCCCTTTAGTGCCTCATTTTGCCTCAAATTCCTAATCAAAGATCCTATCTCCAAATATAGCCATACTGGGATAATATCTTAGGATTTCTAAGAGAACACACGTTAGTCCACAATATGACTAAACAGTTAGTTACTTATGATCTAGTAAATCCAGGAAACATTTTAAACTAGAACTAGAACGGGGTGAATTGCTGGCTTATAGACAAATCTTAAAAGATGCTACATTCAAAAGACAATTTTGAGGGGCAGGCAAGCTGGCACAGCAGAGTTAGCTGTCATTTGTCATGCCAGCATCCCATATGAGTACCAGTTCAAGTCCCAGCTAATCTACTGCTGTTCCAGCTCCTTCCTAATGTGCCGGGGAACGCAGAGGAAGAAGACTTTAGTACTTGGGCCCCTGCACCCACATGGGAGACCTGGAAAGAGTTCCAGGATGCTGACTTCAGCCTTGCCCAGCCCCAGCTGTTGTGGCCATTTGGGGAGTGAACGAGTGGATAAAAGGTCTCTCTCTCTCTCTCTTTTTCAAATAAATAAATATTTAAAGAAATAATCATTTTCATTTGCATAATACAACGTTCACACTAGAGAGAGAAAGCTTTGGATTGTAGTTTCCCCCATAAGAGATATTTATAATAACCCAGAAATCAAGCATTTTCATGATAATCTTTTTGCAGAGTACATAACATGGTGTTAGGATTACCATATATTTTCAGCACAGTCTAGAAATTGAACAGATGGCAGACTTGTGACTACTGTAAGTCTGATAGCTGTATTGACTGTCCATGATTTAACGCAAAAAGATAACACAGTTTAAAGGAGGTTGCATCCACAGACAAGAATTTTTTTGCAGTACATACGTGTTTGTGTATATTTTTAGAAAATGAACACATATTACCACTAAGTCAGTGTACCATTATATATAAATACTTACGAAATGTACAGTTTTTGACATACCAATGATACACTTGGCTTGGCAAGTGACAGAGTAGAATTTGGATATCAAAGCCCACATTTGGATGAAATAGATACGTTGCTTTGGATGATTACTCTAAGATTCTTTAATGAAATAATTTGAAGAACTAAGGAGTTGTCTCCAAATATTCATAACTTGGTGTCTATAATCTATATTGTACAAGTCCAAGACTATCAATATCCTTACCTGAGTAAAACTAGCTTCTGATCACATAATTTTTTTTACTGACACAGACATACTGCCTTGGGAATAATCAAACACTAATTAAAACATCAGGACCATCTTGCCACTTCATTGATTAACCTACAAAAATTATAATTTCTAGAAAATTGCATTTTTGTTGTAAATTGAATTACTAAAAGGAGTAGATTTGAATGGATCATAGAAAATACAAAATATGCATATATTGGCATGCTCCATAATTTTTACAACCAAGTAAATTGCAGAATATTTAGCTAAAGTGTCAACTTGTTTGATTGTCTTGGTGATATTGGCAATAACATTGGAGATGATGGGAAGTGAAAGAGAATGTTAAGACTTTGTGACAGACTTCTTCAACATTTGAAAACAACACAGCACTCTCTCTGTGTAATCACTTGCTTGATTACACCATTCTGTTCCATGCAATGAATCCATCCATATCTACAGTTATTTTGTTCTGAAGTTAATTCTCTGTCCAGAGGAGAAGGCATGAAGGATATCATTCATTGACTGTACTTCATGGCATACCTGAAATCCACTGGTAGTAGTGCTGACCGAGGTGTTTGCACAATTAAAGACCTGAACTAAGACGAGGCAAGGAGCAGGAGCTTGGAACTCCATCGAGCCCTCCCACATGAGTGGCAGGGATGCCAGTCCTTGGACTTTGCTGCTTTCCCAAACACTTTAGCAAGAACCTGGATCAGAAACAGCCAGTACTCAAACTAGTGCTCCAGTATCTTATACATGTCGCTCAGGTGGCAGCTTAACTCCCTGAGCCACAATGCAAGCCTCCAAGGAGGTTTTTCTTGAAGAACAGTTAAACTGATACATGAAACAGAAAGGAGGAGGTCATTTCAACCCTTGGATTTCAACCAACAAGCCTGATCTACTGCACTGTTGCTGAATGTACTACATGGACAATACTTGAAATACCAGAGAGGTGCAGATTAGGAAACATTTGAATGCTGAAATAGGACTGTCACTTCTAGAA
Organism: Sylvilagus floridanus; assembly: GCA_949820135.1. NCBI lineage: Eukaryota > Metazoa > Chordata > Mammalia > Lagomorpha > Leporidae > Sylvilagus > Sylvilagus floridanus. The sequence goes on along the minus strand of OX463245.1, from coordinate 35,159,154 downwards.
GCAAAATGGCTTCTTCTGATATATCTCACCTCAACAGAACGTACAAAGGGCCCAACAGATGTTAGTGGAGTGTGGGAGTGTGGTCTGCAGGCTTCTTATCTTATAATAGAAACTAAGAGAACGCAGACGAATGAAGGGCTGCATCAAAATGAATACACAACACACCACACTTTGGAAACGATAAAGACACTAGAATAATCCAGAGTTAAGGAATATATGCATATCTTTGTGAAATAATAGGGAAGATGCCTGAAAGGCCAGTAGGACATGATTCAAAGCTTTGGCTTAGGGAAACAGGGAATGGTGTGTGATGGATGGACCATCAATAACCTTGTTGTTCTAAACCAAAAATTATCCAGAATTGTTGAATTAAAGAGGCCAAAATTGAGCTTCAACCAAAGACCTGTAGAAATATGGGAAGATTCTTATGTGGAAGATATATGTACATGAATTTTCTAGTTGTTAAATTTTTAATAAGGGAATGTCTTTGATTATAATGTATAAGTAAGTTGACTCCTGAATAAAGATAAAGATGTAAAAATGCTGAAATTTAAATCTTGTTTCTATTAATCTCTGAGATGTGTGTGTGTGTGTGTGTGTGTGTGTGTGTTTGCAGGAGAGGAAGGGAGGAGGGAGAGAGAGACATCCTGTAATGTCTTAATTAGATTGCAACTGTTTGAATTAAGTTCTTCATGGTACATACTACCTGTAGGTGAACACAGCTGTCTCTCTGCATGGAGGAACATCTGTGATGATATTGCTATTGTCTACACCATCAAATTCCTATAAAGAGGGAAAAGTGTGGATAAAGATCATTTCAGCACAATTAAAAGGTGATGGGAAAGTTTCAGAAATACAACAGTAACACTAAATTCCAACCTGCTCTGTGTATGTGAATTGCCAATGGAATATCATAAGCCTGAGTTGAGGTTTATTTGACAAAATATTAAATCCTAAAAAGTAGTTCTAATTTCTTAGGCTCTCTGCAGGAGAAGGTAAGGGTCTATGAGATTAAATATTCTATTCAGCTATCTTCTAACCATCTACTCTGTGATATTTCGAAACAATTCCACTTATACTCTCCTTACATGCTTCAGCAAGGTTATTTTCATGCCTGGGAATGCACTTACAGGGTACAAAACTAAACTGAGGTGTCTTATGAACCATTATGTCCCTCACAATAGAAGTTTGTTTCTACTACTTTGTAAGATATATGACAAAATGCTAAACTTCACAAATTTCATCACTATTTGGATTATATTGTTTTGTTCTAGTTAACAATTATCTGAATTGTAGAACTAAAATGCCATGTCTTAAAAGGAACAGATGCCTGGGTATAGAGGTTAAGAAGCCTCTTAGGATGTCAAAATACCAGAGTGCTAAGGTTATTGTCCCATCTTCACTTCTGAGTCCACCTTCCTCCTATGGTGCACCCTAGACGGCAGCTGGTGATGGTCGAAGTATTTGGGTTTCTGTCACCTGTGTGAGAGACCCAAATGGAATTCTGAGATTCTGGCTTTGGCCTGGGATAGCTGTGGCTATTGCAAACATATAGTGTGTGAACTAGTGGATGGCTAATCTCTGTCTCTATCTCTCTGCCTTTCAAATAACTTTTTAAAAAATTAACAAATAAAAAGAATGGTTAAGGTCTTTAAACATATTTCATCAAAATTAACATGTACTCAGGATTAGTTGCATAAAGTGGAATCAAAGGGTTATAATTTGAATAATTTGAACACCAGACATAACTTTTGTTCCTTTCATAGTTTGGAATTTGACTTGTTTGATGTTAAAAATAACTTATTTAAATTAGTTAATGGGGATGAGTTAATGAGGATATTGTAAATTAGTTAATGGAGATAAGGAGGAAGCATTTAATGATATAAATTTTTCACTAGATTTTTTCACTAATTCTTCAATATTCTTTCTGTCATATTTGATGCATATATGCTTTAGTGAAGGCCCAATTCAAATATGGTCATAAAAAGTAGTGATAAAAAGAACTATAATAAACCTATTCTAGCCTTTAGAAACATGGGTGAAATACAAATTGTAAAATCTTAATTTACATGCAGGTTATTTTCTTTAGAATTCCTCAAAATTGTTCATAAGAATGTTATTTGTTTTCCAATATCTTTTTGATATTGAAGAAAAAAAACTTACAAGAAAAAATGTGGCATCTCTTTTTTCAAGGAAGATTATGATTAGTCAACAGTACTTTAACATTATAGAAATAGGCAAGAGCTTGTTGGCTAGAAATCAGGTTTCTGACTCTAACTTAAATAATTAATCTTTTGGTTTTTATTCTTCAGTGTTGCTCATGTCCACTTCATCTGCCTTATTGAGTATGCTGAGAACCAAATGATTAACAAAATATTTTTGAAAGTTGAAAGTGATAATGAAAGTTGGGATGATACTGCACAGACAGAACATGAAGTAATTGTCACTAGAGATTGGGCCACCTGATCCCCATTTAGGGCAGAGAGGACCATAGTAGTGATGAATCATAGCAAGGCATATGCAATTAGATTTGATGAAGAACTGTTGCAAAATGAGCCACCCAGGGCCACTGTTGTGGTACAATTATTTAAGTTGCCATTTGCAATGCCAGCAACCTGTATTGGTGTACCACCCTAGAGTCCCAACTGCTCTGCTTCCAATTCAGCTCCCTGCTAATGTGCTAATGATAACCCAAGTACCTGGACCCCTGCAAACCATGGCAGCATCCAGGATAGAGTTCTGGGGCCTGGTTTTAGCTTGGCCCAGCCTGGGCTGTTGCAGCCATTGGGGAGTAAACCAGTAGATGGAAGATCAATCTCTCTCTCACTCTCTCCATCTCTAAAATAAATATTTCTTTATTTTTTAAAAAAAAACTCCTCCAAAACCAATAATATTTTATTAGTAATGAAACTTTACAAATAAAATCGGAAGTGATGAATCAATGTCTGCTCCTTACTCTAAATGTAGAACAGAATGAGCAATAATAGCACCATGTGGAATAATTACTAAGACTATTAAACAGGTAAGAATGGCTTGGCTGTCAGCCTAACAAAAATTCAGTCAGAGAATCCAAAGAAAAATAGTCCCTCAATGCCCATTTACAATCATTTGACTAAAAGCAAGGAGATAAATATCTGTTTATTGTGGTTTGGTAGAAAGGGAAAAGTCACAAAATAACCTTGATTCTATAATACATAAAATTTCAATTACAGTGTAACTTTTTATTTAATGATCATTCATAAATGAGTCATCCTTAAGCCCCAAAACGTGCAAAATATTAGGAATATTTCCATGATATCCGAGCTAGTTACTGTATAAATGCAAGCTTTCTTTTGAAAAAAGTAAAACAAGTAATAGCTATATTTTACAGCTTACATTGTAGAGTTGCTCACTGGGGAGTTCCTCTAGCATTTCTGCATGGAAAAATGTATTTAATACTTTCCTAAACTAACTGTTATCGGCCTCTTTTCTGTAACAAGGTAGCAATCATTGGGAATATTTGTTATTATGGTATATAGTAGGTATATGTATGAAACATGACATATTTAATAAAATACGTGCTGCCAAATTTTCATAAGAAATTAGCATTGATATTTAGTTCATTTCAACAGATAATTATTGAGGGTCAATTTATGCAAAAACCTATAGGAACACACTAGATAGATACAAAGATCTAAAGGCCAATCTCTTTTTTCAAAACACTTTTGAGATGTACAATGTTGTGTGTGTATGTGCGTGTGTGTGTAATATATTGTTTGTTAAAACTGTCATTATAGAGGTAAAAAAAAATCCTTGAAAGAGGAGTTCCCCTAAATAAGTGATAGTAATTTTATTTGGATGAATGATAAAAATAATTTAGATTGTACTGATGTATAGATGGTGAAAGATACAATATCATACCTCACCCTCTATAGGATTAAGGCTAACACTCCTATAACAAAAGACAGGTTAACAAGGGATAAGTATAAGATTTATTTAATCAGTTTACCTGACACAGGAGCCTTCAGAATTAGGAATTCAAAATCCACAAAAAACTGCATGTTTCTGTGCATAGATTTGAAGAAGAATGGATAGCCACATAGAAAGTGACAAAAATGTCAGGACTCAATGCATGTAGGCTGGAGGGGAAAACCCAGCAAGGCCTGTCTATCTGGATTCTTCCTTGTTATTCTGTTGGGATTCCTTCTGTTTGGGTATGGTGCAGGACCCCTTCCAGAATGAGACTCTTATGCTCTGTTATCAGATAGGAGGTCAGAGAATTGCTTTATGTCCAACTCTAACATAGAAAGATGGGAGTATATTGATGCTTCTAGGCTGAATATCTAGCTTTGAGATTGAGGGGTTCTATTTTCTATAATCCATCTTATGTGGCATATCTTGAGGAAAATAGAGAAGTAAAAGAAAGAAGGACATGAGAAACTCAGATGGATACTTTGCTTCTGCAGTCCTTCCAAAGTACTTTTGTTGATATGTGTCTTGTATAAGAAATTCTTGGTAATATTTGAGATTACATTTGGTGTAGTGGTTAAGGACACCCATCTCCTACATCAGAGTTTCTGCTGAGATTCCTGATTCTAGTTTCCTGTTATTGAGGATGTGAGTTTCCTGCTATTCCTTCTTTTGGGAGTCAGTGCTGATGGCTCAAGCATTTGAGTTCCTGATAACCATGTGGCAGACCTGGATGGAGTTCCCACCTTCCTACTTCAACACCTAGGCCGTGATAAGCTGTTGCAGACATGCCTGGCCTTAGCAGGCATCTGTGAGCCAGCTGATGGGATATACTGGTCTCTGTCTGATATTCGTATAGATGAAAAACCAAAAAATGAATAAATAATGCTCATTTTTGAATAAAAATTATTAATGGACAATTTCGGGGCATGATATGTTCATCATGCTAAAAGACAAATAAAACTCTCAACAAAGAATTTTTATCTCATAGTACTTTGTAAAAGGTGAAGGAGGCATTGAGACACTCCAGATTAATAAAAACTAAGACACTATTACTAGCTCTACCCCCCAAGAAATGCTTAAGGGTACCCATCAGGCTGAAATTAAAGATAACCTGGCAGTAACTTAAATTAATTTGAAGAAAATGGTACTTGTAAAAGCAATTATTTAAGCGATTATGAGAGTCAATGTTGTTGTTCTTTTCTAAAGCCCCTTTTTCCTCATAATTTAAAACGTAAACACATAACACTATATGAGTATTCAATAGTTTACAAAAATGCACATTATTGTTAATTCCATTTTCCATGGACTTTTTGAAGTATCATCATATTATAAATCTATATGTACAGAAACAAAATATTAGATGTGATTTTTTGAATAGGAATAATAAGGAAGTATATAGTAGCAAAGATTTTACTTATTGTAACTAAGTTGCTATTTAACCTGGATTATCATAAAATATGATCTTATAATTTTCAGGGCAAAAAAATCACTGAAATATTGTGGAAGAGATTTCAGGGAATTGACACAGTACACGGAATTAGCACAATAAAGTAGTAATGGAAAAGTTGATGAACAATAAATTTGTGACATATAGAAAACAACTAACAAAATGATATATGTAATTACTTGTTTGCTGACAAAAATATTAAATATTAAGGAATTGAATTTTCCAATAAGAAGTCAGAGATTGAAAGGGAAGACAAAAAAGGAAGAAAAATATTATAATCTAACAACTTATTTCCAGTCATTACTTCTTAAAATATAGTTCCTATAATGTTATTCCTTTGGAGACTTTGATTACACATGTGTTAAGTCATTTGAGACATTTCAGAGCTCACTGATGCTCTCCTGATTTTTTAAACTTTCGTTGCTTTTCATTTTATGTCATTTTTTATTATTATAGCTTGTATACTATCTAATCTGTGATTAGTTCTCCTCTAGAAAACAGTTTTTTTCTATTATCAGATATTCTTTTTAATTTCTTTTTTTTGAAGTTTAGAAGAGTGCTTTCATTAGGCTTCATTAATCTACAATTTATTTTTGAAGTAAGATTACAGTGATGATGATGGTGATGACATTAAAGCATAATTATTATTCTTATCTCGCAGAATGGTAGTTTATTTAGAAAGCCTTAGTGTGTCAGACTCACTTTCCCATTTGATGCACAAACTCACTCTTTTCTCCATGTAGCATATAGGTCACCACTCTTTATTTGGCCATAAAGAAATTGAGTCATAGGAAGTTATTTGCAGAATTTTCAGACGACTAGCAGAAACTAGTTCTCCTGAATCCAATTTTTTTTTAATATAAGAACAGATTTCGTGTATTTCATAGATACGATTCTTTTTTTAACTTTTTATTTAGAATATAAATTTCCAAGGTACATCTTATGGATTACAATGATCCCCCCCCATAACTTCCCTCCCACCCGCAACCCTCCCCCCTTACCCGCAACCTCTCCCCTTTCATTCACATCAAGATTCATTTTCAATTCTCTTTGTATACAGAAGATTGGTTTAGTATATGTTAAGTAAAGATTTCAACAGTTTGCACCCACACAGAAACACAAAGTGAAAAATACTGTTTGAGTACTAGTTATAACATTAAATCACAATGTACAGCACATTAAGGACAGAGATCCTACATGCTATTTTTTTTAAAAAAAATGATTAATTTTCTATGCAATTTCCAATTTAACACCAAGTTTTTTTTTTTCATTTTCAATCATCTTTATATACAGAAGATCGATTCAGTATGTACTAAGTAAAGATTTCATCAGTTTGCACCCACACAGAAACACAAAGTGTAAAAATATTGTTTCAGTACTAGTTATAGCATTACTGCACATTGGCACATTGGACAACACATTAAGGACAGATCCCACATGAGGCGCAAGTACACAGTGACTCCTGAAGTTGATTTAACAATTTGATACTCTTGTTTATGGCGTCAGGAATCTCCCTAGGCTCTAGTCATGAGTTGCTGAGGCTATGGAAGCCTTTAGGGTTTGCCAACTTTGATCTAATTGCGACAGGGTCATAGTCAAAGTGGAAGTTCTCTCCTCCCTTCAGAGAAAGGTACCTCCTTCTTTGGTGGCCCCGTTCTTTCCACTGGGATCTCACTCACAGAGATCTTTCATTTTGGTCTTCTTTTTTTTTTTTTCCAAAGTATCTTGTGGTAAATCCTAGAGAAGGTTCCATGTACTGCTGAGAAGAATGTAAATGCTAGATAGATAGATAATTTAGAGTCATATCTTTTGATTCTCATCTCTCAGGAATCTCCCTCTTGTGTTTTCTGCTGTCCATTGTCTGACAACCATTGTTTCCAACCTCTACGTAGGATTTTTTTAACTGCATGAGGTTGAAAGGTACATCTGATACTCTGTCATTGTCATAAATGAAAGATCCTGTCACATAATTTTGTATTGTCTACTTATGATCCTTTCTTCAGCTTCTTTATGCCACCTCTCTCTAGGTTTATTAGATTGATCAAAGATTATTCCTCCTATATCCATGAAGCATTGAAGCATGAAGCATGAAGTCAAATCGAGTTAATCATAACTTTGGTGCACCAGTAATCCATGCTTTTAAATTCAGGTTTTATCATTATTTTATTTCATTTAAATTTTCCTCTTCATATCTGATTCCTACTGCTTTAACCTCTTCTTTACAGATAACTTTTCTCTCTTAATAAAGTTTGACATAAATCCTTTTGCATGCAGTGATGGATTGTGTTTTTTTAACTTCAAGTGATAGGATATAAATGTTCTTGTTTTTTACTTACTTATACAAAAAATTCTATACGCTATGATCATTTTGCTGCATATCATCTTACCTAATAATTGTACAATATATCCACAGCATAATTTCCCTACATATTTCTCCCAATCATGCAAAAATGACTTGCCAATAGTTCCCTGCAAGGATAAATAACACTAAAATTAACAAATCAATGCCTCTTTTTGATGTATGAAAAGAATTTTCTGGGAAATATGCCAGAAAATGTGATAGTCTAGTAGGATATACAAATATTATATCATAGTTTTTGCCAGATTGCTTTCTCCACTGGTTTCTAACACTCTGAATTTTTGCCAAAAGTACTCAGAAATGTTTTTCCCTGTATATCTTTATGCATCTCCAAATAATAGTCTTTAAATACTACAAAGAATCATCATATTATAAAATCTGCCTTTCTGTGATTCCTATGATAATTTGGCTAGTCATTTAATTGTGTCCATATGGGCTTGAAACTTCACATCAGTTGGTCATATAATACTACTTTTTTTTTTGTCTCTTTGCTGATGGTACAAGTTCCTTGTGTATTCCATTTATTAAATATCTCTTTAATTTATCAAAGTTCCTTCTTCCAATTTTTAACTACCTGTGGATTATTTATTAAAAATAAATTAGTCATTTTAAATCTAATGAACACTGGAGAAGAGATTTTTCAACACCCCTAGTTCAAAAATACATTTTGATGTGCTTTATAATGCTACAATGCTACACTTTATATTCAGTGATTGATTCACTTGATTTATTCTTTTTGGTACTCTCATTCTGACATTATTCGGAGATTTCTTGATTTTATTTCTTTCTAATTTTCTCATCTAATATTGATTTATTCCTAATTATCTCTTCTAATATTGATTTCTTTTCTATTTTCTCCTATGGTTCTATTTTATTCTATACTCCTAAAATTTTTCATTTTGCTATTTTGCTTGTTTTTTTTTTTTTCTCTCTGCTGCAAAGTTAACAACTTTTTCAGTTTTATCTTCAAGCTCCCTAATTCTTCATCTGGTTATAGGTATGCTTAAACCCACATTTTAAAAATTTGAATATGTAGGGGGTCCATGCGTGGCTCACTTGGTTAATCCTCCACCTGCGGCGCCGGCATCCCATATAGGCACCAGGTTCTAGTCCCGGTTGCTCCTCTCCCAGTCCAACTTTCTGCTGTGGCCCAGAAAGGCCGTGGAGGTTGACCAAAGTGCTTGGGCACCTGCACCCATACGGAGACCAGGAGGAAGCACCTAGCTCCTGGCTTCGGATCGGCATAGTTCTGGCCATAGCGGCCATTTGAAGGGTGAACCGATGGAAGGAAGACCTTTCTCTCTGTCTCTCTCTCTCAATGTCTAACTCTGTAAAATAAACAACAAAAAATTTAAATATGTAGGCATTTATCATATAAAAAGTCTACCCACTCTCTTTCATGATATCATGTAATTTTTACATGATTTCTACTTTTCATTTATCTCTGGGAACATTTTTAGCACACTCATTTAAGCTCTCTAGTATTGTATTCATTTATATTATGTGGAGAATAAATTTTAACATTAATTGAATCTGCAGTTCTTACATCAAATTATTTAAAATGAAACTGGAAATTTCTTTATCATGGTTATTTCATTATAGTAACTGGAGTTCTCAGAATATCTTAATAAGGGATACGTTTTATTAATTCACTTGTCTTAAAAAGTTACTTCCCCTTTGAGGCCTGTGCCATGCTTTATTTTTGTAACTTGTGTTAACTTACTATAAACAAAAGTGGGGTGATTCAAGGCCCTGCTTGGGATGCTGACATTTCACCTTGCAGTACCTGAGTTTGAATCCTGTTTCTGCTCCCAATCCAGCTTCCTACTAATACTCAGCTGAGAAGCAGCATGTGATGGCTTAAGTACTTGGGCCCTTTCCACCCCTGTGGGCTGAGTTCCTGGCTCTAGGAGATTTGGGAAATGAACCAGTTGAATGGAAGTTTCCTTCCTTCCTTGCTTCCTTTCTTCCTTCCTTCCTTCCTTCCTTCCTTCCTTCCTTCCTTCCTTCCTTCCTCTTTCCCCTCCCCTTCTCTCTCCTCCCCTCCTCTCCTTTAACCCTCCCCTCCCTTCCCCTGCCTTCCCCTGCCTTTCCCTCTCCTCTCCTTTCATCTCTTCTCCTCTCCTCACCTCTCTGTCTCCCCCACCAACCAAATAAATTACATAAAATTTTAAAAACACAGAAACATTTTAGAAATAGAAAACTAAATGAATATTAAAAAGCCTTGCATCTCCTATCATCATTTCTCTATCATACTTTCCTACAATAACCACAGATAAATACTGCAATTGCTTCCAATTACCTTCTGTGCAAAAAAAAAAAAAAAAAAAAAAAAAAAAAAAAAAAAAAAAAACAACAGTTTTAAGAAGTAGTGCTGCAGGCTGACACCATAGCTCACTCGGCTAATCCTCTGCCTGTGGGGCCAGCACCCAGTTTCTAGTCCTGGTTGGAGTGCTGGATTCTGTCCTGGTTGCTACTCTTCCAGTCTAGCTCTCCGCTGTGGCCCGGGAAGGCAGTGGAGGATGGCCCAGGTCCTTGGGCCCTGTACTCACAAGGGAGACCAGGAGGAAGCACCTGGCTCCTGGCTTCAGATCGACACAGCGCATTGGCTGTAGCAGCCATTTGCTGACTGAACTAATGGAAGGAAGACCTTTCTCTCTGTTTCTCTCTCTCTCTCACTATAAACTCTGCCTATAAAAGAAAAAAAAAAGTTTGCTGCAAATACAGCTTTGTAAAACTGTTTTATACCTTTATGAAACCAATTGCTATGATGTTATACTACTATAGTTTTATTGATCTGTGATTACTTAAAAATTTACTCTATATGGATGAAATGATCATCTTTCCATTCAATTATTGTGTATAGCAATAGTCTATATTCAATTAATCTGGGGTCATTTGGCTTTTACTAATTAAACTTATTATTTAGTAAAATTAATCCTTTTATTGTAATATAAATTGTTTTATTTAATAAATATAAATTTCCAAAGTACAGTTTATGGATTACAATGGCTCCCCCTCCCATAATTTCTCTCCCACTTGCACCCCTCCCATCTACTGCTCCCTCTCCCATTCCAATCACATCAAGATTCATTTTCAATTATCTTTATATACAGAAGATCAATTTAGTATATAGTAAGTAAAGATTTCATGAGTTGCACCCACACAGAAACACAAAGTGTAAAAATACTGTTTCAGTACTAGTTATAGCATTACTGCACATTGGACAACACATTAAGGACAGATCCCACATGAGACGTAAGTACACAGTGACTCCTGAAGTTGATTTAACAATTTGACACTCTTGTTTATGGCGTCAGGAATCTCCCTAGGCTCTAGTCATGAGTTGCCAAGGCTATGGAAGCCTTTAGGGTTTGCTGACTTCAATCTTATTCCGACAGGGTCATAGTCAAAGTGGAAGTTCTCTCCTCCCTTCAGAGAAAGGTACCTCCTTCTTCGCTGGCCTCATTCTTTCCACTGGGATCTCACTCGCAGAGATCTTTCATTTAAGTTGTTGTTGTTGTTGTTATTTTTTATTTTTTTGCCAGAATGCCTTGGCTTTCCATGCCTAAAATATTCTCATGGGCTCTTGAGCCAGATCCAAATGCCTTAAGGGCTGATTCTGAGGCCAGAGTGCTATTTAGGACATCTGCCATTCAATGAGTCTGCTCTGTATCCCGCTCCACATGATGGATCCTTCTCTCCTTTTTTGATTCTATCATTTAGTATTAGCAGATACTAGTATTGCTTATTTGATCCCTTTGACTCTTAGATCTATCAGCATTATCAATTGTGGACTGAAATTGATCACTTGGACTAGTGAAATGGCATTGGTACCTGCCACCTTGATGGGATTATATTGGAATCACTTGGCACATTTCTAAATCCACCATTTGGGGCAAATCTGATTGAACATGTCCCAAATTATACCTCTCCTCCCTCTCTTTTTCCCACTCTTATATTTAACAGGGATCACTTTTCAGTTAAAATTTAAACACCTAAGAATAATTGTATGTTAATTACAGAGTCCAACGAATAGTACTAGGACAAAACAGAGAAAAAATACTAAAATGGATAAAGTATTACATTGTTGATCAACAATCAGGACAAGGGCTGATCAAGTCACCATTTTTCATAGTGTCCATTTCACTTCAACAGGTTTCCCCTTAGGTGCTCAGTTAGTTGTCACCATACAGAGAGAACATATGATATTTGTCCCTTTGGAACGGGCTTAATTCACTCAGCATGATGTTTTCCAGATTCCTCCATCTTGTTGCAAATGACCGGATTTCATTCTTTTTGACTGCTGTATAGTTTTCTATAAAGTACATGTCCCATAATTTCCTTATCCAGTCTACTGTTGATGGGCATTTGGATCGGTTCCAGGGCTTAGCTATTGTGAATTGAGCTGCAATAAATATTAAGGTGCAAACAGCTTTTTTGTTTGCCAATTTAATTTCCTTTGGTTAAATTCCATGGAATAGGATGGCTGGGTTGTATGGTAGGGTTATATTCAGGTTTCTGGATTAATTTCTGGTGTTTCTATTTGTTCCATTGGTCTATCCATCTATTTCTGTACCAGTACCAAACTGTTTTGATAACTACTGCCCTGTAGTATGTCCTAAAATCTGGTATTGTGATGCCTCCAGCTTTGTTTTTGTTGTACCAGATTGCTTTAGCGATTCAAGGTCTCCTGTGTCACCACATGAATTTCAGCATCATTTTTTCTAGATCTGAGAAGAATGTCTTTGGTATTTTTATTGGTATTGCATTGAATCTGTAAATTGCTTTTGGGAGAATGGACATTTTGAGGATATTGATTCTTCCTATCCACGAGCATGGAAGATTTTTCCATATTTTGGTTTCCCCTTCTAACTTTCTTTAAGGTTTTGTAATTTTCATCATAGAGATCTTTAATGTCCTTAGTTAAGTTTATTCCAAGGCATTTGATTTTTTTGTAGCTATTGTGAATGGGATTGATCTTAGAAGTTCTTCCTCAGCCGTGGCATTGCCTGTGTATACGACGGCTGTTGGTTTTTGTGCATTGATTTTATATCCTGCTACATTTCCAAACTCTTCTATTAGTCCCAATAATCTCTTAGTAGAGTTCTTTGGATCCCCTAAATAAAGAATCATGTCATCTGCAAAGAGGGATAGTTTGAGTTCTTCCTTCCCAATTTGTATCCCTTTAATTTCTTTTTCTTGCCTAATAGCTCTGGCTAAGACTTCAAGAACTATATTGAATAGCATTGGTGAGAGTGGGCATCCCTGTCTGGTACCAGATCTCACTGGAAGTGCTTCCAACTTTTCCCCATTCAATAGTATACTGGCCGTGGGTTTTTCATAAATTGCTTTGATTCTATTGAGGAATGTTCCTTCCATACCTAGTTTGCTTAGCGTTTTCATCATGTAAGGGTGTTGTATTTTATCAAATGCTTTCTCTGCATCTATTGAGATAATCATATGGTTTTTCTTCTGCAGTCTGTTAATGTGGTGTATCATGTTGATTGTTTTGTGAACATTGAACCATCCCTGCATACCAGGGATAAATCCTACTTGATCTGAGTGGATGATCTTTCTGATGTGTTGTTGCAGTCTATTGGCCAGAATTTTATTGAAGATTTTTGCATCTATGTTCATCAGGGATTTGGTCTGTAATTCTCTTTCAATGCTGCATCTTTTTCCGGCTTAGAAATTAAGGTGATGCTGGCTTCATAGAAAGAATTTGGGAGAATTCCCTCTTTTTCGATTGTTCTGAATAGTTTGAGAATTGGAAATTAGTTTTTCCTTAAATGTCTGGTAGAATTCAGCAGTGAAGCCATCTGGTCCTGGGCTTTTCTTTGTTGGGAGGGCCTTTATTACTGTTTCAATTTCTGTCTCAGTTATGGGTCTGTTTAGGTTTTCTATGTCTTCCTGGTTCAATTTAGGTAGGTTTTATGTGTCCAGGATCTATCCATTTCTGATAGGTTTCCCTGTTTGCTGGCATACAAGTCCTTGTAGTAATTTCTGATGATTCTTTTTATTTCTGCAGTATCTGTTGTTACGTTTCCTTTTTCATCTCTGATTTTATTGATTTCGGTCTTTTCTTTTTTTAGTTAGTTGGGCCTATGTGGTGTCAATTTTGTTTATTTTTTCAAAAAACCAGCTCCTCGTTTGGCTGATTTTTTGTAATGTTTTTTTGGATTCAATCCTGTTGATTTCTTCTCTGATTTTAATTATTTTTCTTCTCCTACTAGCTTTGGGTCTGGTTTGCTGCAGATTTTCTAGATCCTTGAGATGAACTGTGAGCTCTTCTGTTTGGTGCCTTTCCAATGTCTTGATATAGGCACCTATTGATATAAACTTTCCTCTTAACACTGCTTTTGCTGTATCTCAAAGGTTTTGGTATGTTGTGCTGTTATCCTCATTTACTTCCAGGAAATTTTTGATTTCTCTTTTGATTTCTTCTCTGACCCATTGTTCATTCAGGAGCATGTTGTTCAATCTCCATGTGTTTGCATATGCTCTAGGGATTTCTGAGTTGCTAATTTCCAATTTCATTCCTTTATGGTCTGAGAAGCTCTATGGTATGATTGTAATTCTTTGAATTTTCTGAGACTTGCTTTATGGCCTAGTATGTGGTCAATCCTAGAGAAGGTTCTATGTACTGCTGAGAAGAATGTAAATGCTTTATCTGTAGGATGAAAAGTTCTGTAGATATCTGTTAGGTCCATTTGGGCTATAGTGTCGTTTAAATCTATTGTCTCTTTGTTGATCCTCTGTCTTGGTGATCTGTCTATCTCTGAGAGTGGAGTATTGAAATCCCCAGTACTATTGTATTGGGGTCTAAGTCTCCCTTTAAGTCCCTTAAGAGGTCTTTTAAATAAACCGGTGTCCTGTAATTAGGTGCATATACATTGATAATCGTTATATTTTCCTGTTGAATGGATCCCTTAATCATTACATAGTGCCTCTCTTTGTCTCTCCTAACAGTTTTTGTGGTAAAGTTTATGTTGTCTGATATTAAGATGGCTACGCCCACTCTTTTTTTCATATCTGCTGGCATGCTATAAACTTTCCCAGCCTTTCACTGTCAGTCTGTATGGATCTTTGTTAGAAAGATGTGTTTCTTGTAAGCAGCAAATAGGTGGGGTTTGTTCCTTCACCCAATCAGCCAATCAGTGCTTTTAACTGGACAGTTCAAACCATTCACGTTCAATGTGACTATTGATAAGTATTGATAATGTAACTTAGCCATGCCATTTGCCAAAGATATTTTCTAATATATGCTTTGAACTTCGTGTGATCTTTTGCTGTGAGGTTCCCTTCGTTTATCTTCTTTCATGTTGATGGCCGTGTTTCTGTGTTTCTGTGTGTAACACATCTTTAAGTATCTTTTGCAGGGCTGGATGAGTGGTGACAAATTCTTTCAGTTTCTGTTTGCTATAAAAGGTCTTTATTTCACCTTCATTCACAAATGAGAGCTTTGCAGGATATAATTTTCTGGGCTGGCAGTTTTTCTCTTAGTACCTGGGCTATGTCTTCCCATTCTGTCCTAGCTTGTAGGGTTTCTGATGAGAAGTCTGCTGTGAGTCTGATTGGAGATCCTCTGAGAGTAATCTGATGTTTCTCTCTTGCACATTTTAGGATCTTTTCTTTATGTTTCACTGTGGTGAGTTTAATTACAATGTGTCGAGGTGAGGATATCTTTTGGTCATGGTTACTAGAGGTTCTATGAGCTTTCTGTACTAAGAAGTCTCTGTCCTTCTCCAAACCTGGGAAGTTCTCTGCTAGTATCTCACCAAAAAGGCCTTCTAATGCTTTCTCTCTCCCCATGCCTTCAGGAACTCCTAGAACCCGAATGTTGGTTTTTTTAATAGTATCCTGTAGATTCCCGACAATATTTTTAAGATTTCTAATTTCCTCTTCTTTTTTATGGTTTGACTGTATACTTTCCTGTGGTCTCTCTTCTAAGTCCGATATTCTCTCTTCTGTTTCACTGACTCTGTTTTTAAGGCTCTCTAATGTGTTTGTCATTTGATCTATTGAGTTCTTCATTTCATTTTGATTTCTCTTCACTATCACACTTTCCTGTTCTATTAATTTCTGCGTTTCATTTTGATTCCTCCTTAAGATTTCATTTTCTCAAAGCAGATTTTCTATCCTGTGCAGTTAGGAATTCCGTACCTCAAGCATTTGTTTTTGAAGACTTCTATTTGTTCTTATCATTAATTTTTTGAAATCTGTATCTTGCATTTCTTCCATCTCATATTTTTCATAATCTTGGCTGGGGTATCTTGTTCATTTGGGAGTGTCATAATGTCTTCCTTGTTCTTGTTTCCTTGGTTTTTGTGTTTGTTGCTTGGCATGTGGAGATATCTTTGGATTCTTCTTCCCTCACTGTGGTGTTTTTTTCTAGTTATGCTATTACTGTATTAAGTGGACTGTCTGCTTTTGATGGAGCCTTAGAGGCTTGAGATGGGTGTGGCCTGAGAGCTCTGTTTGGTTCCTCAGTGTTAACGGTGTGCCAAAGGTGAAACTCCCAGGTTAGGTGTGGTAAATCTCTATCTCTTTCTTTCTTTTTTTGTTTGATTCAAAAGGGAAGTAATTCTAAACAGCTGGAGGGAATTGGAGGTAGTTAGCAGGCAAATGATATACCCACAGCAGCCAGAGATTGGAAGCTCTTTCCCAAGGACCACACAGGTAATCTGTTCTGCCCTCAGTGTGGGCTGAAATCCTCTTGCAGTCTCCCACTGGGTTGCCAAGGTTACCGAATTGTAGCATCTCTGGAGAGTACTTACATGAAATCCGGGAGTTCTCTCCCCCTCTGTCTCTTTTTTCACAGTCTCAGTTCATTAGCTCCACACATTCACTAGGTCCTAATCTCCTGTTATTTCAACCCCACCCCTCCCAGAGTCAGGTTTTTCTGCTAGGCTCAGGGCTGGTGCAGACCCGAGGTCTCCCTGCTTATGATGTATGTCCAAGATGGCGCCTGATCTTTGTCTTGCTCACCTTTGAGAGGTGAGTGGAGTGAGAGAAACTCGTGTCCCCATTGGTCACTTTTTTTTTCTTCTCTCTTCTAGTTAGCCTAGTGAACTTTTCCCCATGGGGTTTCAAGCCTCGTTCCCTCTAGTCTCCTCTTTCTGCTTGCCCATTGGTGCCTTGGGCTATTGAGGTTCGGCTCACCTCGCATTCCAGTGCTGGTTTGTTGATTCTGCCACTGGTGTCCCAAATTGTGGGCTCCCACACTCTCCACGTAGGTCCACTGTGAATCACTAGTTCTGGAAGAGTTTCCTCTGCTGTTTCTTCCCCTACTCTTCCTTTAACCTGCAGTATCTCCACTTTTTTTTTGTTTGTTTGTTTTTTTTACAGGCAGAGTGGACAGTGAGAGAGAGACAGAGAGAAAGGTCTTCCTTTGCCGTTGGTTCACCCTCCAATGGCCACCGCGGTCGGCACGCTGCGGCCGGCGCACCGCGCTCGTCCGATGGCAGGAGCCAGGAGCCAGGTGCTTTTCCTGGTCTCCCCATGGGGTGCAGGGCCCAAGCACCTGGGCCATCCTCCACTGCACTCCTGGGCCACAGCAGAGGGCTGGCCTGGAAGAGGGGCAACCGGAACAGAATCCGGTGCCCCGACCGGGACTAGAACCCGGTGTGCCGGCGCCGCAAGGCGGAGGATTAGCCTGTTGAGCCACGGCGCCGGCCTAGTATCTCCACTTTTATTAAACTGTCTCTTTCTGGACTATCAGTGTGCTCCCTTCCTATTCTGCCATCTTGCTGCACTCCCACTTTATTGTAAAATAAATTTAAAATGCCTTATTTCAAAAACTTAAAAAAAGGAGGTTGGGATGGGGAAGGATTGAGGAAAGAAGGGACTATCATTATGTTCTTAGAATTTTATCTACAAAGCACTCTGAATCTGTTTAAAACTAATAAAAATTAAAATTATAAAAATTTAATTTTTTAAAAAAAGAACACACATGGAGGTCACACTCATGCCCTTCTTCTTTAGCTATATAAGTCAACATTTATGACTTCAATTCTCTTCAACTTATGGATATTAAAATTTTACCAAAAATGTGCAAATTTACATGGTAACCAACATGGCATCATAACATCTGATTCTCTATACCCTTACTGTTGTGTTAGATTCTCCACACTCAATATAATTGTTTTTCCATATTTAATATTAGAAGATTGTACTATTTTCCATTCATTGAAGTTTTCTGACCTGTTTCAATTTATAGTTCCATGACTTCCTTCACTTACTTTCAAAACTAATATTTAAATTGAAGATAATGCTTTATCAACATTCTAATTTTATAGATGAGAGAACACACAAACACATAATTCAGTGCTAGAGGTGAAACCCTGAAATGTTATGATGTACTTTTCAAGCCCTGTGCTGTCAAGTAGCAATTTTCTTTTTCTTTTATCTTTTAATCCCTATTCTTTCAGGTTTTTCTCCATACATCAGAATTGTAAAGATGTGATAAATCATGCAAGTTTTTCCTTCTTACTGTCCTTTATATGCCCTTGTGCAATCACATTACAGTTTGTTATTGAAAACATTAAACTATTATCCTTCATTAACTGTAATCTCATTTGTTTTCATATCATCGATTTCTTTCTTTACAAACACTTGTTCTGAATATGCTTCCCTAATCAGTGCCACTGTAGTGTACCTTATAGTTATCTCAGCTTAGAGGCCTTTGCTGAGCTTTCTATCTGAAACTACACTAGAAGTATTTTCAGCAATATTTTAAAAGTAAAGGTTTTAGCTTGATGAATGTTCCTAGATGTGTTATCTCTGGTGGCTCAGAGGGAGAGGAAATACCAAAATGTACTATTTTTTAGAGTGAAAAAACAAACTGAGCTACCATGATGCCTGATGGAACACTGATTTGTTTTTTAAGTCTCTACATGGGGACCTGGATTTTAAAACTAATATATAAAAATCATCTAATTCTCTCCAGAACCCCATGAAACTGCAAGAATCATAGAAACTCATTTCAAAGTCAGTAATGTCTGAATTTATACCACAGAGTTGGTGGTTCCTTGATGACTGGAATAGAGCCATTGCACAATGTATATTTTAAGAAATCTCACAAAGCTAAAATGAGTTTCTAGTTAACTTAGGAAATTTGAAACATATATAATGCCATTCAAAACAGAATCTCTTTTTGTATGGGAAGTTACTGTCTCTGATGATTAATGCAAGTACAGCTCTTTTGAGGATTTTCCCAGAGTAGACCTTTAACTTTACTGAAAAGAAATTTCTCATGGAGAACATCTTCATTTATTGTATGATTTTCCTTTTCCAAGCGCTATGCTTATCAATTATAAATGCTATCTTTCATAATCCTAAGAAAACTCTGTGAGATAGGCATTATTTATTCACATTTTATAGACTAGGAAAATATGCCACAGTGAGAGGAAAACAAAAATTGTCCTGTTTCCATATGTGGCCAAAGAACATATGGTAAATATTAATGACAATGCTAGGTGTTAGGTGTATGGATGTTGGCTGTAAAACTTCAGCTTTAATATTTTCATTTTTAAAAAAGCAAACATTACATAATTTGTAATGAGAAGACTTCTTCTACTCTGACTGCTTCTGAAGATATCTTCCCACCACAACAATGTTCACGAGTTTTGCAGGAATTTAACTACAACACATCTGTCTTATTATGGAGAGAATATATGTTTGCAGAACATAAGATATGAGTTCTCTTCCCAGCTCTTTCTACCTTTTGTCTGTTTTAATCCTGATTTATGATTATAAAAAGAGCTAAGCCTATAAGGCTTTTAACATTACAATAATATGTCTGTTAGTGTAATAATTATGTTAAAGTACCTTAAAAATCAGGTTTAAGGATTAAGAAAATAATGCTGAAAAAGAGTCCCTTGGTTGGATTACTACTTCCAGAGTGCCAGATTATCACCTTGGATAAACAGTAACTCTTTTCCAGTAGGGCCCTTCTAGGCCTTCTATTACAATGGTGAAAATAATCCAGGGAATTAAGCACCCAATATACAGTACATTGATTTTATCTGTTGTCACCCTATTGTACATTTTCTAAAAAAAGAAACTAAAATATAGGATTTTGGAAGTTTTTATGATAAAGAAACATGAAACATTTGTGGAGATAAACCCTTATGAGACATTACACAGTGAAAATATCTATCAAAGCATTACATGATATCCCATGAATATATATATATATTAAATATATATTTTAAATGTTAATAATTTTTGCTGTTGTTGAAAATTTTTAATTAATAAAAATTCAGGGAATGACGGCAAAAATGTCAACAAAGTGGGCCAGGAAATTGAGAGAAAAGTACCAGGGGTGATCAGGAAACTCAATCTGATACAAGGGAGTGTTATGGAATCTGGACTGCTTTGGAACATCGGTTTATGGCATTTAAAAGGAGCACTCTGAACACTGATACATGTTCATGTTCTTTAATCATTGTATATGGTGGGGAAATCAAGAAACAGACTAGCCAACCTAGTCCCATCTTTACCTTAAGAGTGCTAATTGGGCCGGCGTCGTGGCTCACTTGGCTAATCCTCCCCCTGCAGCACCGGCACCCCTGTTTCTAGTCCTGGTTGGGGTGCCGGATTCTGTCCCAGTTGCTCCTCTTCCAGTCCAGCTCTCTGCTGTGGCCCGGGAAGGCAGTGGAGGATGGCCCAAGTGCTTGGACCCCTGCACCTGCATGGGAGACCAGGAGGAAGCACCTGGCTCCTGGCTTCAGATTGGTGCAGCGCGCCAGCCATGGCTGCCATTTGGGGGGTGAACCAACGTAAGGAAGACCTTTCTCTCTGTCTCTCTCTCTCTATGTCCAACTCTGCCTGTCAAAAAAATAAAAAGAGAAATAGACTTGTAGCAGGTATAAAGCTTGCATTTCCCTGGTATGTGGCACACATAAGAAACTGACACTAATTCATACTTTCAGTAAGCACTCAGTAGCACACTGACAGCATGCCAGTTCCTGACACTGGTTTTCCGTTAGTCATAAAAATTGTTTCCATGAAAAACTGGGAAAAAGAATCGAAATACAGACATATCTGCTACAAGAATGTCAAAGGTTCTTTTTGATGGATTTGTTGGTTTTTGCACAAATCAGGCAACTTTTTAGCAGCAACAGCATTAAATGAAGACCCTGAAAAGTGAGATACTTGAATGTGTTTTGTTTCCCATTACGCAGTCTTCCAAAACTCACCTCCCATCCTTCCCATCTTCTTGCGAAACTCCTTTAAATTCAAATATATTGCATGTTGTGTGTGTGTGTATGTGTGATTTTCTAACTTACACATTGAAAGAAATATATTGGACTTTTCTTTCTGTGTTGACTTATTTTACTTGGTAAAATCATCTCTAATTTAATCCATTTTTCTGCATAAGTCAAAATTTATTTCTTTCTTAAAGCAGAATAATGTACTGTTGTTTAGGGGCTAGCCTTCAGATTAGCAGTTAAGATATTCATTAGAGGTGCCTGCTTCTTACACTGACATACATGTGTTGAACTCCAATTCTGGCTCTTGATTCCAGTTTCCTGCTAGTGCCAACCATTGTAGTTGTAATGGCTTATGTAAGTGCATTCTACCATCCATATGGGATACCTAGTTTTAGTTTTCAGCTCACAGATTAGACTGCATCTCACCCCTGATTATTGTTGGCATTTTGGGAGTTAACTGGTGGATAGGAGCTTTCTGTCTCTCCTCTGTCTCACACACACACACACGGACATTTAATCCCTCTCAAATTTTTAAAAAATTTAAGTATTGTATTTTGTCTACATACCATATAATCTTTATCCATTCACCCATTGGTGAATACCTTGATTTGTTCCATTTATTCCCTTACAAATAGTGCCACAATGAACATGGTAGTACAGGCAGATTTTTCATATGCTGATTTCACTGCCTTTAGATATATATCCAAAAATGGGATAGCTGAGTCTTATGATGGTAGATCTATTATTAGTTTGTTTTCTCTTTCCCAGAAACTTCCATTCTGTTCTCCATAGTAGATAGTGGCTGTACTAATTTGCATTTGTACCAGTAATGTACAGATTTCCCTTTCTCTACATCCTTACCAGTATTTGTTATTTTTTGTATTTTCTTTAGCCATTCTTTTTTAAAAAAAAATATTTGTTTGAATGGCGGAGTTACAGAGGGAGAAACAGAGAGAGGGCGAGATCTTCCATTAGCTGATTCATTCCCCAAATTGCTGCAATGGCTGGAGTGCCCAAGTACTTGGGCCATCTTCCTCTGCTTTCGCAGGCACATTAGCAGGGAACTGGATTGGAAATGGACTAGCAGAGACTTGAGCCAGTGCCCTTATGGGATTTCCGTGTGTCAGGCAATGGCTTAGCCTCCTATACTAGTCACCATCCCCCTTTGTTAAAGATTTGGTTTGTTTATTTGAAAAGCACAGTTACAAAGAGAGAGATGGAGAAACAGAGAAAAAGGAAAAATTAATATTATTAAAATATCCTTACCACTCAAAGCAGATTGAATACAAACCCAATCAAATTATCAATGACATTATTCATAAAATTAGAAAAAATTAATCCTAAAATTCCTATGGAAACATCAAAGACCTAAAATAGCCAAAAATAAGTCTGGTACAAAAAGAACAAAGCTGAAGGCATCATCATACTGGATTTCAAGATATACTATGCGATTGTTGTAATCAAAATAGCATATTGCAGGCATAAAAACAGAAACATCTACTGATGGGAGAAAATAGAAACCCCAGAAATGATCCCATACAGCTATCGTAAACTTATCTTTGACAAAGGAGGTAAACTTTTTGTAGGGATCTTTCACATTCTTTGTTAAATTTATTCCAAGTTATCTTATTTTTTAGAAGCTATTGCAGAATTGCTCTTATAATGTCATTCTCAACAAGTTTGGTGTATAAAAAGCTATTGATTTTGTATATCCATTTTGTATTCTGCAACTTTACTGAATTTATTTAACAGTTGCAATAGTCTCTTGGTGAGACTTTTTAGTTTCTCTTTATATGGAACCATATCAACTGCCAAAAGGGATTATTTGACTTCAATTCCTGTATGTATTCCTTTTATTTCTTTAACATAGTGAAGAGACAACCAGTATGATGAGAGAAAAAGTTGCAAACTTTTGTTCTACCCCGGAGCAAAGACAATATCTTCAATAATTGGATATCAAAATACCAATGATTTAAGAAACACACCCACCTGATTCCAAACGCTCACCATATACAAGTATCAAATGAATCAGATATCTAAATGTAAGTCCTGAAACTATGAACCTATTAAAAGACATAGAACTACTTCAAGATAGTGCCATTGGCAAGTATTTTTTTGGACAAAACCCCAAAAGTGCAGGAAACAAACAAACAAATAGATTATATGAAACCAAGAAGCTTCTGAATTTAACGTTGACCGAGATTCTTGACAGAACATTAAACTGATTTATTCCTTATAATAGGCCTTTTTCTTAGACACCTTATTTTAGCAATCTTTAAACTGTACATACTTTCTCCGCCCCTTTGACAAATAAATATTCCCAACCTCTTTGCTAGTTCTACAACATATGAATGTATTTTTCAAGAATCTACAAGCCATCTTTTGAAACTTTATCAACCAGAAATATCCTTTTCTCCCTGTTATTGTGGGATGGAGACAAATTTTCTCAGCATCCATGAGCAAAAACAGATAGCTTCATTATTTTGACCAATCCTTCCCAACAGCCTCCACTAGTTTTGGTACTGACTCACTTCAGTACTTAAAAATACTTCTCTCTTGTGTTCCAACAAAATTTAGTTCAATCTTTGTTCCTTATTGCAGTATTCTTGAATAAAACCTTCTTTCCTATTTCATTTGTCTCGTGGAAGTTTTCCTAGGTTTGTCATAAACACAAAATAACAGGGACTGAACCCCCCAGATGTCTGGCACCAATTTATTAATCTCAGGTAAAACCAGTCTCTTTTTTAAAATATTATTTAATAAATATAAGTTTTGAACATACATCTTTTGGTGATAGCGGTTTTCCCCCATAACCACCCTCCTGCCTGCAAACCATCCCATCTCCTACTCCCTCTCCCATCCCATTCTTCATTAAGGTTCATTTTTAATTATCTTTATATACAGAAGATCAACTTAGTATATGCTAAGTAAAGATTTCAACAGATTGCACCCACACAGACACACAAAGTATAGAGCACTGTTTGAATACTAGTTTTGCCTTTAATTCTCATGGTACAACACATTAAGGACAGAAATTCTATGTGGGGATTAAGTGTACAGTGACATCCATTGTTGCTTTAACAATTGACATTCTTATTTATGATGCCAGTAATCACTTGAGGCTCTTGTCATGAACTGCCAAGGCTATGGAAGCCTCTTGAGTTCATAAATTCTGACCTTATTTAGACAAGGCCATAATCAAAGTGGAAGTTCTCTCCTCCCTTCAGAGAAAGGTACTTCATTCTTTGGTGGCCCATTCTTTCTGCTAGGATCTCACTCACAGAAATCTTTCATTTAGGTCATTTTTTTTTCTTTGCCACAGTGTCTTGGCTTTCCATGCCAAGGACAGGAACCGGTGACTAAATGGGACGCCAGCACCACAGCCGGTGGAGGCTTAGCCTGCTTATGCCACAGCTCTGGCCCCAGTATTTTGCTCTTTAAAATACTATATAAGCCTATTGTTTTATTTAATGATTTGGAAAATTCTCTGAGCACCAAAATCTATTAAGCATACACATAATGTACTTTAATTTCACTATAATTGTGTATTTAAGATTATATGTGGCACTGGAAAACATTGTAGTTCAGTTTTTAATTTTTTTCATTCATTTATATAAAGGGGATGTATTTCATAGATACAGATTTAAGAACATGGTGATACTTCCCATCATCCATCATTCCATCTCCCTCCCACCCTTTCTCTTTCTTCCTTCCTTATTTTAATATTTGCAAGGAGAAATTTTCAGTTTACCTTATAATCGGAAACATAATTCCTCCACTAAATAAAAAGTCAACAATTGTAAGCAGAAAGACCACTGTTCCTCAGAAGTATAGACATGGGCTATAACCAGTAACCAAATATCAAGACATCAATTTCAGTCATATATATTATATTTTTTGTACTCTGTATAGTAGTTACCACAAATTAAAGAAAATATATGATCTTTTGGCCACTGACTTCCTTCACGAAGCATAAAGGTCTCTAACTTCATCCATTTTATTGTAAGGTGGTATTCATAATTTTTATTTTTTAAAGATTTATTTTATTTATTTAAAAGACAGAGTTACATAGAGAGGTAGAGACAGAGAGGTCTTCCATCCGCTGGTTCACTCCCCAGGTGGCCACAACGGCCAGAGCTGTGCCAATCCGAAGCCATGAGCCTGGAGTTTCTTCTGCATCTCCCACATGGTTGCAGGGGCCCAAGGATTTGGGCCATCTTCTACTGCTTTCCCAGGCCACAGAATAGAGCTGGATCAGAAGTGGAGCAGCCTGGTCTCGAACTGGCGCCCATGAGGGATGCCGGTGCTTCAGGCCAGGGCATTAACCCGCTGTGCCACAGCGCCAGCCCCCATAATTTTTAAACCTTAAAGATTATTAATGAAATAAAAAACATTATGAACATCTTGTCAAATTTCAGACCTTTCCTCTCTATACATGTTCAAATATCCTGAAGAAAATATATTACTCTAAGCCAGTGCCACAGCTCACCAGGCTAATGATCTGCCTGTGGCACCGGCACCCTGGGTTTTAGTCCCAGTTGGGGTGCCGGATTCTGTCCCGGTTGCTCCTCTTCCAGTCCAGCTCTCTGCTGTTGCCCAGGAGTGCAGTGGAGGATGGTCCAAGTCCTTGGGCCCTGCACCTGTGTGGGAGACCAGGAGGAAGCATCTGGCTCCTGGCTTTGGATTGGTGTAGTTCAGGCCATAGAGGCCATTTGGGGGGTGAACCAAAAGAAAAGGAAGACCTTTCTCTCTGTCTCTCTCTCTCTCACTGTCTAACTGCTGCCTGTCAAAAAAAAAAGTGCATTACTCTACTTTTTGTTCCCCTACATGACAAAATTTTCTCAGAAAGTAATCAATAGTTATAATCTCCAACATTTTAACATTCATTTCACCTGTTAACCCCAACCCCCAACAACCCTTATGATATAAATGTCACCATAGTGTATCATATTATTTTCTCCCTTGACCAACTGCAATGTAATATCTGTGAAAGAATTCTTGTCTATCTAGTTTACAATCATATACTGACTATTCACAAATTCAGTCACAAAGAAATCTATAAATCTTTGTTCAGTATATAGAAGTAGACACATGAACAATTTTAATAAACTGTATTCAGGAATTACATAGGGATTTCTAAATGTCAGAAATTTCTAAATTTAGTTGGTTATGAATATGTACTAACTTCTCTCAGGGTCTCCATGTAACTCCCAAGGCTCTCTTACTTGGGAATTTTCAATAAGCTTTTAGTTTCTGCAGTGAATTTGGACTCTTAAAATTGTGAGAACCCCATGCTGTGATGAAACCTCCACTAATTACAGAGAATGAGGGTACCTTCAAAAATTATTGGAAAATCAAATTCAAATATGTTTCTTTTCATTATTTAAAAAAACCTGAATTTAGAGTTGAGATGGTATTATTATATGCACTCTGTGTAAACAGTTACATTAAGAACAACAGATCAACAATTCATTCATTATAAGCAATGTAGTGATCTATGGTTTATTTGACATGATTGATGGTTGAATCAGGGCGATATCATCAGAAACCAATTAATGCAATTTATTGATTCCTTGTGATATGGCACCCTTTCATCCAAATCAATGAGTAAATCAAAAGATTCATGGCTACTTCAAAATTCAAGAAAGGAGTTACTCAGTTAGACTTAATTCCAAATCCTGAATACTGCCTTTCAAATAATCACTTTATTTATAATTTGAGCAATTAATATAGCCAAGAGATCTATCATCTATCTTAACAAATCTGGCTACCAACTAAATTAATTAATGGCCAGATACCGAATGTATAGATATATTCCAAAGCTGTTTATCAGCAAAATTATAAAATTAATGAGTATTGTTTTATGAACCATAGGATAGATTGATCCTTATTAGAACTAATTAGAATATTATGAAGAATAAGCAATGTACTAATCATGAACATCTTCACTGCCATAATATCTCCCTCATAAGACAAGAAAACGCCTTAACACATCAAGTCCGAACTAGTGGCTTTGAGATTTGCCCAGGGACCGAATTTCTGCTCCACATGTGCAGAAGTACAGTAAGAGTTGGATTTAAGCCAATAGCCCACACTGACAAGAAAACCAACAGAGAACAAGAAACTGCATTGACATAACCGTCCATCTATGACTCATGGTGCTGATGCAGTGCTTTTAGGAAAAAAGAAAGAGAAGTGCCAGGTTTTCTTAAGAAACCCTAATAACTATCGAGTAATTAACAATGATAGCATTTATCAAGCTTCTAGAGGTCTTCCTACACCTATTTCACTAGGGAATATAAAACGTCTGAATTTTGAATGCTAACGTGTGGTTCAGTGGATTAAGCTGCTGCCTGCAGTGCCAACATCCCACATATTCATCCGTTTGAGACCTGGCTGCTCTATCTGTCATCCAGCTCCCTGATTATGCACCTGGGAAAGCAGAAGAAGACACAGGTGCTTTGGCCCCCACCACACATGTGGGAGACCCAAGTGGATTTCCATGCTCATTGGTTCTGCCTGACTCAATCCTGGACCTTGTAGCTATTTGGGGACAGAACCAGCAGATAAAAGATTCCCTCTCTCTCTCTCTGTGTAATCTTGCCTTTCTAATAAATAAATAAAGCTTCTAAAAATTATGTGTGGTTGCTGAACTGGACAAGTATTAGAATTGAGCAATAACTCTGTGCCTTATGAAAAAGATTTGGTTTGACATGCAGACATATTCAACAGGAAAAAAAGATATTCAAAAACTATATATGATCATAACAATTTATCTGGAGGGTCACCTAATACATGGAATATTATTTTAGTCCTGTTGTGAACACACTTCCATTGCCATTCCATTATAAGTATCTGCATTGTTATAGATTTCATAACACAAATAAATGAAATTATGTAGTTTGAATTCAACCGAGGGGCTGACAGTGTGATACAGTGGATAAGCCACTACCTGCAATGCCAACATCTCTTAAGGATGCTGTTTTGAGTCCTTGGTGCTCTACTTCTGATCCAGCTCTCTGCTAATGTACCAATAAAAGCAGCAAAAAATGGCCCAAATACTTGGGATCCTGCCTCACCTATGGGAAACCCAGTTGGAGTTCTTGTCTCCTGGTTTTGGACTGGCCCAGCCCCAACTATTTAGTTATTTTGGGAGTGAACCAGTGGATGGATGACCTATGATCTCTCTCTCTCCCCCCCCCCCCATCCCTTTCTCTCTCTGTAACTCTACCTTTCAAAGAAATAAATCTTTTTTAAATAAATTCACCTGATAATTTCATGTTATCTGACTGTATACATAAAGAAGCTAGATTCTGATGGATTTAAAGTTTTGTTTTTATTTTTGCTTTTGTGTTCCTCCAACCTTCACATCCATTTATAGGATGTGGCATGGTCAAAACAATGCTAAATAATTTCCTCATTGTCAGTAATCTGTCAAAGAGAAGCCCAACATACTTCCCTTGAAATTGAAAAAAAATCTTATTAGATACTCAAATCCTTTTAAAGTGTTTCCTCACATTTCCATTGTTTCGTCAATGTTGTCTCATTCTTCACAACAATCCTGGAAGGTAGGATATGTTAACATTGTCATTCTCATTTTGTAAATTAGGCAACTAGAAATGATATAAATTATTCAAGGTTTCCATCTATTTTAAAGTTCAGCTGAGGTTGTCAGTGCTGCTTTATTTGGGGGTTGTAAGGAGCTACTACTTCACTAGGTAGTTGTGAATTATAAAAGTTAATTGTCTAAACAAGTCATAATGACTGCAACTGGGGGAATAGATAGTCATCATATAAAAAACTAAATGACTTCTGAGTCAGCAACTTTTAACAATTCCGTGTTTTGATATGATTGCATATTGGTCCTAAAAATATATATAAAATAATGGCTTGAGAATTTTCTGGTTATTTTGTAAGTATTACCAAGGCGGACGGCATTATATTTATAATGATGAGTTGACTTGTAACTATTGTTACTAAAAGAAGTATAATTTAGACTTCACTTTATGTAGCACAAAAATGTTTTGTAAGTAATGAAAAACTGTAGGCTGTCCGACAGTTTAGTGTTCTCATGCCCTATGTAAGATTTTGCATGTAATATGACCTGAGTCATTTTGTTTGTATATAATCACTAGACTCAAACTGTGCCACATGTTTCTACTGTTCACTCATGTGATGAGAAATTCCTGCCTTGGACTGACAGCAAAAAATATCCATGCTTTCACAATTAAAGATGAAAAATTATTTTCATTCTCAATAAATTCATATTTTCTCAGAAGATAAGTAAACATGCATAAATACTTTTAATCCAATATTGTATATTTTTCCAGGCATGAAGACATTGTGAATAGAAAGAGCACATAAAAGCAAAATATAAGGCTGTTTTGGAAAATAAAAATAGCAATGTGTTCCTAGCACACAGATGTAAGCAGAAAGTAGGGAAGTAGGAGGAATAGCCAGGAATAACAGCTCTGAAAAGAAAAGTGTTGCTGTTCTATGGAGTTCAAATGTTTTCTAAAAGATATAAGAAGCTTTCAAAATAATGAAAATATATTTCATGTATTTCATAGATAACAATTCTAAGAAGACAACTATATTTCCTTGTCTCCAAAACTCAGTTCCCCCTTGTTCCTTGCTTTCATTGTTTTTCTTTAATTTTTGCAATAATATGCTTCAATTTACTTTTAATCACAGGATTGATGATTTACTAACCATACTGTTCAACTAGTTAAAAGTATAAAGTATAAAAACTATAAAGGCCAAAGTTGCACAGAAATATAGTCAAGGACTATAAGAAATAATAAAATTATAAGATATCAGTTTCATTCTTACACTTTTCTGGCATTCTAAATTTTTTGTCACAAATCAGAGAAAACGTGATATTTGTCTTTTGGTGACTGGATTATTTTATTAAGATCATAGTGTATAGTTGCAGCCATTTTGTTGCAAAAAATATCATTATTTTTATATGGCTGAGTAGTATTCCATCATATATCACATTTTCTTTATCCAGTCATCAATTGATGGACATCTAAGTTAATTCCAAATCCTAGCTATTGTTAATTGAACTCATATAAACATGGGTACTATGAATAACTTTTTCATATGCTGAATTCATTTCCTTTAGGTAAATTTGCAGAGATGGATTGCTGGGTCATATGGTAGATCTATTTGCAGATTTTTGAGGAAACACCATACTGTCTTCCATACTGGTTGCGCAAGTTTAATGCTGTATTAATAGTGTATTAAGGCATCTTTTTCTTAATATCTTTCCCAACATTTATTATATTTTAATTTTTGGATGATAATCATTCCAACTGGGTAAGATGAAACATCATTTTGGTGTTTATATGCATTTCACAGTTGGTTAGTGATCCTGAGCATTTTTCATGTGTCTGTTGGCAATTTGTGTTTCACCCTTTGAAAAGATGCCTTTTCATGTCCCTTTTCCATTTCTTTACTGGATTGTTTATTTTGTTGTTACTGTATCTCTTGAACTCCTTATAAAATCCTAGATATTAATCCATTGTCAGTTGCATAATTTTCAAATATTTTCTTCCATTCTCAGTTGCTTCTTCACGTTGTTGAACGTTTCCTTTGCTAAGCAGATACTTCATAGCTTGATGTAATCCTATTTTTCTATTTTGGATTTGATTGCTGGTGCTTCTGATGTCTTATTCAAGAAATCTTTGGCTATACCAATATCTTACAGAGTTCCCCCAATGTTTTCCTCCAGTAATTTGTTGATATTGATCACAGATTTAAATCATTGATCCATTGTGAGTTGATTTTTGTATACTTTGTATACTTGTATACTTGTGCATGCCTAGATGTAGATTTTCCCAACATCATTTGTTGAAGAGATTGCCCTTTCTCTAGGAAGTGATTTTAGTTGTGTGTCAATGATCACTTAATTGTAGAAGTTTGGATTAATTCCTGGAGTTTCCATTCTGTTCCATTGCTCTACAACTATTTTTCTGCCAGTATCAGATGCTTTGATTATAACTGCCTTGTTGTCTTGAAATCTGGTATTGTGATGCCTCCAGCTTTGTTTTTATGCAATTTAGGATCATATTTTTCTTGATCTGAAGATAATGCCCTTGCATTTTGATTGGTATTGTGTTGAATCTATAAATTGCTTTGAGTAGTGTGGACATTTTGATTATATTAATTCTTCCAATCCACAAACACAGAAGATTTTTGCCATTTTTGTGACTTCTTTTATTTCTCTTTTTTAAACATTTATTTTATTTATTTGAAAGCCAAAATTAGAGAGAGAGAGAGAGAGAGAGAGAGAGAGAGAAAGAGAATCCTCCATTGGTTGGTTCACTCCCTACATGGCCACAACAGCCTAGATTTGGTCAAACCAAATCCTGGAGCCGGAGCTTCTTCCAGATCTCCCAAGGGGATACAGGAGCCCAAACACTTGGGCCAACTTCTATTGCTTCCCCTGGTGCATAAGCAGCTAGCTAAATTGGAAGTGGATCAACTGCAACACAAACTGGCACCAATATGAGATGCTGGCATTGCAGGTACTGGCTTTACCCTTTATACCACAGTGCTGGTCCCTAAAAGAGTTTTGAATTTTAATTTTTATAGAAAAATCAACGTCATCAAGTCTGAATTTTAGAAAATTTATATTAATCAGTTGGGAAACAGAATTGAGAAATTTAAGGATTCTCTTCACATGTGGGACTGAAAATGAAATCTGACTGATACTATAAACATGCTCCTTCCCTATTTAAAATATCAAAATAAGGGGCTGAAGCTGTGGCAGAACAGGTAAAGCCACCACCTGCAGTGCCAGCCTCCCATATGGCCACCTGTTAGAGTCCCAGCTGCTCCTCTTCTGATCCAGCTCTCTGTTATGGCCTGGGAAAGCAGTGAAGATGGCCCAAGTCCTTGGGTCCCTGCACCCAAGTCAGAGACCTAGAAGAAGATTCTGGCTCCTGACTTCAGATTAGTGCAGCTCCAGCCATTGCAGCCATCTGGGGAATGAAGCATCTGATGAAAGACCTCTCTCTCTCTCTCTCTCTCTCTCTCTCTCTCTCTTTCTCTCTCCCTCTTTGCCTCTCCTCTCTCTGTGTGTAACTCTGACTTTCAAATAAATAAATAAATAATTTAAAATAAAATTATTAAAAAATAAAATATCATAAGAAGACTGTTGAGGTCCTTATCTAAGGATGGTAAGAGGAATGAAAATAGAATTGCTGAGAGTTATCTTGGGGATCGATTAAATGTAATAATAATGCAGAGGGAGGAGTTTAGTGAAAACTGAGGCAATGGACAGAAGTTCCTTAATCTAGAAGCAATATATATGAAAATATTGGTATAGGGAATATTTTATTTGTATATATGTTGATGTATGTGAAGGAAGAGATGGTTAATACCAGGAAAGTAAAATATGTATTTGTAAATACCTGATGCATATTATACATCATACAATAGACTCATAAGCCATAGATTTGCTAGTCAATAAGTTCTCAAATAACTGGATAAAGACAGAATATAAAGGAACTGGGGACAGATCTTTTGAATACTAGTTTGCTAGGGCTGCTCTAATGAATACCATATACAGATTTTAAAGGCAGAAATTTATTAATTCATTGTTCTAGTGGCTAGAAGTCCTCACATTCATGACAAATGCACATGTGTGTGCATATGCACGTACAGAGACTTTCATACAAACACACATACATGGAAATAAACAGCCATCAAAATTGTATGAGGCTATTCCTTAAAATCTCTCTTTGTTATTCCAGGCCTTCCCATTAGGAGTTTCTGGAAGGAGTTTGTATAGCAATGTTGAGTCCAAAAGCAGTCTGGAGGCTATGTTCCTCTTCAAATGATCTCAAAATTTTCTTGTAAGCCTAATTGTATGAGGATCACCCACATTATGAATGATAATCTATTTAGCTCAAATCTATTGATTTAAATGGTAATCCTATCTAAAACTCTTTTAGCAGTAACATTTAGACTATTGTTTCACCAAACAACTGGGTACAAAAGCACAGTAGATGACACATAAAATTAATCATCACAACCAAATTTAAAAGTGGACCATTTAACTGAATAGATATACCTCCAAATAAAATATCAAACAGCCAACAAATAAATGAAAAATACTCAACATCAGTAATTGTCACGAAAATGTATATTAAAAAACAGTAAGATATTAGCTCACCCACGTAGAATGGCTAGTATCAAAATAACATGTTAAGTGTTTGTGAGGATACAGAAAAAGTGTTTTATTCTGTTGGTATAATATAAATTTTTACAGCTATTAGGGAGAATTGTATAGAGAATCCTCAAAAACTAGAAATAGCGCCGGCACCATGGCCTCTGCCTTGCGGCGCCAGCACACTGGGTTCTAGTCCCGGTCGGGGCGCCGGATTCGGTCCCAGTTGCCCCTCTTCTAGGCCAGCTCTCTGCTGTGGCCAGGGAGTGCAGTGGAGGATGGCCCAAGTGCTTGGGCCCTGCACCTCATGGGAGATCAGGAGAAGCACCTGGCTCCTGCCTTTGGATCAGCGCAGTGTAGCAGCCGCAGCACGCTGGCCACGGCGGCCACTGGAGGGTGAACAAATGGCAAAAGGAAGACCTTTCTCTCTGTCTCTCTCTCTCACTGTCCACTCTGTCTGTCAAAAATAAAAACAAAAGAAAACAAAAAACAAAACTAGAAATAGAATTGCCGTATGATTCACTAATTCTACTACTGAGAATATACCCAAAGGAAAGAAAATTTCAAAGAAATGTCTGCACAATGCACATCTATGTTTATTGCAGCATTATTTACACATGCAAAGCTATAGAATCGACTTAGGTATCCATGGATGAGCAAAGGGGTAGAGAAAATATATATACTGGGAGTAATATTAACCAATAGTAATAAAGAATAAAATCCCATAATTTGCATAAACAAGATTGGAACTGAATTTTTTTGTGTTAATTTTATATCTTACCACTTTACCAAACTCTCTTGTGAGTTCCAATAGTTTCCTGGTAGAGTCTTTTGATTCAACTATATGCAGAATCATGTCATATGCAAATAGAGATAGTTTGACTTCCACTTTTCCAATTTTTATCCCCTTGATTTTTTTTCTTTCCTTATAGATAAGACTAAAACATCCAGGACTATACTGAATAGCAATGATGAAAGAGGGCATTCTTGTCTGTTTCTGGATCTCAGTGAAAATGCTTCCAACTTTTCCTCATTCAATCTGATTCTGGCAGTGGATTTGTCATAAATTACCTTAATTGTGTAGAGGAATGTTCATTGTATACCCAATTTGCTTAATGTTTTCATATAGGAAAGGGTATTATATTCTATCAAATGCTCTCTCTGCATCTATTGTGATAATCATATGGTTTTTATTCTTCAATTTGTTAATGTGATGTATCACATTGATTGATTTGCATATGTAGAATGATCCTTGCATATCAGGGATAAATCCCAATTGGATATAAAGTGAACACAAAATCAATATACTTTGTATACACAGAAAATGCCATTGCTAAGAAAGACCAGCCCCATTCACAATAGCTACCAAAAACACTAAATACCTTGGAATGCATTTAACCGAGGAGGTGAATTATATCTGCTAAGAAAAATTTCAAAAAAACATTAAGAAAGACATAAGAAAATACACCAAAACAAATGGAAAAATCTTCCATGATCATGGATTAGAAGAATTAATATCATCAAAATGTTCATACTATAGAAAGCAATTTATAGATTCAGTGCAAACCCATTCAAAATAGCAATGACATTCTTCTCAGATCTGGAAAAAATGATAAAATTCATATGGAAACATAAGTGATCCTAAATAGCTAAAGCAATCATATACAACAAAAGCAAAGTTGGAGGCATCTCAATACCATATTTCAAGAAATACTGCAGTAGTTATAATCACAGAAGCCTGGTCCTGGCACAAAAATAGACATGTCGACCAATGGAAAGGAATAGAAACACCAGCAATCAATGCAGATATCTACAACTAATTCATATTTGACAAAGGAGCTAAAATCAATCGCTGGGAAAAGAACAATCTTTTCAACAAATGGTACGAGGAGAATTGGATATCAGCATGCAGAAGAATGAAACAAGACTCCTACCTTAAACCTTACACAAAAATCAACTCAGTGGATCTAAGATCTAAATATATGACCTGATACCAACGAGTTACTATAGGAGAATATTCAGGAAAATCTGCAGGATATTGGATTAGGAAAAGGCTTCTTGGAAAAGACCCAGAAGCACAGACAATCAAAGCCAAAACAGACAAATGAGATTACATCAAGCTGAGAAGCTTCTGCACTGCAAAGGAAATACTCAGCAAAGTGAAGAGGTAACCATGGGAATGGAAGAAATATTTGCAAACTATGCAACTGATAAAGGATTAATATCTAGATTCTATAAAAATGGCCAGAAACTCAGCAACAAACAAATAAGCCAGTGAAGAAATGGGCAAAGGGTTTGAGTAGGAATTTTTCAAGAGAGGAAATTCAAATGGCTAACAGACACATAAAAAAGTGCTCAGAATCACTAGCTATCATGGAAATCCAAATAACCAGTGCTGTGGCGTAGCAGGTAAAGCTGCCACCTGCAGTGCTGGCATCCCATATGGGTGCCAGTTCGAGATTCAGATGCTCCACTTCCACTTCAGTTCTCTGCTATGGCCTGAGAAGGCAGTAGAAGATGGCTGAGGTCCTTGGGTCCCTGCACCCACATGAAAGATCCAGAGGAAGTTCCTTGCTCCTGCCTTGAGATCAGCACAGCTCTGGCCATTGTGGCCAACTGGGGAGTGAATCAGCGGATGGAAGTCATCTCTCTCTCTCTGCCTCTCCCTATCTCTCTGTGTAACTAAATTTCAAATAAATAAATAAATCTTACAAAAAACACTGAGGTTTTACCTCAACCTGGTTAGAATGGTCTCATACATAAATCAGGAAAGAATAAATGCTGCTGAGGATGTGGAGCAAAAGGTTCCTTAATCCACTGTTGGTGGAAATGTGAACTAATACAATTATTGTGGAAGACTGTGTAGGGATAGCTCAGAAAGCTGAGAATAGATCTATCACATGAAGTGACAATCCCACTTCTGTGATAAAGAGTGAGCTGTACCCCATGTACATTGCAGCTCAATGCACAGTAACTAAAATATGTAATCACCCAGACGTCCATCAACTGATGACTGGCTAAAAAAATTTTATTATATATACACTATGGAATGCTATTCAGACATAAAAAGAAGGAAAGCCTGTCTTTTGCAATAAAATGGATGCAACTGGAAACCATTATACTTAATGAAATAAGCTAGTCACAAAATTACAAATACAATGTTTTCCTCAATCTGTTATAACTAAGAGAGTACCAAATATGTAGTGTATAGGACTGAAATTGGTATTTTGAGATTCAATGATTGTGTATAGCCCTTGTGTTGTTGAAGAACAACATTTTGTTATTGCTGTTGTTCTTCTTCTTCCTATTTGTTGAAATCTTTACTTAGTGTAGGGTTAATCATATGATTATAAATTTAACTGAAAATATATCATTGTAAATTAAAAGGTGGGGGGCCAGCGCTGTGGCTCACTAGGTTGGTCCTCCGCCTGTGGTGCTGGCATCCCACATGAGTGCCGGGTTCTAGTCCCGGTTGCTCCTCTTCCAGTCCAGCTCTCTGCTGTGGCCTGGGAAGGCACTGGAGGATGGCTCAAGTGCTTGGGCTCTGCACCTGCATGGGAGACCAGGAGAAGCACCTGGCTCCTGGCTTCGGATTGGTATAGCTCCGGCCATAGCAGCCATTTGGTAGGTGAACCAGTGAAAGGAAGACCTTTCTCTCTGTCTCCCTCTCTCTCACTGTCTAACTTTATCTGTCAAATAAAAAAATTAAAATGGGGAATAAAAAAGAAGGAGGAGGAAGAATGGGAACTTGGGTGGCATGGGAAATATCACTATGTTATTAAATGTTAATTTATGAAATACATGAAATTTGTTTACCTTAAATAAAATTTTTTTAATTTTTTTATTTTTTTATTTTTTATAACGCTTTTATTTAAAGAATATAAATTTCCAAACTACAGCTTATAGATTACAATGGCTTCCCCCCCCATAACTTCCCCCCCACCCGCAACCCTCCCCTTTCCCACTCCCTCTCCCCTTGCTTCACATCAAGATTCATTTTCAATTCTATTTATATACAGAAGATCAGTTTACTATATATTAAGTAAAGATTTCAACAGTTTGCCCTCACATAGAGACACAAAATGATAATACTGTTGGAGTGCTAGTTATAGTATTAATTCACAATGTATAGCACATTAAGGACAGAGATCCTACATGATATATTTTTTTAAAAAATTGATTAATTTTCTAGGCAATTTCCAATTTAACACCAAGATTTTTTTTTTCATTTTTAATTATCTATATACAGAAGATAGATTCAGTATATACTAAGTAAAGATTTTATCAGTTTGCACCCACACAGAAACACAAAGTGTAAAATACTGTTTCAGTGCTAGTTATAGCATTACTTCACATTGGACAACACATTAAGGACAGATCCCACATGAGACGTAAGTACACAGTGACTCCTGAAGTTGATTTAACAATTTGACACTCTTGTTTATGGTGTCAGGAATCTCCCTAGGGTCTAGTCATGAGTTGCCAAGGCTATGGAAGCCTTTAGGGTTCGCCGACTTCAATCTTATTCCGACAGGGTCATAGTCAAAGTGGAGGTTCTCTCCTCCCTTCAGAGAAAGGTACCTCCTTCTTTGATGGCCCCATTCTTTCCACTGGGATCTCACTCACAGAGGTCTTTCATTTAGGTCTTCTTTTTTTCCCAGAGTGTCTTGGCTTTCCATGCCTAGAATATTCTCATGGGCTCTTGAGCCAGATCTGAATGCCTTAAGGGCTGATTCTGAGGCCAGAGTGCTATTTAGGACATCTGCCATTCTATGAGTCTGCTGTGTATCTCGCTTCCCATGTTGGATCATTTTCTCCCTTTTTGATTCTATCAGTTAGTATTAGCAGACACTAGTCTTGTTTGTGTGATCCCTTTGACTCTTAGACCTATCAGTGTGATCAATTGTGAACTGAAATTGATCACTTGGACTATTGAGATGGCCTTGGTACATGCCACCTTGATGGGATTGTATTGGAATTCCCTAGCACAATTCTAACTCCATCATTTGGGGCAGTTCCGATTGAGCATGTCCCAAATTGTACATCTCCTCCCTCTCTTATTCCCACTCTTATATTTCACAGGGATCACTTTTCAGTTAAAATTTAAACACCTAAGAATAATTGTTTGTTAATTACAGAGTTCAACCAATAGTACTAGAATAAAAAAATTACTGAAATGGATAAAGTATTACATTGTACAACAACAGTCAGCACAAGAGCTGATCAAGTTACTGTTTCTCATAGTGTCCATTTCACTTCAATAGGTTTCACTTTTGGTGCTCAATTAGTTGTCACCGATCAGGAGAACATATGATATTTGTCCCTTTGGGACTGGCTTAATTCACTCAGAATGATGTTTTCCAGATTCCTCCATCTTATTGCAAATGACTGGATTTCATTGTTTTTGACTGCTGTATAGTATTCTATAGAGTAAATGTCCCATAATTTCTTTATCCAAATGTATGCTTTGAATTCCCTGTGATCTTTTGCTGTGAGGTTCCCTTCGTTTACCTTCTTTCATGTTGATGGCCGTTTTCTGTGTTTCTGTGTGTAACACATCTTTAAGTATCTTTTGCAGGGCTGGATGAGTGGCAACAAATTCTTTCAATTTTTGTTTGTTATGAAAGGTCTTTATTTCACCTTCATTCACAAATGAGAGCTTGGCAGGATATAATATTCTGGGCTGGCAGTTTTTCTGTCTAAGTACCTGAGAGAGAGAATCATAAGGGTGCAGGTTAGAAATAATTGGAAATGGAGTACATTAAATGATGCAATTGAGGCACAGAAAGAAAAATATGGAACCCAAAAAGTTGATATCACAGGAGTAGAGAGCAGAAGAGTGGTTATCAGAGGTTCTGGGGAAGATACAGGGGAGGTGGAGATGGAAAAAACAAGACTCATGGATACAGTGGTACTTTTGAATAGAGTGCAATTTCTAATGTTCTATAGCACAGTAAAGTAACTGTGATTGTATGTTTCCTTATAGTTAATAAGTAGAATTCCAAATGTCCTAATACACACAAAAAATGATGCCAAGTATCTTGATTTGGTTATTACATATTGTATATACAAGTATTGAAATAGTGCACTGTGTCCCGTGAGTGTGAACAAATGTTATATGTCCATTAAAATATTTTTAAAAATTAGCTACCATATCTGAAAATAGCATAACTGAAGGAATATGCTGAAGATGATTCAGTCAAAGCACTAACAAAACAAAATACTAAGAAGTATAAGTTATTACTGTGGAAGATAATGAGAGAATCATGTGGCAGAAGACCAAGGAGTAGAGATTTAAGACTTTTTTAATAGCTGTATGGTGGTAGACAGAGACAAAAAAAAAAATTCCTGGATCAGAAAGTGTCCACTTTCTAAAGAATATATTGTTGCCCTTGGGTGTTTCATAATGATGGACACAA
This sequence comes from Sylvilagus floridanus, assembly GCA_949820135.1. NCBI lineage: Eukaryota > Metazoa > Chordata > Mammalia > Lagomorpha > Leporidae > Sylvilagus > Sylvilagus floridanus. The sequence goes on along the minus strand of OX463245.1, from coordinate 35,119,580 downwards.
GATTTAGACAGGAATAGATCAGAGAGAAAATGCTGCTTCCTGCAGTATGACCAAACAGATAACCTGAACAAACCTCCTGCTAAAAATAACTAATAATCCTAGCTAAAATATATTACAACAAATCATTCTAAATGTTTTGCTGAGCTAAGATAAATATTATAAATAACTGTTCAGTGGCCTCAAAACAAAGCAAAACTGAAAACTCAAAAAGAAAAGCTTACATTGAGGTCAGGTTTTGCCCTGGGGTTTCTTTCAGAATCTAGTGACAATAATCTTTTTATTGATGAAGGTAGAATAGAGGGACACAGCTGAATATCTGATTTAATAAGAGATTCTATGTAAAGCTGGCCTTCCAAACTGATGAACCAGAAACAAAATGAAAAAATAGAAAAAATAATGTCCGATTTAACCTTGTGCTGAATGGAGAGAAGTAAAAATAATAAACTCCTTTGAGACTTGAATGCATAATCTGAATTTTGAGGGGATCTGCCTAAATTTGGCTTATTTTGTGGTCTGAAAATCTTTAAGGAAAAAAATGAGGTCTGAGATTTTTAGTGCTCTCAAGTACTTTTATTTAAAGGAAGTCAAATTTAATTTAGCTGTCAAAGAATTGTTACAGTTTAAATTGCAAAGAATTTGAGACCACAATAAATACTCATGAAATGTGAAAAAACAGAGGCAGAATGAACAAGAACTGTCAGTAATAGAAGAAAGATAAACCACCACCATAATTTTAGATATTGCAATGAACACAAGGAGTGGAATGGGGCACAGTAAGCAAGACTCTGCTTGGCATGCGTGCATCCCGTATAACAGTGTCTGGGTTGAGTCCTTCCAGTGTGAACCTTGGAATTCAGCAGATGATGCCTCAAGTACATGGTCCCTTGCCACTCATGTGAAGTGAGTTCTGAGCTCATGAGTTTGACCTGGTTCAGCCCTTAGTATTGCAGGTATTTGGAGTTGGTCCAGGTTGAATTTTGGTCTTCAACCTGGGTGTAAGTGTTCAAGCACTTGGGCCATCTTCTACTGCTTTCCCAGGCCATAGCAGAGAGCTGGATCAGAAGTGACTCAGCCGGTACTCGAACCATTGCACATAAGGGATGCCGGCACTGCAGGCAGCAGCTTTACCTGCTACATCACAGCACTGGCCCCAAGAGATGATCTTACTATTAGGACTCACTCAACAGATACTACACAATGTTCATTTCATCCTAAGCTTGTGATCAGAATGGCTGGACTCCTTGCTAGACGCATGAGTTATAACTGTGGTTGGATGACAAGCCTTGTCCTGAGGCATTTACAATGGAAACATCTCATTAAGTACTTGTCAGTCTTAACAGATTTTGGATATTATTCTAGCAACAGGTAGGTATGAAAGATTTTTAAGTAAGGGCACTCTATAATGAAATTTTATTTTAGGAACTGACTCTGGATTCAGAATAGAGAGTATATAATATGTTCCCAAGATCTGGGAAGCATTGTAGCTATTCAAGAACAAATACTTATTGCTTGATCAAGGTAGAAGCTGTAAGTATTGAAGGAAATGTAAAAATTTGAATTTGAATATATGAATATCTAAGATTTTTATTAACAGTAAGAAAAATTGCAATTTTCTTTAGAATGGGCTTTGATATTGTGTAAGCATTATTTATATTTGTGATGGAATTCATCATCATATATACAATTATGAGTTTAATATGAGGTGAATAAGTTGAGCCCAAAAGTAGAATATACTTGTAAGCTTTAAATTTGAATAAGCTCAAAGAGGATCTCCATGACAATACTGGTAAATTCCTCAAAGTTTTTGTTTGTTTGTTTGTTTGTGTAATTTGTTGACAGGCAGAGTGGACAGTGAGAGAGAGAGAGAGACAGAGAGAAAGGTCTTCCTTTGCCGTTGGTTCACCCTCCAATGGCCGCCGTGGCCAGCGCGCTGCAGCTGGCGCACCGCACTGATCGGAAGGCAGGAGCCAGGTGCTTCTCCTGATCTCCCATGGGGTGCAGGGCCCAAGCACTTGGGCCATCCTCCACTGCACTCCCTGGCCACAGCAGAGGGCTGGCCTGGAAGAAGGGCAACCGGCACAGAATCCGATGCCCCGACCAGGACTAGAACCCAGTGTGCCGGCCGCGACATCGGCCTCAAAGGTTTTTTTAACGACATTCTGCCCAATGAAAGATGCAAAACATGTTCTGTGAATAGACATGCTTTCTTTTAGGTTAGAGTTCACTTTTGGTTTTGCACTTTGGAATAATGGTGGGAAATGTTAAAAGTAAGTTTTCAGAATGATGTTAAGTTTTATGCTTCAGAACTTTTCAAAAAATGCTCTTTCTGAAGCTGCAGTTAATGATGTCTTCAGCTCCGCAAATTAAGCCAGTGCCGTTACATCAATGAAAAGAGGTGCTGAGAGATCAAGAGAGAGAGAGAGAATTGTATGAATATTGAATCTCATGGACTATAAACTTTTTTTTGGTCCCTTCAATATTTCATCTCCATAGTTCCAGATATTGAAGGCCAGGTCAAAATTTATAAAAGTATTTCTAGATCAAGGAGAAATTGCCTGTGTGACTTGAGTGTGGTGATGGGATTCCCTGCCTCTCATCACAGAGTTTCCCTGAATCTGGGAAATCATTAACTCCTTTTTTTTGGAAGTCAGCCTGACCAAAAGCTGTACTAGGAAATACAGGAGAAAAACTAATATGATTAGATAAATGGTTAATTAAGCATGATTAACTAAGTAAAAATAATCAAGCCAAATAGTCAATAAATAAAGCAAAATATTAATTAATTGTCTAAATTAAATGTTAGTTTGTAATACCTATGGTCATTTGTATTAATTTCTGCTATTCCTAAAAGAAGCTAGGAAACCACAGCCAGATTTAAGGAAACTAAATTCCACTGTGTGTGCTCCTTTCAATTTTTTCAAACATTTTTTTCTTTCCTTTTTCCATCTAAATCTTCATTTTACTGAGAAATTTATGTTTTAATCTCAGTTGATCTACCAATTAACTGCTGGCACTCCTAAACTGTATTTGTTTCAGCTACCCAAACAAAAGTAAGGCCCGTCAGCTCTTTGTAGGGCTTCTATGGATGGTTTTTAAAGTGATCATTGAGGAACATGGAAAACAGGATGCCATTCTGAGCAGTTGTAAAATCCTGAAAAAAATGAAATTTCAAAGTGACTAATTATTCTCCTTTGGAAGAAAGGAAAATGTCCTTTTTAATCAGATATTTAGTTGAAGAATAACACTGCTAGTATACAGCTTTTACTATCAAAAATCAGGTCAATTTCTACATGTAACATCTGTACACACTGTTCTATTTAGTGATGTTTAAATTTACAATACTGTCACACTTACAAAACAAGAATTTTGAAAGATCATATTATAAACTATTATTTCCTTTCCATATCTACTAATACAAATTGGAGAAAAGTGTTCCTGAGTTCTACCTTTCTTATCTTTAAATATCACTTTCTAAAATCAATCATTTGCTGAATAGATATTTTAAAATGTAGAATTTGTGTATGTGTGTATGTTTCATGATTTTCTATCTCACACTTCTGAAGCCAGAATCTTTAAGTTTCAATTAAAGTGTTAGCATTTGCTGTGGCAGTTAAGCTTCCTAGGATGCCTCCATCCCATACTGCATTGCTTTGTTTCAAGTCCCGGCTAAACTCCAGATGCCAGCTTCCTGCTAATGGGCATACTGGGACACAGCAGCATTGTGGTTAGTTGGGCAATAAATAGGCAGGCAGGAGTTGTGTCACTCTCTCTGCCTCTTAAAATAAATAAATAAATAAATCTATCTATCTTTGAAATATTTTTAAAGCAGCAGCAGCATAAAAAGTAGATTTAGGGGCCTTAGCTGTGAAAGAGTAGGTTAAGCCATCACATGCAATGACCGTATCCCATATTGAAGCACTGTCTCGAGTCCCAGCTACTCTGCTTACCCTCCAGCTTCCTGCTAAGGTGCCTGGGAAAGCAATAGATGATGACCTCAGTGCTTGGGCCCCTGTCACCAGTGTGGAACCAGGTTAGAACTCCTGGCTTCAGGCCAGTGCTGTGGCTCACTAGGCTAATCCTCCACCTGTAGCGCTGGCACCCAAGGTTCTAGTCCTGGTTGGGGTGCCGGATTCTGTCCCGGTTGCTCCTCTTCCAGTCCAGCTCTCTTCTGTGGCCCAGGAGTGCAGTGGAGGATGGCCCAAGTGCTTGGGCCCTGCACCCACATGGGAGACCGGGAGGAAGCACCTGGCTCCTGGCTTCAAATCAGCGCAGCACTGGCCATAGCGGTCATTTGGGGAGTGAACCAACAGAAAAAGGAACACCTTTCTCTCTGTCTCTCTCTGTCTCACTATCTAACTCTGCCTGTCAAAAAATAAATAAATAAAAAGAACAAAACTAAAATACAATTTAAAATAATAAATATGGACATACAGCACAAATGAATTTTAACTTTTATTTGCTTATATCAACCTTTTAAAAAGGATTTATTTATTTGAAAGAATGACTGAGAGAGCAGGAGGGAAAAAGAGACACAGAGAGAGACAGAGAAAGAGAGAGAGATATCTTTCATCTGCTGGCTCACTCCCAAACAGGTTGCAAAAGCCAGGACTGAGCTGGCCTGAAGCCAGCAATTCTTTTTTTTTTTTTTTTTTTAATATTTTTTGACAGGTAGAGTTAGAGAAAGAGAGACAGAGAAAGAGAGACATAGAAAGAAAGGTCTTCCTTCCGTTGGTTCACCCTCCAAATGGCCGCAATGGCTGGTGCTGCGCCGATTCGAAGCCAGGAGCCAGGTGCTTCCTCCCAGTCTCCCATGCGGGTGCAGGGGCCAAGCACTTGGGCCATCCTCTTCTGCCTTCCCTGGCCACAGCAGAGAGCTGGACTGGAAGAGGAATGACCGGGACGGAATCTGGCACCCCAACTGGGACTAGAACCCCGGGGTGCCAGCGCCGCAAGTGGAGAATTAGCCTAGTGAGCCGTGGCACCAGCCGTATGTTCATATTTATTATATATTGTGGAAGACATAAAACGTGCCAACCATTCTTCCGGGCATTGTGAGAACTCTAAAGTAGAAGCATAAATACAATAGTTAGGATGTTGATGGAAATTCAAATTAGTGTGTGTAATGGGGTGGGGTTACATTATATATAGCTGGTAATACAAGAAAATACAACAAAAACAAGAACCAAGAAGGATTTCTGAAGGGGTAATGCTTAAGCTCTTGACGTGAATATAAGGCAGAAAAACAAAATGGAAAATCAAGAAGGATAAAAACAAACTAAGAATAGGAGAAGATGCTATTGAGAAAAAAAAGGATGAGAAAGGAAATTCTAAAATCTTGTATCTGACAAGCAGATAAAAATTAATTTCAACAAATTCTGTCCTGTCTTCTTTCACAGTCTCTAGAGTTAAAGGGCTTCTGATGTCAGGACTATCTTGAAATATTTAACAATGTTTTGCCATAGTAATGACCTATTTTGTGATGCTTGTCGCATGTCAATCCAGCTTTTCATTTTAGTTGACAGTGATAAGGAAATTCACAAAAGAGAAGAGACATAAACTATGAACTGAGTGTGAGAAAACTGCTTGACTACTGAAACTACTTTGTAAAATTAATGAAAACCATTTAACAATTTTAAGGTATCTTTGAATCCTGCATGGTGAAACATACCTTCAAACTAAGATTATTGATATCTGCCATATTGCTTTTTAGAAACCATAGAGAATTGGGCCAGCGTTGTACTATAGTGGATGAAGCCACTACTTGCAACCCATTTGGGTGCTGATTAGAATACCAGATGCTCCACTTCCAATCCAGCTCTCTGCTAATAAGCCTGGAAAAGCAGCGTAAAGTGGTCCAAGTGCTTGGATCCTTGCACCCACTTGAGAGACCTAGAAGTTCCTGGCTCCTGGCTTTGAATCCACCACCTCAGGCCATTGGGGCCATTTGGGGAGTGAACTAGCAGATGAAAGATTATCTCTTTCTCTGTCTCTTCCTCCCTCTCTCCTTCTCTCCATCCCTGTAACTCTGCCTTTCAAATAAATAATTCTTTTAAAAGAAAACCATAAAAATTGAATTTTAATCAATACTAATCATATGTAGAACATTTTTAAAAAATACTAAGCTCTTACTTTTTTATGTCATTATCCTTTTAATTTTGTCATAATTTCCCCATCTTTATAATGAGATATTGACATAAATAATCTCCAAGCCTCCCTTCCAGTTTTATGAACTCATGAATTTTAAAATACTTAAAAAGCATGTTATTTATTTTTTCAATGTCTGATTTTTATTATGACTTGCTTTTTAATGCCAGCAGTAGACATGATTGAAAAGCGCATAAAAAATAGAAAAATTGTACAACAGGTCATATTTAGAAATCCTTTTAAAGAGCAGTTACCTTGGGTTTATATTGATTATTCTACAGTAATAATGCTGATATCTCAGTGGTTTATGATGGCAAAGGTTTTGTTCATTCACACATGTACAACATGATTTGGTAGGTAAACTTTGTTCCATTTTTTTCACTCAGGAACTCAGGCCAATATGTGGTCCAGCATCTTGTGGAACATACTGTCTCCTTATACACTTGTGGCGAAGTATGAGCAATCCTGGTGCTCTTACCTTGTTCCTCTACGTGTCTTTCTGGAAGTGAACACCATAACCTTAACTTAGAGCCAGAATTAGTCCCATGGTGTTCCCTAGTAACAAGATCCTGGGAAGACAAAATGTGCCATAAAAGATGAGCATTAGCCACACCTTCTCTAGAACTATGTAGTCTTAGTAAGAGAAGCTTTTCATACCAAATTAAGTCTCTCCTGGAAAGGAGCAGACTGACCCTAAGAGAATTGACTTCATTAGTCACACAGCATAGGTAGAGGCAAAAATCAGACAGAATTAAATAATCCTAGCTCTCCTTTTATTTTGAGATCCTAAAAATTTGCTCGTAAAGACTCAGAAAACATTCTGCAATACCAAAAACAGAGATGGACAATTTCGGACACCATATATGTCTATCCAATTCTATGCCTTTGATGTTGCAATTTTAAGCCCAAAAACTTCCCAGATGCATTTTCATTCTAATCCTAATTACAGCATTTAATTCTTGTGTCTTTGCCCGAAGCAAAGAAAATAGCCGAGGCCAGCACAATCTGGACAAGATGAACAAAGATTTGATGTCACGTCCTCCATTTACATATTATGCCGATAGCAGAATTATCTTCTTAACACAAGCCCATTACTCATTTTCCTTGGCAAATGTCTAAGTTCATTAGATAGTAACTGCTGACCAGGTGGCAATAGTTGCAGTTTCTCTTGAATGTCATCATATTAAAAGGACTATTGTACTTCCTGACCCTGTCACATCACCACTGTTTTCTCCAAACTTTACTGACAATGCTTCTAGCCATAGAAAGCAGTTCCCTGCTTCATTTTTCTACTCATTTTTTTTCCTTATCTGAATAGAGACAATAAAGAAAACAAATTAACCACATTTGATACCATTTCTCTAAGTCTCATTCTAATACGGCTTTCCTACTGTAACCCTAGTTTTTAATTTTAAGTACATGATTGCTCTTTGATCTGTCCAAGAATTTTAGGGAGAAAGATTTCAAAGATTTCATCTCTCAAGTTGTGTCTAACTGTATCAGCTTTTGCTGACTGTCTGCTCATAGTCTCATTCATATCATTAATGATTGAACTAGAAGTAGAACATCACAATGTCTTCTTCTATTCTTACCTACTCTGTCTAAACATTTCACTGTAGACCCTCTGCCTAATGGCTCCATTGCTTGAGTCATTCTGTATTATATTTAGTCATATGTTTTGCTGCAGCTCTTCTCAAGGCAAGGGATCAGTGGACCAGCCTCCGACAATCCATTAGGAGGTTTTTCCTATCCATCCACCTTCTCATTCCAGTTGGGCAGTGTTACCAATCACCATATCTAATAAACTAAGTTACATTGCACTTGCTGTGCCCATGACTGAAAGTGGACTAGTGCCTTCTTTGACAAGCAGCTTTGGCTTTTTAGCAGAGATTGATTCTTAATCCAGAGAGGTGGATATTAGACATTTCTGACACTTCACTTACCAGTGAAGGAAAAACTTTTTGACTGAATTAGTTTTCAGCGTTTACAATTTCCATACCTGTTATGAGCAGATCCTCTCCCTCTTGGTTGCCCTGTGAGGGAAAGTCAGTAAAATATGTCCCATCACATAGGTGTCAGATGAGCAGCGTTTCATTCCGCTGTGCCTGGGAGCAGCTACCAGGAAAGAGCTTTCTCGGCAAATCAGTGGCAGATTATTCCTTAAAGAAACTGGAGGATGTTTTCTACTTTAGCTAAGGAAGAAAGAAATCTTGAAAAGGAAACGTAAAATGGGAGCTTTAAATGGAAATTCTCAGCTCCGTTTGTAAACTATGTCCTTCCTTGCATCTGAATATTTGAGGAGTTGAAATCATCTTAAGGACTATTTAGAAATGAATTAACTTTGGAAAGGTTTCATCATGCAATCATGACCAACAGCTGAGTATGGGAAGCTCTTTACAGTAGTTTTGGGTGAAACTGAGAGACCTACATTTTATAAACCAGATGATGTAGTTGCGTATTGTAGCTCAGTGTTCATTTCTTGTTTGCTATCCCTGAATCTTTAAGGAAGGTTCGTTTAAGTGTTCCATTCTAACATGCTGTAGATTATTTGAGAAAAAATAATCAAGTAGTCATTTAGGGAACCACAAGGGAGTGCCAATGTATTACCCTGTGTGGCCCATGTAATAGCAGCAGTGATAATATTAATTGCAATATTCAGGATATCTTTTAAGTTCACCTTCTTTAATTTTCTCAATAAGGCTAAGTGATAATATTATTAATAATCTCTTCAGTGGATAAGAAACTAGAGGCACAGAAAAGTTAGATTACTCATTCCAAGTCACATAGTGTTCATTAGAATGCAGACTCTTAAAGGGCAAGGAATTATATTTGATAACACTAAACTCAACCATAGTTTTCTTTATCTTTCTTTCTTTTTTTTTTTTTTGACAGGCAGAGTGGACAGTGAGATAGAGAGAGAGACAGAAAGAAAAGTCTTCCTTTTTCCATTGGTTCACCCTCCAATGGCCGCCGTGGCCAGCACACTGCAGCTGCACACCGCACTGATCTGAAGGCAGGAGCCAGGTGCCTCTCCTGGTCTCCCATGCGAGTGCAAGGCCCAAGCACTTGGGCCATCCTCCACTGCACTCCCTGGCCACAGCAGAGAGCTGGCCTGGAAGAGGGGCAACCGGGACAGAATCTGGCGCCCCAACCAGGACTAGAACCTGGGGTGCCGGCGCCACAAGGTGGAGGATTAGCCTATTGAGCCGTGGCGCCGGCCTCAACCATAGTTTTCTTTCTTTTTTTTTTTTATTTTTGACAGGCAGAGTGGACAGTGAGAGAGAGAGACAGAGAGAAAGGTCTTCCTTTGCTTTGGTTCACCCTCCAATGGCCACCGCTGCTGGGGCGCTGCGGCCGGCGCACCGCGCTCATCCAATGGCAGGAGCCAGGTGCCAGGTGCTTTTCCTGGTCTTCCATGGGGTGCAGGGCCCAAGCACCTGGGCCATCCTACACTGCACTCCAGGGGCACAGCAGAGAGCTGGCCTGGAAGAGGGGCAACCGGGACAGAATCCGGCGCCCCGACCAGGACTAGAACCCGGTGTGCTGGCGCCACAAGGCGGAGGATTAGCCTGTTGAGCCATGGCGCCGGTCATAGTTTTCTATATGATGATTCTTTCTCCTTTGCCTATCTAAGGGAGTAAAAAGTTTGATTTTATCAATAATGACAGTGGGTTTTAACATATCATAACACTGTATCCTAACTAGGCGTGGTTTTGAGGTTCCTTCCTTTACAAACTCTAATGCCAAGAGAATAATTACCTTATCTCTCTCAGTGATCACATAATTAGAATAAATAAATAAATAAATTATCACTATGAAAGTTGGTTTATGCCTAATTAATATCATTTCCGTGAATGTCCTACTTTACTGATGGTGCTTTTTCTTAAGTACCCCTGGCTGATGGAAAAACTCTCAAGCCTTTACTGATTTTTCTAACTAGTGTTCAAAAGGATGGTGTCTTTACAATAATGCTAGTGTTTTATTGGTTTACCTAGGCAGCTGCTTTCAAGGATAAGTTTTCCTTAAGATAATGAGGAAGCAAACTAATAAATTCTAGTGTTTTCAGCAACAGTCTAATTATTCAGTATAAAAAATCAAGGTGAATGATGTTATTGTCTTTATTTAGTATATAAATGGATGAATACCAATTTATCAAACACTTTGAAGAATTAACACATCTACAGCTTCCTGTAGTTTATTTTGTTTCTTCTACTTCAAGTTTTGTTTGTTTGTTTGTTTTAACCAATCTTAGTCTCTGGGGAGATGGCAAGCAATAGAATGTAAGAGAGAGAAATAATTCAAAGACAAAAGAGAGCCTTAGACACAATTCTAGAGGTGAGAAAAGGCAGGAAGCAAGAAAAAGTGCAGTCTGTGCTTGCCATTCTAGCTAATCTGAGCCGGCAGCAGAAGAAGGTTATAGTAAAGGAAGGAGAAATGGAAGCACTGATTACTTTCTGATGTCCCCAGGAATAATTTTCAAAGTCACCCCCACCTTCAAACAGCAGTTAGTATGGATCAAGTGAGTAAATAATAATTAATGTCCAAATGAAGCAGTGTCGGTTAACCTCCCTTGCACTCTATGCTTTAAAAAGTTTTAATGTTCGCAAAGCAATCAACGTTATACACCACATTAACAGACTGCAGAAGAAAAACCATATGATTATCTCAATAGACGCAGAGAAAGCATTTGATAAAATACAACACCCTTTCATGATGAAAACTCTAAGCAAACTGGGTATGAAAGGAACATTCCTCAGTACAATCAAAGCAATTTATGAAAAACCCATGGCCAACATCCTATTGAATGGGGAAAAGTTGGAAGCATTTCCACTGAGATCTGGTACCAGACAAGGATGCCCACTCTCACCACTATTATTCCATATAGTTCTCGAAGTTTTAGCCAGAGCTATTAGGCAAGAAAAAGAAATTAAAGGGATACAAATTGGGAAGGAAGAACTCAAACTATCCCTCTTTGCAGATGTTATGATTCTTTATTTAGGGGAATCCAAAGAACTCTACTAAGAGACTATTGGAACTCACAGAACTCATAGATTTACCTCCCTGTTAGTGTACCTGGGAAAGCAGTAGGGGAGGACCCAAGCCCCTGCGTCCCTGCGCCCCTGCACCCACGTGGGCAACCCAGAAGAAATGCCTGTGTCCAGGCTTTGGATTGGCCCAGCTCCAGCCATTGTGCCCTTTGGGGAGTGGACCAGCAGATGGAAGACCTCTCACTCTTCAGCTGTGCTTCTCTGTAACTCTGCCTTTCAAATAAAGGTAAATCTTCAAAAAAAAAAAAATCTTCAGAAAATTGTTGAATGAATGAATGAATTAGCATTTGAATTGAGTCCCAATATGAAACTGACTAAATGAGAAATATCTGTCCATAAGTCAAAACATAGAATGTGAAACAAACATCTCCCACAGAGGTAAAGACATAGAGATCTACTATGATACAGAAGTGTGATAAGAAAGCTACTTTTCTCGATGTTCTTCAGAGAATGACGACCTGGAGTAAGACAGAATGCTGCCTAAGAACTCCTTTATATCCACTGTTTCTGGATAATAGATAATAAGGAAGTTGCAGAAACTCATTTTTTGAAAAGTATCTTGTTTTTAATATTCAGAGATGTAACAAGGGGCTTCTGAATATTTCCTATTCTTAACATTGCAACTCAAAAAGTTACTATTTTAAGCTTACATTTGTCTTCTTACTATTTTTGAAACCCTGACACAGGGGAAGGAAGAAATTAGCAGTGAGAGAAGATGGAGAGCTATGAGGTTTCATCTGTGACTCAAGCCAGACCTGGACCCATTACATCACTCTCAGTCATCACTGAGCTACTAGGTCTTTGAAAGATGAGATTAGTTGAGTCACCGTGCAACTTGCCACTTGGTTCCTGCATTCTAGGCCAACTTCCTTCTTCAGAGAAGCAGAGATTCTGTCAGTGGGATATAAGGAATGAATTTCAGAACCAATTTTTCCTTAATTTTTTCTTATGGGTGACTGGTTTTTCATATCAAATATAGGACATGCTTTATTCCGTAGTCTCTAGTTATAATACAGTACAGTTCCAGAAATCTGATCATCTGATACCTGTTACTACTCTCCCAATAGCATAAGTGTATATTGAATATCCTTGTTTTTTTTCTTTTTGAGCAAATACATATTCTGACATTGGTTTTCACCCTGACCCATAGTAAAAGTTGTTCCTTCTGTAAGTATCTCAGAATAGGAATACACATGAATGAGTCAAGCAATACTTGATGCTGAGCACACATTTGGCAACAAAGGAAATGAGAAATAGAATACCATATACTAAATAAGTCCTACAATCCCGAGGTCAATTTACATGGTTATGTCTTCTAGTATATACTGGTACTCATTTTACAACTCTGAGATTTATACATTTTTCAAGGACTCTCTAACTCTAGTGGCTGTATAACATTACAGTAGAAAATGCCAGTGACAAAGAAAGAAAATGGCCAAATATTAATGACTTTTATTTATCCACTTAGAGTATTCTTGCTAAACTGTATAATGTTCTCACTGAAAATGGAAGTTTTATCTCCAGGATTTTGGTCAGTTTTCTTGGCGAGTCTGACTGTGACGTTGTTCCTAAATATTTGTGTTGTACATACATGTTAAAGTCACCTCTGCATTTGTCTTCTCTGAGGTTATGGCATGTTCTCATATCTCTGAACTTTTATCCAGATAGCTTAATGCTGCTCAGAGTCTTATTTCATTGGTAGGCCCTATTTTAGACAAGCAAGCTTGCAATATACTAGAAATCCTAATTTTCTGTAGACAGCAACAATTGAGATTTAGAGCTAGTTGTTATAAATTCTTGTTCAGTGACCATCTTTGAACTCATTTTTCATTATTAGTCCCTTTACCAAAAGCCTAAAATTGCTTCTTTCCCCTGGAGGTGATTCTTAATTTATTTGTTGTTCATTAATGTCCTTCATGTAGAGATTCCTACAATGATTGATAAAATTACTTGGATATCATGCCAATACCTATTGCATGTTTTAGCATAATGACTATTGATATGTTCAATTAATTGCACATTAAACTCTGCCAAAACTTTTGAAAGCTTAAAACTATCTTACATATTAATTAGACAATTGCCTATCAGCTAAGCCCAGCATTTTTTTTTACTCAATACAAATGGTTGACATTATTTTGCTTATGATCTCTCCTCTCCTTTTTAGTGAATTTGTCTACTTTTTTTCACCACAACAACTTGATTTAGAAATCCCTAATGTAGCCCTGTAAAAATGAACCTGAATTCTATTTGGTCTCAAGTTCATGTATGTTCTATGATGACTTAAGCCAGTGTCTATAACTATCCAGCTTCTAACTTCTATTTTAAAAAATTATACACACCTATATTTTGTTTATCTAATTCTCTCACTTGCTTTCCTTCTCAAATAAAAAAAAACCAGAAAGTTCAAATATGAAATATAGCCTTTAAGAAGGGTGAATGTGTAATTCAAAAAGTTTCAGTGGATGAATTTAATGTGCAAATATATTCCTTCCTTGATTAAAAATATGATTCCCAATCATGCTGGTGCTAAAGATTCCTGGTTATCTTATATTGTTTCCCTTTATCAGGATTCAAGTGATTCTCTTTAAATTTATCCTAAGGAGATGTATATATATTTATATATATTATCTATAGTTTAATATATTATATATGTATATATTATATATTGTATATATTTATATTTATATAAATATATAATTTTATATATTTATTTTATATATTTATGTTTTATTTATATAATTCATATATAATATATTTACATTTTATATTTATATATTCTATATTTATATTTTATATATTATATGCTATATATATCCACATATGCATTTCACATTTTAACACATATGCATGTTTACATAAATAAATTTATATAATACACATGTATACAGACATATGTATTTAGATTCTTTTCAATAGAAAATTGGAGGAATTTGTAGGTTGTTTAAAAGAAGGGGGAGAGGTGAGGTGAGGTAAAGAAGAGACACTAATAAATAATCAGAAGTTAGATATACAGGAGAAAAGTTTACAGTTTTACCAAAAATTAAAATTATCAGCCTACTGTTAGTATAACAGTTGCTCTTCTCAAAAACATTGAAGATTTACTAGTTCAAACATCCTGGCTTGTACTAATACTGGAAGATAAAAATGTGTCATGTACCTCATTGTAATTGCTTACAGATCAATACAACACAGAATCAAAGATTCAAAAGTCTCTTTTCTATGGTTTTTAAACATCATTATTCTTAAAGGAGTTCTGTATTTTTCATAGCTAATAAGTGTGCTGTCAAGTTTATGGACATTTCTGTATTATTTCAAAAATGGTAATTTCTGATTTTCCGTAAAGGGATTTTATTATGTTATGCAAGACTATCTCATCATTGCGTTGAATTTGCTGCCACTATTTTCCTTCTTTCCTTCTTGTGAATATGTTAAGCACCTGTCAATGCTGGTAATGTATCCTTTGAAGAAAAATTTTGCTTGTTCTGGTCAATCTTCATCATCAGAATTTTTTTCCAAAAAAGTAAACTCTAATATTTTTCTTTTTTTAAATTGTGTTTCAAATGGAACAGAAAACTAGCCTTTACAAAGTTCTTTTTCTCTCATTTCTCTTTTCTGTCATCAGCTTCACCTACTTACATCTTGATATTACAAATTCTCTGTCATCTCAATTTTTAGAAGAGGAAAAAGTTAGTGATTACAGAACTAAGATAGATCTTGTGTCCAATCTGTGTTGTATTCCTTCACTTGTAGTCACATACCATAATCATCAATCAACAAGTTCATGACATATATTATGACTGTATTGGGATACAGAGAAGGTGTGTTGTTAGTTCTCCCCTTCTTCATATACATACCTTCCCAAAAATCAATCCATTTTCACTTGTGACATATTATTGACTTTTATTTATAAGTGTTGGATTTGTTGAAAATCAATACATTCTAGACTAAAAACTCAGGCTAATATCTCAATTTAATCTCACAAATTGATGAATTTATGCTTTTCTCATTAATAAACTTAATTTATGTCACTGTTGTGCATATACTTGGATAATCCATATAACTCTTTATCCAAACCAAATTTTCCCTATCAGCCAGGGTCCCTACATCTGTGACCAGACTTTTTTTAATTGCCAATGGGCAGGATCTCTTACTTCTTGAAATTGCTGCAGAATTTATCTGTTGTTAGATTCTTCAGACATAATGTGAATGACCTAGTCTGGATAATTAATACAATTTTAAGGTAGTTCATTTTTGTAGCTTTATTTATCTTTGTTAGAACAGTGCATGTGGTCAACAGGCCATAAATGAGTTTGATTAATATATTAAAATTATCTCGCAATATTATTTTTGTAATAAAATCCAACAATTTAATCTTTTATAATATTTATAATCCATAGTCCAAATGCTTTCATTGAAAGTATTTGAGACAGAAAAATTAAAGAAGAAAATGTCTTTAAGCATTTTAAATTGTCAAATTCATTTATGGTTGTTAGGAAAAGAGGTGCAGAATAGAGAAGAGGCAGTATACTAATCAACAGCCAAACTGAATTTAATCAGATAAAGTAAATTACGTAGAGGCAGGTGACCAACTGCCAGCATGCACATTCATAGACCACATGGCAGAAGGCCCTGACTCCAGGGGCCGGGCCTTTTTATATTTCAGGGGGGTTAGAGAATTGGGGTGGCAATGGGGGGCCAGCAGACAGAGGTAAATTCTTGAAACTGGTCTTTTCAGGTGGCTCTGTAGGGCCTTGGGAACCTGGGAGAGAATACAAGGGTGGGGATGAAAGCAATAAGGTGTGATACCCAATTAAAATTAAGGGTAAGAAATAAATTCCAATGTTTAGCTATCTTTACAAATTGTTTAGTTTTGTGAAGTTCTCTAATATTCAGAAAAGGAATCTTCACCACTTAACTTTGTTTGGGGAATAACAGATATATAATGGAAACTGAAATGTTTCAATAGATGTTATAAAGAAATAGCTGTCATTCGGTTCCCCTTTTTATATGCCAAAGAAAGTTGGTAAAGGAAGTAAAATCTGGAAAAGAAGGGGTATTATTAACACCTATTGCTTTTTCTGAACAATTAAAATAAATAAAATAGAAGCTAATAAAATAAAGAGTGAGAAGGGGAGAAAGAGAGAAAGGAAAAAAAGAATCTTCCATCCACTGGTTCACTCCCAAAATGGCTGCAAAGGCTGGAGTTGGGCTGATCTGAAGTCAGGAGCCAGGAACTTCTTCCAGGTCTCCATGTGCATGCAGGAATCCTGGGACTTGGGCCATCTCCCATTGCTTTCCCAGGCATATTAACATGGTGCTGGATCAGAAGTGGTACAAGTGGGACATGAATCTTCACTCATATGGGATATCACTACTGCTGGTGGAGCCTTAACCTTCTACACCACAGCACTGGCTCTGAATATTCTGAAACTTTAAAGTTTCAGAAATTTGTATTAATAAATTTGATCATTTGCCCCTATTAATGCTTTCACTACTAATGTTTATAATTGTCTGATGAGTCAATGAAAATCAAATACACACAAGGGAAACATGCTCGCTGGATAGCAATAGGCAGAGACCCAAAGTTTAGAGGTGTATTAGAACACAGTGTCACCAAAAACACCCAAATATGAGGTAGATATTGGATTTAACTAATGTTGTATAGGCTGTAGAACATAAATCTATAGTCAGTAGAGTATAGCACTTACAAAATAGAAAATAAAATTAGGCTAATTTATAAATGCATTACATAGTAAATACATACAGGATAAGTGAAAAGTAGCTAGGCTTTCTGATATGAAAGTATCACTATGCCACCTTTTGTTTTATTTTCCCCAATAAGGGACATAATTTGTTAAGCAGTTAAGATATTTTCTAGAGTGATAGTTCAGCTCTGTATGATGAGTATTTTCTTAGCATAGTTATAGTTGTAAAACATGGTCTCATTGGAAATATTAAGTTACATTTGGTTACTTGAAACAAAATAATTAGAGCTCACTTAAGCATTTTAAATTATAAATTATAGTGTAGCATTGGATTACTTCTGCCTCAAAATTGGAAAACTGCTAACAATTCTGGCATCATACTTTTATACCTTTTTATCACCTTTATTTTAATTCCCTCTTGGCAAAATCTGCTTCTGCCTTCTCATCTGTGAGGCAGTATGTGGTAGCCAACAGCACACATGCATATGTGTCATGGAGATGACTTTCTTTCATTCTCTGTTCATCTTATGGTCCAATAATTAAGAAAGAGACTCCAGCCCAACTTTGGAGAATCCCTCCATTGAAAAATCTTGTCACACAGCAGTGAGATCATCTAACATAAATGTAACTGTAAGAGCCTTTCCTCAAAACTGGGATAAATAGACAGTCTGCAAGAACTGGAGGTGACTCTACTTCCAGGCTGATTAGCATAGTCTTGAATGTGCAGTGGTCATCTGACACTGGTTATACATGCATAAGAACATGTTTTCCAGACAGTTCACTAATTTTCATTGAATTATTTGCCTGATAGTATAAACACAGAAAGTATTCATTCAGAGAACAGTCTTTTGATTTACCCATCACTGACAAAATGTATGAAAACTGTTATATAATATATATTGAAATATAAGCAGTGATTATGTTCAGATATGAGGAATACATTTTTAATCATTTTGGTCCAGTAGAACTTATGTCAAATTATACTTGGTCTAATACAATTCTTTTTTTCCTAAATATTAATATTGGGCATGCCAAAATCAAAGATTATATAAAAGTGAAGTATATACACATTGCTAGATATAATCTTTAAGTTGAAAGCATTATTTTTAATTATATTTAGTCTTTAAAAATTTTTTCTTGTTTTATTTCATGTATTTAATGTATACAGATTTAGAAACATAATGATATTAGAAACATAATGGTATTTCCCACCCTCCTGCCAATGCTCCTGCCCTTCTTCCTCCTTCCTCTCTGATCCCCTCTTTTGATTTTTACAATGATCTACTTTATACTTTATTTTAGTTTTTGATTTAGTTTACTTTACACTTTATATTCATTAACCCTACCCTAAGAAAATATTTCTACATATAGTAAGAAGAAATTCTATTCCTCAACAGTAGAGACAAGGAATGTAAACAATCATTGAATCTCCAAATGTCTATTTTACTCTGATACATTACATTTTGTGTACTAACTGCAAATAGGGAAAACATATGGTATTTGTATTTTGCAGCTGTCTTATTTCACTAAGTATGTTAGTTTCTAGTTGCACCCATTTTGTTGCAAAAAACAAAATTTCATTTTTTAAGGCTAAATAGTAATCCATAGTGTATATATTCCGCATTTTCTTTATCCAGTCATCAGTTGATAGAACTCTGAGTTGATTCCATATCTTTAGCAATTGTGAATAGTGCTATGATGAACATAGGGGCACAGATAACTGTTTCATAAGCTCATTTCATTTCCCTTGGGTAAATTCCCAGGAGTTGGATAGGTGAGTCATTTGGTAGATTTATTTTCAGCATTCTAAAGTATCTCGATGCTTGTCTTTCACAATGGCTGTACTAGTTTACATTCCTGCCAACAGTGGATTAGGGTACATTTTTCCCCATATCCTCAATAGCATTTATTTTTTTGTTTTGTTTGATTTCTGTATGGTAATAATTCTAACTGGGGTGAGATAAAACCTCATTGTGGTTTTGATTTGCATTTACCTGATGTCTAGTGATTCTGAGCATTTTATATGGGTCTGTTGGCCATTTGAATTTCCTCTTTTGAAAAATACCTATTTGAGTCCTTTGCCCATTTCTTAATTGCATTTTTTGTTTTGATGTTGTTGAGTTCTTTGAGCTCTTTATAGATTCTGGATATTATTCCTTTATCACCTTCATTCTTGCAAATATTTTCTCCCATTTTATCAGTTGCCTCTTCACTTTACTGAGTGTTTCCTCTGCAGTGCAGAAGCTTCTCAGCTTAATGTAATCTCATCTGTCAATTTTGGCTTTGACTGCCTGTGCTCCACGGGCCTTTTCCAAGGAGTCTTTGCCTATGCCAATGTCTTACAGTTTTCCCAATGTTCTCCCTAGTAATTTAATTGTATCAGGTTGTAGATAATTTTAAATTTTATTTATTTTCACTCTATTTGAAAGGCAGAGAGAGAGAGAGAAGAGAGAGAGATAAATGGGGTGGCGGATGGTGGATCTTCCATCTTCTATTACATTCCCCAAATACCCTGAAGTGCAGGGATAGGCACCCGAAGCCAGAAGCTTAGAGCCCTATATGGGTCTTCTATATCCTTTACCTTCCTGCATGTATGTGGATGAGCAGGAGGCCAGAATCAAGATCTCTCAGTAGAATTTGAATCCACGGACTCCAATATAGGATGCAGGTGTCTTCAAGCAGCATCTAAACTCCTGAGTCACATATGCTTCATTATTTTTTAAAGTAAGACATCATTTTCTTTACAAATACCTAGGGAGAATGATTACCCAATCTATTATTTTTTTTACAGGCAGAGTGGACAGTGAGAGAGAGAGAGACAGAGAGAAAGGTCTTTGTTTGCTGTTGGTTCACCCTCCAATGGCCACTGCGGCCGACATGCTGCGGCCGGGGCACTGCACTGATCCAAAGGCAGGAGCCAGGTGCTTCGCCTGGTCTCCCATGGGGTTCAGGGCCCAAGCACTTGGGCCATCCTCCACTGAATTCCTGGGCCACAGCAGAGAGCTGGCCTGGAAGAGGGGCAACTCGGACAGAATCCGGCACCCCGACCGGGACTAGAACCTGGTGTACCAGCGCCGCTAGGCAGAGGATTAGCCTGTTGAGCCATGGTGCTAGCCCCCATTCTATTATTTTCAATACTTAACACTCATTTATATACAGTTACCCAGAGTTTACTTCTTTTAACAGAAGCCAAAACTTCAGACCAGGCTTCAATGTGTTTGAAAGACTTGCTCAGCAATTTTTTTTTTTTTGACAGGCAGAGTGGACAGTGAGACAGAGCGACAGAGGGTATGGTCTTCCTTTACCATTGATTCACCCTCCAGTGGCCACCACGGCAGGGGTGCTGAGGCCAGCGCACCACGCAGATCCAAAGGCAGGAGCCAGGTGCTTCTCCTGGTCTCCCATGGGGTGCAGGGCCCAAGCACTTGGGCCATACTCCACTGCACTCCTGGGCCACAGCAGAGAGCTGGCCTGGAAGAGGGGCAACCGGGACAGAATCTGGCGCCCTGACTGGGACTAGAACCCAGTGTGCTGGTGCTGCAAGGCAGAGGATTAGCCTATTGAGCCGTGGCGCCAGCTTTGCTTAGCAATTTATAATAAACCACTTAGAGGTAAAGGATTCTTACTTCAATAACAGGGTTCTATTTTTTCTGTGATATCTAAGATGATTTGTCAATGAGGAGATTAAATGTTAGAAAAATATATAGACCGGTGCCATGGCTCAATAGGCTAATCCTCCATCTGCGGCGCTGGCACCCTGGATTGTAGTCCTAGTCGGGGTGCCAGATTCTGTCCCGGTTGCCCCTCTTCCAGGCCAGCTCTCTGCTGTGGCCCAGGAAGGCAGAAGAGGATGGCCCAAGTGCTTGGGCCCTGTACCCACATGGGAGACCAGGAGAAGCATCTGGCTCCTGGCTTCGGATCAGCATGGTGCACCGGCCCAATGCACCAGCCATGGAGGCCATTGGAGGGTGAACCAATGGTAAAGGAAGACCTTTCTCTCTGTCTCTCTCTCACTGTCTACTCTGCCTGTCAAATATATATATTCATATATATATATATATTCATATATATATATGAATATATATATATATATATGAATTTTAAAAGTGTCTCCTGCGTGTCTATGCGCTCTTTATCCAACATCTGACTTATTGCTGACATTCAGCTGGGAGTCATAGCAAGAAAGCAAAGCTACTTCTGTTTCTTGCACCTTTTCCCATCTGTTTCTCCTGCCCACCCCCATTCTGTGATATTCTGCACATTTAAAGATTTATTTACGTATTTGAAATACAGAGCAACAAATACAGAGTGTGAGAGGATGAGGGGGAGAGAGAGAGACAGAGAGACGGAGAGAGAGAGAGAGAGAATCTTCCATCTGCTGGTTTACACCTTAAATGCCTGAAAAAGCTGGTCTGCATTAGACCAAAATTGGGTGCCAGGCATGCTATCTGATGTAGCAAGGGCACATGTACTTGAGCCATCTTGCACTGCCTTCTCAGTCACATTAACAGGAAGTTGGATTGAAAGCAAAATAGGCAGGACCTGAATTGGCACTTTGAGATGGGATGCCACTGTCCCAAGCAGTGGCTTAACTTGGTGCCCCTCAACATCCAGACAGTCCTGCACATTAGCTCACAAGCATAGAGACATGCTTTTCTTGAATGGACATTCTATTCAACTGAAATACGTGTGTAGACCATAGAAGTATAGATCCTGCAAATCCTGTGCTTTGCGAATATTCCTGAAACTTTGATACTTTGGTTTATATTTTTCCTGACTCTTACTGTTATGATGGGCAGTCCATCAGTTTCTAGAATTGTGATTAAAATTGTGTATAGAGGCATTTACCAGTTTGAAGAATAACACTGGAAATATGTTAGCTAATTTTGATGGAGAGAAAATTTATACTTACAAATATAAGCCAGTTTTTGGAACTGCACAATGTATTCATTTAGGTGACCAGCTTAAAAAAACTATGGAATCATAGCTATAAAGGATCACATATATTCTAATGATGAACTTTAATAAAACAAAAAAAAATGTCTGACAGATTTAAAATATTATCATTCTTTCCAGTTTGATATTTGTGACAGAATGATAATCTCTGAACATTTAAAAAGAACCACAAAATATTAAATGTTTAAACCTTACTGCTTCTCTTTATGTAAGAAATAAGTGTGGACTGAAGCCTTGGCTCAATAGGCTAATCCTCTGCCTTGCGGCGCCGGCACCTCGGGTTCTAGTCCTAGTCGGCGAGCCGGATTCTGTCCCGGTTGCCTCTCTTCCAGGCCAGCTCTCTGCTGTGGCCCAGGAGTGCAGTGGAGGCTGGCCCAAGTCTTTGTGCCCTGTACCCTCATGGGAGACCAGGAGAAGCACCTGGCTCCTGGCTTGAATTAGCGTGGTGCACTGGCCACAGCGCACTGGCCGCAGCTGCCATTAGGGGGTGAACCAATGGTAAAGGAAGACCTTTCTCTCTGTCTCTCTTTCTCACTGTCCACTCTGCCTGTCAAAAAAAAGAGAAAAGAAATAAGTGTGTTAGACAAAAGGCATAATATTTTAGTCAAATTTTTTGGTTGATTGACATATATCACTTCTTTCCTTTAATTTTTTATATCAGTGCTAATATATAACTAGAAATGTCACATTAAATATATTAGCAGCTAAAATATGCCTGTTAATTTAACATAAATAATTTATATCTAGAAAAGCCATATTCATACATATCAATAATAGCACACTAAAAGAAAAATTACTGTGACCTGTGTAGAATTAATAGATACCATGTTAAGGCCTGATTTAATTTTGGAAACAGAATAGGCTTTTGAATGTATTCTAGACTGAAAAATAGGATGACATCACTTATTAACTCAATCACTGAACATGTTATTTACTCTGTTGAGACTCAAATGTTTCTTATTACTGGTCATTAGTAATCAATACTTTTCAAGTTATGATGAAGATTAGATGACAAAATTGTATAATATATAGAATAATTGTATCGTCTAAAAATAATGCTTTTCTTTCCTTTTGACTAAAGATGCATGTTAGGAAGAAAGTCATAGTTATTACTCCTTGTTCTGTTGGAATTATTGTTCATCTCAAGGGTCAATTATCTTGGATAAATAAAAATGGATAATTTTATGTTAATGTCTAAGAAGAATTTCCAGAAACTTCTTTGTAGATTTCTTCAAAATCCACTCAAATCTGCAGCAAACTTTTTACCCTATTAGGTCAATGTGATAACTATAAAATTTGCGTGTATGTGCAAAAAAAATAGCCATGACACTCTCAAAGAGTCAACTTGGGAATAATATCACTCCACTCAATAGCAGCAATCATTACACTAATAGCAATTCAAATAACTGGCCGGCGCCATGGCTCAACAGGTTAATCCTCCGCCTTGAGGCGCCGGCACACTGGGTTCTAGTCCCGGTCGGGGCGCCGGATTCTGTCCCGGTTGCCCCTCTTCCAGTCCAGCCCTCTGCTGTGGCCAGGGAGTGCAGTGGAGGATGGCCCAAGTGCTTGGGCCCTGCACCCCATGGGAGACCAGGAAAAAGCACCTAGTACCTGGCTCCTGCCATCGGATCAATGCGGTGCGCCGGCCTCAGCGCGCCGGCCGCGGCAGCCATTGGAGGGTGAACCAACGGCAAAGGAAGACCTTTCTCTCTGTCTCTCTCTCTCTCACTGTCCACTCTGCCTGTCAAAAAAAAAAGCAAATTACAATGCATTGGTGCAGAATTAAAGTAGAAGAGTGAATTTAGATGGAATGGCTTGAAATAAACACATACATAAATTCAAACTCATTGAATGACAAAGGTGGTGCTCCAGAAAGGAAAGATTATTCAATAAACAATGCTGTTCCTCTTGGATATTCATATGGGAAAAATCAAAATGCATGCCTTTCTCACACCATATTTGAAGATAAATTCCAAATGGTTTCAAAAATATAAATGCCAAAGGCAAGTTGTAAGAATTTCAAAAATCAAATAGTGTCTTCAAAATCCTAGAGTAATGAAGCATCTAACAAGCTCTAATATGTACAAACTCTGGAGAAAAGTGAAACTTTTTCTTAAGTCTGCTAGACTTAAGATCTTATTATGATTTAAAAGATCATTAAAAGTAGGGGTAAGCTGCGAATCAGGAGATCTTACTTTCAACACTTAACTTGCAAGACTTAAATTAATGCAGAGATTAAGGTAATAGAGTGAATTCAGGGGGTACATACAAGATAGTTGAAAGATACTTGTGGAGTTCCATTTCTTAAATTGTCAGTAATTGAGCATTTATTCAATTATTGTTCTGTGAAATGTTCATATAGGCCTTATACATGTTTTTCTATGTTACTTAAAAGTGAGAGTAATAAAAGCTTACAGTAAAAAATAACTAAAATCTTTCCTTGCTGATCTGATTCAAGTAAAGAGCTGTCTGATTGCCAAAAAATGGCTCACAACTTATTGCTTCCAAATGAACTTGTTCTGTTGTGTTACTGTGTCACTTCAAATAAACTCATGATTTATGTATTCAGTAACAATACTCTGGATCCCTCATTTGTTTTTCTGCTTTTTTGCACATTTTTTAGGGCATCAGAGATCTTTAGGAAATCAAATATATCAGGATACTAATGTATAGAATATCGTACCTCCCTCAATAAATCAATAAAATCAATAGGATAATGCTGAAGTATGTGAAACAATTTGTGCTGAATCAAGCGGAGATCCTGTATATAATACATTAATTTATGATTCAGAAATCAGGATCTCAATGGATGTGAGAACTCTTGAAAATGCTGTGATTTTAGCAATCAGAGTGCTTCCCTTTTTTCTAGAAATGAGTTAGTTTCTATCCTATGTTAGCATTTCTTGTGTTTGTAGGGGGCTGGTTTTGTTGTGCTATCCATCTTTTCTGGTTCCGTGTCAAATATGAGAAAGTATATGTGTATGCACATGCACATACACACCACAGGCAATCGTACATTTGTGTAAGTTCAGGTATGTGTATGTGTTACCGAGTTAGCTGAGACATTCCATAGAGTATCCAATAATTATTAATATTTATATTTACTTATTTCATGGTAAATGTTGGGAATAGACAGGACCTAAAATAATTTTCAAAGCTTACAATCTCTGCAAATGTGAATTCAGACTTATAGGGTACAATAGATTTTCAAAGAATAACAAATGGATAAATTGTCAGGATGAGAAACATTTTCTCTATGAATGGGAAGGATTTTAATATGATCATTC
Source organism: Sylvilagus floridanus (assembly GCA_949820135.1). Classification (NCBI taxonomy): domain Eukaryota; kingdom Metazoa; phylum Chordata; class Mammalia; order Lagomorpha; family Leporidae; genus Sylvilagus; species Sylvilagus floridanus. The sequence continues at coordinate 35,094,440 of OX463245.1, read as the reverse complement.
ATCATCCATTTCTGCTGATCCTCTGCTCATATGTTGTGTGATAGACTAGAATGTGTTACTGGTGACAAAGAAAGAGTTAGTTCTTTTATTGCTAACATTTATAACTCTTCTAGAAACAAATTCTGACAAGCAGAGGCTTAGTGAGATGTTAGCTATTCATTTCTTTGAAATGTTTCATGTATACATTACTTACATCTTACTCTATGCGTTAACAAACACGATAAGAATACATTGCTGGTGACAAAGCTGAGCTGCCTTTTCATGAATCAATAATAGCTAAGACAAATCACTTATATTTTAATAGATTATTTATTCCAGCAAACTAAAAAGAAAAGAAGAAAAATATTAATATTTCTTATTAAAATTATGGAACCAATTTCATTAAATTTCATTAACTATTGGAGAAACATATTAGAGTAATTAGAATTTTAATGAGTGAGTTTTCTGAATATGCGTATTGGAAGAAGAAATCAGGAATCATAAAAGAATAAAAAGGCCTTCAAACCAAACCTTTATCCACTGTTCAGTTCAATGAACTGAGTGATGAATGTATAACTTACTCACTGGATATGCATTTTTTTCTAACTCTCTTTCTTTGAAGCATTAAAGTGAATAGTAGTTGTTAACATATGCAGCTATATTTAGTGAATTTCTGTTGCAGCCAAAATATTGCATGGTCTTGTTGTAGTCAAAATATTCAGTGGTCTTAAGACATAATTGCAAGTGAAATGATAATTGCTTGGGTATGGTTTTTTTCATTAAATAAAGCATATAAATAAATATATAAAAGTGCCTATCAGACCAGGTAAAGAAGATATGGTAAATTGCTTCCTAGATGATTCTTCATTAGTAGTAGTAGCAGTAGTAGTAATAGTAGTAGTGGTAGTAGTAGTAGTAGTAGTAGTAGTAGTAGTAGTAAAAACAAACTACTTTCCCATGGGATTTACTTCTGGGCTCTATATATGAAACCTAACAGTTAGAGGATTATGTAACTGAAAATCATCTGCAAACTTCCTATTCAATGGATGAATAATCTGACTCCCAAAGACTTAAAGGGATCTGTCCAGGGCCAAACACCCATACTTCAGTACACAGCAAGATCAGTGTTAGATTTTTTTTTCTACCTTTACTGAAGTTTTTCTCTTCTTTCTCTGCCATCTCTCCTTTCCCTCCATCACTCCCTTTCTTTCTTCCTTCTCCTCTTTCATTCCCATTACCTTCTTTTCTCTAACTTTCTCTCAACTTATAAATTCATTATTTTCTAGTTTATCTCCCCTCATTTTCTCTCTGTCTTTTCTTTATCTCTAAGTCTTAACATTTGTGTAAAGGAGAAAAATAAATTGTGTGGATAGGCATATGTTTAAACCTGTTTAGGACACAGACATGCCATTTAAGAGTGACTGGGTTGGATATCCAACTCTACTCCTGATTCCAGCTGCCTGCCAGTGTGCACCCAGGGAGGTAGCAGGTGATTGCCACACACACTGAAACCTGAATTGAGTTTCCTGCTCCCAGCTTTGACCTTTACTAGCCCTGGTAATTGAGAGCACTTGAGAAGTGAACCTGCACACCTCTTTTTCACGCTCCCTTCTTTAACATAAATCAAAAAATAATAAAAAATAAACGTATAATAATAAAATTAAATAACATAATGAAATTAAATTAATAAAATATAAAATAATAATTCCATAAGATATTTGTCATTAAAAATAAGTTTCACTTTAAATATATGTAAAAAGTTCTAAGTATATCAGACATAATTCATATCAAAATCTTTGAGAAGTCTTACAATAAAAATACCTGTTTTTTTTTTCAGTTGTCTAAGCATAACCGCTAAACTTGTATGTGTTTGTAAATGCTTCCCCTCCCATGAAGCTTATTTATTTAATATATATGTTTTAAATACCATTTTTATTCCTGCCACTCTACCTGAAGCTTCATAATTGTATACTCCATGTATGTCTTCTGTTCCTCACACATTCACGTATATCTGACTACACATCAATACCTCAACCTATCATAGTCTTTGAAACTGCTACCATTGGTCAGGACTGTACTCCTTCATATCATATCAAACTCCAGCAGCCAGATTAAAACATTCATTTCTGTAAAACTTAGGCCAAAATTCCTTCTCCATATCAAAAATTAACTTTATTCATCTCTGATATTTTTCTGTTTCATTCAGGCACACTGTACCATATTAACTCTTCCATCCTTTCTCTCATTGTGTCCTGGATCTTCGTAGGTAACTACTTAATTAGCTTTACATCAATACCTGGTATTTACACAATGCCTAATAGTATATTATGTGTGAAAAAGTTTCTTAAAGGGAATTTTATGTTGAGTGGAAGACTTAGAACGTTTTGAGCAAACGTGAATCAGAAACTTCGGATCCTTTTAGTTTCACATACCTCTTGTTCTAGATATTGTTTTAGCGGCCAATTTCGCATTGATTTAAAGCACTTTCAAACATTTCATTCAAAAGTGACAACAGCCTGAATCATTTTCAGGCAGAGTTTCTAACCCATGTGCTACTCCCTAAAATCTGCAGATGGACAACCCAATGCTCATTAGGAATTTTAGGTCTGAGGAGTGAAACTCTAGAGGCTAATAAATTATGTCCTTTCTTACTCAATGCTACCCCTATGGAAATTCATGAAAGTTATTTGGTAATGGTTCCATGAAATTGCACAATAAATTGTTCTTGATGTAAAGCAACTTGAGAATGTCACAGCATATTATTTCCCCTCCTTTCTTCATCCCCATAACCCTTCATTCCTCCCTCCCAACCTTGTACTTTTTAATGTAGTAGTAACTCATACACTACATGTTTCAGGTTCTTCTTTGTGGGAAAACCAGATAATATCCAGTAACTTGAATGTTAGCTATTATCTAATTAGCCTCATAAATCCCTCTGTGACTGTCTCTTGAAGAGTGAAGGCAAGTCTTTTCCAGCTGTGATCAAACTAGCGTTAATGAACCCCACATTTATTCACTCTCATTCTATCATAAATACATCCAATCTTATAATTCCACAATTTCTGTTGCTTTCTAATTCTTCAAAATACTATTTCCAATATACAGTTACTATTATTGGTGTTCTTAATGAAGTCATCATGATTCTGTGGAGAGATTATCACACCTATCATCAGTTTGGAGGTTGGTCACAACACAATACTAACAGTTGAAATTCTCCAGGTACTGTTTTGTACATGAGCCTGGTAAAAATATGCCCTACCTATTTTTAACACATTAACTTGTTTTAAAATTTTCTAATTTCAGCAGAACCAAAAAAAGAGTATGTAAATGATTACTGTGCTCTTAAAAAGAAACTTAATAAAGTCATGTTACCCTGAAAGACAAACCAATAATAAAATGATGCAGGGAGTGGTGATACTGTCTTGTGGATATTTCTTTTGGTAGTTGAATGATGATACCTAAAATAATACTATCTCCAAGCTGAAAATCAATCTCTGTCAAGGCTCAAGTATTTCTCTTTTAATCTGGTATGCCACACTTTAAATACTGTTAATCAAGAAATTGAGTTAAAATGAAAGAATGCTCAAATTCTGAGAGATACAATAAAAGAATGATAGAGGGTACGTTGAGTGAGATCATTAGTATCTATAAAAGACCCAGGAAGTTGTGAAAATCAGATAAAATAACAGCTGAAATTTTTATAATTGTTATCAGAAAGAACAAAATATATTGAAAATCTACTATGGGTCAAGGTGAAAAATCATACATAACATGGGATTCTAGGATGACTAAATTATATCTGAAATAAAGAGCTGACTTGTATTAGTTATTTCACATGATTGGTGAAATATCCAAAGTTAAAAATAAAACCCCTGATTCATCAAACAGGCTAGATGGAAAAAATCAGGAAAATAAATTATTTATTAATACATTTACTCACATTCATGCACATTCATGCAGTGAATGTTTGCTTTGGATAAGACATTTCTTTAGTACCTCAGTATTCAGTGGTAAAATGAAAAGATACGGTTTTTAAAATCCCACCATGGAACATCCAGTTTATTTAAATGAATATTAAAAAATTAAAAATAATGAATCTGGTAATATAGTTACCAATTCAATGTGTTCTAAAAATAAATTTCAAGGCAACCAATTTAGATGGGAGTATAGGAGCATAAAGAAAGAAACATTAAGCAATATATATAAATATGTATGTATATATGTTTCTTCTCATCTAAATTGTCGTGCAGTAGCTGAACTAATAGAATGTTGTATAAAGAGAAGTTTTAGTGTGGATAGATGTATAAACCAGATGCTTTAAGACACTAGAAGAGCTGCTGTTTAGAGCACAGTTAGATTTAATGATTTGGGATAGAAGCATTCTGTAGTTCTTCTGTGACAGTTAGTTGTCAAAATACACAAAGTTGTAGAAAAATTTACTTCAGCCCCAAATTCTTAAAAACCTTCAAAGTTATAACTGCCTAAAATTGCAGTGATTCACAAGGTAGTGAAATATCACGCAAAATATAGAAACAGATGCCATGTGACTAGAATGAGTTAGAGATTTGTAGCTTTCTTTTCACTTTTAAGTATATATTATACTATTGTATTTCATATGAAGATGCATTTGTCACTCAACAACAATAATTTTTTAAGTTCCATATCATACAGATCCCCAATCTTCCATACATATTTACAAGCATAGTTACTACAGCACCATTATCCTTTGAATCAAATTAGTTTCAATCAAATTCCATCAATCTCATTGTGGCTGGGAGTTTTCAGAAGTATTGAAACATGGATTATGATGAAGACTACTACCATGTACAGTTATCGTTGGCTTTATGACAGTACAGTATAGTTTTAAAAGCATACCCTGAAGATTCATATTGCCTGGTTGCAAAATCCTATTCCATTTTGGTGTTTTTTCAACAAGATATCAAACTACCATAACCCCTAATTTCATCATTTTCTCAGGAAAATGAAAGAAGTACACATCTTATAAGATATTGCTGAAGACAGAATAAGATAATAAGTACTAAAATAAAATTTTATTATTATTAATATCTTCATTTTCTTTCCAATATGATGGCTAAAACATTTTGAAATGGCAGATGGATTGAAATCACTATATCTAAATAGAGTTCATAGCATTTACTTTTGCCATTTCAAAGAATTTACAATATGTTTAGTGAGAAATATATTTCCATGTTTTAATGTTAATAGTGTGGAAAAGTGGCTAATCTATAACAAAAATGAATGATGTGACTTTGAAAACAAATTATGTCCAAATACATCAGATATAAATTTTACAAAATAAATTATAACAACTCATCACCACCCATAAATAAACTTATCAAATATTCAGAGCTAAATTGTAATTAGACCTAAGAGTCCATCCATTAAATTTTAAGAAATAGAGATGGATTGGGGACAGAGCAACATGACAAACAGAATGAAGGTGGTATAATCAATATAATCTGCACTGTGGGAAAAACGTAAGACTAAGTATCCAGCGTAGTTCACCAGAAGGTGGAGGAGAATAAGCAAAACAGAGACAAAAACACAAAGGCTATATACAAGTATTAAGAGAGACTTCAGAGCCCTATTAGTCAATATTCATGTATAGGCCTTGTTTTGATCTTTATTAAGAAAAAGTGAAAATATCAGTGTTAAATAACATGTATATAAGATAAAATTAGAAATTTGAATATTGACTAGATATTTATAAGTATTACAGAAGTAATATTCAATTTTAGTGTGATATTAAAATGGAAAATTTTTAAAGTTAGGGTTATGGTCTAGAAATATAAACTGAAATATTTGCAGGTGAAATATTAATAAAATATAGGAGAAAGTTGTGAGGAGTAGAGATGACTCATGACTGATCATGAGTTGTCATTTGTTCAATATAACTGAAGCATATATTTCCTGCTTTCAGTGTATTTAAAAATTTACATAATACAATAAGTGTTTGTAAAAAGAACTGGAGAAATTAGATAATTATAAAGTTGTGCAAACTACATGCATCTCTATAAAGGTAGGTATATAGATAGATAGACAGGTAGACATAAATATGGGTATGGATAGATATATTGTGTTCCCATATATTGTGCTCCCATAGTCAGATATTTATCATTCTTGGTTAAGTGAATTCAGAATAACCCATTAAACTTGAATATATCGAAACTTACTTTATTTTTCTAAAGTATCCTGATAGTTTCCTAAATGTTCAAATTTCTTCCTGAATATAGGCAGAGACTTTGTAAAATAGGTTTATGAATTCCTTATCATTGTCATAAATTACAAACATTATTTTTTGGCTATGCTAAGAAGAAATACTGACATTTTATGAAAAGAAAAATGTGTCTGCTGAAGAAAGTTGGTTACTAAGCTTAACAAGACAATTTATTTTTCTGGAAATAGTTTTAAATCAAATGTGCTGGATATAGTCCGTGCACTACAGAATGACATATGAAGAGGATCAAAAGATTAAAATCTTAAGGCTGGGTTGGGCTTGGGCAATTTTCCATTACAGCCTATGTCATGGAAATGGATATAGTTCATGCAGACTCTGTTGTTTATATATTTTTCACAATGGCAAATGTAGGTAAAATAGCATTTGGGTTTTTGTTTATTTAGAAATACTACAATATATTCCATACATCAATATATTATTTTAAATTGGGAGAAAAAAACATGGTTGGGCATCATCAATGAATTAATCATTACATTTTCACTGAGCAATCCATTCTGTAAAAAGTACAGTAATGATTATGAAGTTTGTATCAAACTCAATATTGACATTTACAATGTTCAAAAATAGACATGAAAGCACACAAATACACACACAATTGTTGCAAACATGGTTTACAGACTTTCATCATATCCATTCTCATTTTTCATTTTTAATAACAATATATCCAGACAAAATGTCACTCTAGAACTCTTTGCAGATAAAATCCATATGGCAATTAATTCTAATAAGAAATAAATAGAAGTCATGATTTAGTTATTCTAAAAAAGAACAGAGTCATTTGCAGCCACTTTGCAGTCTTGGGATTTCTTTTTCTTCCATTTGGGAATAAGAAAGCAATGCCTAGGAGTGGAACAACATGAAGAGGGACACCATTCATTAAAAAATTAGCAGAACAAAAAGGGAGAAAGTGTTTAGGAACTTTGGATTACTACTTTATCCTAGAATGCAAATAACTCTGATTTCATATTGACTAGCCTTAGTACAACTCTTATTTATAAGCTATGGCTACTGCTTAGGAAGATGAAGAGGTTCTATTATAACAAATATGATTTTAACAGAATAAAAAATTATAAAGATAATATAGAATTCAGTGTAGATAATGCAGTTTTAAACGCATTTACATTTTTGAGAGTCAGCATCTGAAGTTTAATAGCTTCTATCTCTATTTAAATATTGAATTACAACAGTATTCACATGTATTTTTTAAGACATATTTACTTGAAAGGAAGAGTCAGAAAAAGAGAGAGAAGAGATCTTCCATCTGATAGTTCACTCTGCTAATGGCTGTAGTAGCCAGGGCTGGGCCTTGCTGAAGCCAGGAGCCAGGAGCTTCTTCCAGATCTCCCATATGGGCGCAGGGGTCCAAGCACTTGGGCCATCTTTTGCTGCTTTTGCAGGCTATTATTACAGAGCTGGATTGGAAGTGGAGCAGCCAGGACTCAAACCAGCTCCCATAAGGGATGGAGGCATCACTGGCGGTGGCTTAACCTGCTGTGCCATAATGCTGGCCCTGTACATATATTTTAATAAATACATACAGGTATCAATGTCTCAATGAGTTATTTTATGATAATTCATCTTTGTCACTGCCTATCACCTCTAACTTCTATGTTTAAACAACTTAACCCTTTTTAGTTATCTTACTGAAGGAAAAAAATGCTATTATTCTATAGAGAAATTGACTTAATAAATCTAGTGTGCTTGCTTATGTGAGAGAATCAATGATAATAAGTGTACATTTTAAAAAAGTGTTGTTGCAGACTACTACAGAAATACAAATATCTTTGCATACAAATGCATCTACCAATTTTGTTTTTGTTTTTATTTTGCTGTAGTGTAACAAAAATAAGTTAATCACAGATAGGTGTTGTGATATCATGGATTAAAGCCTACACCTGGAACACCCACATACCATATAAGAATGCTGATTCCTGTCCCAGCTACTCTGCCTCTGACCCAGCTCCTTGCTAGTATGCCCAGAAATCAAAAGATAATCTAGTGCTTAAGAATCTGCCATCCACAAGGAAGACCCATATGATGTTTCTGACTCTTGATTTCAGCTTGGCCTAGCCCCTGCTGGTGTGGCCATGTGAGTCAACTAGTGGATGGAAGATCTCTCTTTCTCTCTCTCTCTCTCTCTCTCTCTCTCTCTCTCTCTCTCTGTATTTCTATTTCTTCCCCATCTCTCTCTTTCTCTTTTTCTCTCTGACTTTCAAATAAATAGACCTTTAAAAATTAGTACATCAAAAGGAGAGTGGTTGAATATATAGTAATGTATTCATACCATCAATGTTATATTGCTATTAAAGCAAATATAGTAGATGTATGGAGACATGTGTAATAAAGATTTCTTTATCAATTTGAAAGATACAGTGGCACAAAAAAGGAGAAACAAAAAGATAAAGAAAGAGAGAGAAACTTTTGTTCCCTGGTTCACTCCAGTGCATCAAATACATTTAGGTCAGACCCAGGCTGAACCAGGAGCCAGGAACTTCATTCTGGTCTCTCACATAGGTGGTAGGGGTACAAGTACTTGAGAAATCTTATACTGCCTTCCCAGGAGCTAGATAGAAAGTGAAATAGCAGGGACCTCAACCCATGATAGGCATTCTCTAATCTACTGTACCACAACACACATCCCAATGTGCAATATTTGCCTTATGGTTTTTGTTTTAAACTTTGCATATATGTGTCTGTATATAAGTATTATGCATGCATATATAATATATAGCAAGAAATGTTTATTATACATATATAATATATAAATCTGTGTTAGCATAGAAGAAGATTGCATACAATATTGATTGGAGAAACTTTAGGACACTGGGATTAGAGCTGGAAGTGAGGTAGTTGTGGAAAATTAATTTTATTAATAATATCTTTTATTCGTTTTGTACTATTCAACTTATAGGAAATATGGCACACATAAATGTCCATACACACACACACACACACACACACACACATTTATTCCACATTAGAGATAGAGGAAGAGAGATTCTAAAAGAGAACTCATTGGAATAATTTCAGGCACCAAAACACAAGGGTATGTGATATATGAAGTGGTATAAAGTTCACTTAGATGGCAGACGACATTATGTGAGGTTTGTATGTGTGTTTATAATCAAACTATAAAGCACAGAAAAGTGTACATGATAAAGAATCATAGGGCTAAATTCTCAGTACATGTCCTTCCTATTATTGTTTTATTGTGTTCTTGCTAATTTTTATGTTGTATGTGGGTCATAAACCTTGTTTTGTAAAGTTAAGCCTAGATTTTGATTCATATAAAATATAAAGGATGAATTTCTCATTGAAAAAAATGCATATGGAATACAGCAACTGTTCTAATGGTTTTTAGTTTGTTGAGAATGCTCAATTTATTTTGAGGAACTGGTTAACATCCTGTTCTCAGGCACTTTTCAAACTCCTGCATTCTAGAAAGTATTAAATGTTACCTTTCTTCATATGGCCTGTTCATGGGAATAAATTAATAGTGTTTCCAAATGAAGAAAGTAGGACTCTTACCCAATGCACACAACAGCCAGCAGGACATCTGTCTCCCTAGAAGCAAAAGGGATTTAATTTGCCGGCCAGCAAAGGAGAGCAGGCAGTAGGACTCAAATCTGCCTTCCTGATAAGGAATCTGGGGAAAGTTTCACGGGGTCACGAATGATAAGTCTGGAGGCGGACACCTTAAGTGAGTTTCTGATTGGTAGTGCCCAGAACAGGGCTATGTAACAATTGGTATGAGAAGGATGTTGTCGATTCTTTTGTTGCCACTCCTTTTCAATTTTTGGTTCTATGGCAGAGCATGACCTTGGTTCCAGGTGTTATCTCTAGGACACAACCCTCCTTTTTGCACATGTGCAACCCAGTCTTTTTTTTTTTTTTTTTTTTTTTTTTTTTTGACAGGCTGAGTTAGACAGAGAGGGAGAGGGAGACAAAGAGAAAGTCTTCCTTCCATTGGTTCACCCCCCAAAATGGCCACTACGGCCAGCACTGCGCCGATCTGAAGCCAGGAGCCAGGTGCTTCCTCCTGGTCTCCCGTGGGGTGCAGGGCCCAAGCACTTGGGCCATCCTCCACTGCCCTCCCAGGCCACAGCAGAGAGCTGGACTGGAAGAGGAGCAATCAGGACAGAATCCGGCGCCCCAACCGGGACTAGAACCCAGGATGCAGGCGCCGCAGGCGGAGGATTAGCCTAGTGAGCCACGGTGCCAGCCAACCAAGTCTTTTAAGAGCTCCTCTAAGACAACATAAAATTTTAAAAGAAGTTATCATAGGATTATGGCCAGAACCTATTGTTAAATCATAGGACTGGGAAGGAACAGGAAACCACAGCAGGAGGCTCTGCTTTAAGTGGTGATACAGGGTTGGGGGAAAAACAAGCCAGGATCCACAGAAAGGCTTTGTGACGTTGAGTGTCATAATTCTTCTGAGAACTATTTAGATGTAATATGGTAAACTCCTCTTGCAAAATGGATTTCTACATTGCCCCTCACTAATCTCACTATTCCTCTCCAAGTATAAAAATCTCTTTCTCTTTTAATTATCTCTCAATAGTTGACTGTTAAAAATTCACTGTCATTTATGGAAGTGTGCTTTCATTGTTTAAAGGTTAAAAGACACATTCCTTGGTTAATGCCAAATAAAAATGTTCAGTTGCACAGTGTTGCAATGTTCTATGCAAATAACTATTGCTTTTTTAATTAATAGAACTGTAGTGTAGTAGCATATGCTGAAGATGTGAATCCAGCCAAAGTCCATTTCTTGGACTTGGCATTTTTAAGAATTTGCAATAAATACCCATCTACTCAAAGGCTTAATTCCTTCCACCCAAACAAAAACATAATAATAGGACCAGTTCAGAGGTTTGAGGTTTAAATTAGATGAGGTGCATACCTAAAATATAAATATGGATTTAATAAAAGTTAATCATCATCATATTGTTCTGTCACCTTAATATGGATACATGTTAATAATATTTTCATATGCTTACTACATTATAGTGCCTGATAGTTAAAGAAACTTTTATGATACTACTTTAAATGTTTAATATACATTAATTGATTTAATATCCTCATACATACTAAAATTGTGGGTGAATATTAGCAAAATTCATACACAGAGAATCTGAGGCATGTAGAAACTTGTAATCCAAGGATATGAGCTGGAATGCACGTGGCAGCAGTGCCTAATGCGGAGCCACCGTAGTATACTGCCTCTAATTGATCTCATCTTTCTCTACTTAAACAGCAGCCATCACATTTAAAGTGTTGGGCTAAGCAGTTTTGTTGCAATTACAAATTCTACAAGCTTCTCTTATTCCAGGGAAGACTACCCTAAGATTTCAGACTTAATTCCATGCATTTTTTCCAATTTTCTAATTCAGCTTCCTTTTTCACATTTGTCTTAATAATCCAAAGTACTTGCTCCCTACTACCAACTACATCTTGCTGGTATCTTTCTTATTTATGATACTTCGCTCACCAAAAACCACTTTGTTCTCGAGCTACACCTTTTGGGATTGTAATTACCCTTTACTACCTCATTCTTCCCAGATAACCTACAGAAATACAGATAAATCTTTCCCTGTGTATAAGGATCTAGAATCATTAATAGACCACACACTGTTTTAAGTACAGAAACAGAATTGATTTACTATGATGAAAATGTGAAGCCTCAGCATTTACTAGGATGTTTCCACCTTCTTTACTTTATTCTCTGAATATATGACACTATTGGTGAATATTTTAAATTAATTTGAGGTGAAAATACACTTATTCAAAATCATGTTTTTTTTTTTTAAAATGTATTTCTTTATTCTGAAAGTCTGAGTTAGAGAGAAAGAGGGAGAGACTTAGAGAGAGGGACATTTCATCCACTGGTTCACTCCCCAGACAGCCACAATGGCCAGTGCTGGGCCAGGCCGATGCCAGGAGCCAGCAAATTCTTATGGGTCTCTCACATAAGTACAGGGGCCCAAACACTTGAACCATCTTCTGCTGGTTTGGAAGTAGAGTAGCCAGGACATGAATTGGCACCCATATTGGATGCAGGTGGCAGCTTTACTCACTATTCCACAATGCCAGCCCCTCAAATTCAGGGTTTTTTTTTTTAAATAATAAGATAAAACTAGAATACTTGCAGGGTCTTAGTCCACCTGGACGAGGATGGACTGGATCCGAAGAAAGGTAAGTGTGCCACTCGCCCATTCCCCAGCCTCCTGGTCCCAGAGACAGTCAGATGCAACGGGGAGTCAAGTCAAGCAAGCAAGAATTCGGTTTATTGCACGCATAGCAAAGCCTTTTAAAGCACAAGACCACAGGATTACTGGGGCAGGGCATAAGGACAAACCAATTATTTAAAAGGTCATTTTACGGGGAGATTTTCTACAGGACCAGCCACATGTTTGTACACTCGTCATCAGTTGTCATCACCTCCCCTGATGCTGCTCAGGCAATTAGATTTGGTGGTAGACAGCTTTAGATACTGCCCACCTTACTTCCTTTGGGCGCCATCTTTGAATTGCCACATGTGCCTAATTTCCCCACAATACTGAATGCCATTGATAAAATAACCACATATTTCAGAGGGAAGAATATAGAAATTGAAATTATTATTCTCATTCAAATTCTTACAAATATAAAAGCCAGTTAGATTTTCTCAAATATGAAAGAACACAAGAAAAGTGATAACTTCCAGAAAACATGCAAGAGATAAAGACTTGTGGTAACAATATGATAGAAGTTATTATATATCTATCTATGTGTATGTACACACACACACACACTCATATAAACAAACACTTTGAACTTATAAGTATTTGGATAAATATGGTCAAGGAAATTAGTTACATAGGCAATAATACAGAATAGAGTCCAAACAGTCTGTCAGATAAAGGTCAGAATATCTCAAATTTTCAAAATTGTTTATTAATATGTTAAGTGAAACAAAAAAAATTGAGGGTCATGGAAACCAGATTCAGAAATTTCAGATCTATATGATAAGTTCTAGTAGTTAAGAAGATGGAAATTCTTTATGATACAGAAAACAATTAAAATATGAAAATTAGTTAAAGAATAGTTCCCAAATTGACAGAGACTATGGAATGCATGAAATATTCCATTCACATGCACAGATGCATATTCCTTTGTGTGTGGCAGTGACATTTGAGAATGCCAGTGATAAAATATGAAACTCCAAATAGTCTAAAAACAGCAAAATAATCTTCATAGAATAAAAAAATAGACTGGAATCAGAAAAAAAACTCAAAAACTGATATATTCAAAAATGCTAAGAGAAAATAATTTTGAAAACTGCATTATTTTATTGAATTTTATTTAAGGTATTTCATATATATAGTTTAGGAACATAGTGATATTTCCTACCCTACCTCCCCTCCTTCCCCCACGCCAACCATTCTTTCTCTTCCCTCTCCTATTTTCACTCTTAATTTTATAAAGATACATTTTAGCTTACTCTATATTCATAAGGTTAATCCTACATTAAATAAATAGTTCAACAAATAGTATAAAGTAAAAAACTATTCCTCAACAGTAGAGACAGTAGAGACAAGGGCTATAAATACAACCATTGAATCTCAAAGTGTCCATTTCACTACAATACATATGCATTTTAGGTACTCTATTAGTTACCCCAGATCAGGGAAAACGTATTATCTTCTTTTGGGGAGTGCCTTTTTCATGAAGCATAATGGTTTCTAGTTGAATCCATTTTGTTGGAAATGGTAGGATGTCACTTTATTTTTACAGCTGAGTAGTACTCCCTAGACTATATATCCTATAATTTCTTTATCCAGTCAACAGTTGGTGGACATCTGGTTTGATTCCACGGCTTAACTATTGTGAATTGTGCTGCAATGAACATGGGGATACAGATAACTATTTCATATACTGATTTCTTTTGGTCTGGATAAATTCCCTTGAGTAGGATGGCTGGGTCATAGAGTAGGTCTATATTCAGATTACTGAGGTATTTCTATAGTGTCTTCCACAGTGGTTGCACTGGTTTACACTCCCACCAACAGTGGATTAAGCCACCTTTTCCACCACAGCCTTGACAACATTTGTTGTTTGCTGATTTCAGTATGACAGCCATTCTAACTGGGGTGAAGTGAAACCTCATTGTCATTTTGATTTACTTTCTCTGATGGCTTGTGATCCAAAGCATTTTTCAAGTGTCTGTTGGCCTTTTGAATTTCCTCTCTTGAAAATTGCCTGTGCAAATACTTTGCCTGGGGTAGCACTGTGGTGCAGCAAGTTAACGCCCTAGCCTGAAGCACTGGCATCCAATATGAGCGCCAGTTCAAGTCCGGGCTTCTCCTCTTCTGATCCAGCTCTCTGCTATGGCCTGAGATAGCAGTAAAAGATGGCCCAAGTCGTTGGGCCCCTGCACCCGCGTAGGAGACCCAGAAGAAGCCCCTGGCTCCTGGCTTTGGATTGGCACAGCTCCAGCTGTAGTGGCCATCTGGGGAGTGAATCTGTGAATAGAAGACCTCTCTTTCTGTCTCTACCTCTCTCTATAACTCTGCCTATCAATTAAATAAAATAAATCTTTAAAAAAAATCATTTTCCCATCTCTTTACAGGATTGTTTTCTTTTTTGTTGTTGAGTTTCTAGAGTTCTTTCTAGATTCTGGATATTAATCCTTTATCAGTTGTATATTTTGCAAATATTTTCTCCCACTCTGTCAGTTGCCTCTTCAATTTGCTGAGTGTTTCTTTTACAGTGAAGAAGCTTCTCTGCTCAATGTAATCCCATTTGTCAATTTTGAATTTCACACATAAAAAATAGGTATAATACTAATATCACAATTAAAAGTTTATAAACCTGGGCCTGGTGCTGTGGCGCAGTAGGTTAATCCTCTTCATGCAGTGCCGGCATCCCATATGGGCACTGGTTCTAGTCCCAGCTGCTCCTCTTCCAATCCATCTCTCTGCTGTGGCCTGAAAAGCATTAGAAGATGGCTTGGGCCATCTGCACCCACATGGGAGACCAGGAAGAAGCTCCTGGCTCCTGGCTTCGGATAGGCCTAGCTCCAATTGTTGCGGCCAGTTGGGGAGTCAACCAGCAAAAGGTAGACCTTTCTCTCTCTCTCTCACTGTCTGTAACTCTACCTCTCAAATAAATAAATAAATAAATAAAAATCTTTTTTAAAAGCTTATAAACCCAAACAACCTGTAAAATTTCATTTTACTATATGTGAATACATGATATATTTAAATTGATATTTTATTAAAAATAATTGCTAAAAAGATAAAAATGAAAATCAAATAATATGTTTAACTAGAAGTAAGAAATAAAGTACAAGCATTTGACAAAGCAGTTAAGACAGCACAGGATTTGCATGTCCCATATCAGACTGCCTGGGTTCAAATCTCAGCTTCACTCCTGACTCCAGCCTCCTGTTCATCAACAACCCAGTTATTAATAATTTATAGCCCAAGTATTTGCACCCCTGGAACCCAAGTGGAAGGCACACATTGAGTTTTCCAGCTCCTGGCTTCATCCTGGCCCAACCCTGGCTTTTACCAGCATTTGGATAGTGAATTAGCAGATAGAAGAGCTAGCTCATGCTCTCTCTCACTGTCTCTCTCTCTCTTCCTTTCAAATGAAAATAATTGGATGGCTTTTTTTTTATAACGCTTTTATTTAAAGAATATAAATTTCCAAAATATAGCTTATAGATTACAATGGCTTCCCCCCCAATAACTTCCCCCCCACCCGCAACCCTCCCCTTTCCCACTCCCTCTCCCCTTGCTTCACATCAAGATTCATTTTCAATTCTCTTTATATACAGAAGATCAGTTTACTATATATTAAGTAAAGATTTCAACAGTTTGCCCTCACATAGCAACACAAAGTGAAAAATACTGTTGGAGTACTAGTTATAGTATTAATTCACAATGTATAGCACATTAAGGACAGAGATCCTACATGATATATTTTTTAAAAAATTGATTAATTTTCTAGGCAATTTCCAATTTAACACCAAGATTTTTTTTATTTTTAATTATCTATATACAGAAGATTGATTCAGTATATACTAAGTAAAGATTTCATCAGTTTGCACCCACACAGAAACACAAAGTGTAAAATACTGTTTCAGTGCTAGTTATAGCATTACTTCACATTGGACAACACATTAAGGACAGATCCCACATGAGACGTAAGTACACAGTGACTCCTGAAGTTGATTTAACAATTTGACACTCTTGTTTATGGCCTCAGTAATCTCCCTAGGCTCTAGTCATGAGTTGCCAAGGCTATGGAAGCCTTTAGGGTTCGCTGACTTCAATCTTATTCCGACAGGGAATTGGATGGCTTTTTAAGAAAACTATCTGAGTGAATGAACTCCTCACTGTACTTGTTTGCTTATACTGTCAAACACCAACAATACCTGGTTTCTGATACAGGACCATGTTTGCTAAAATCATTTGGGCCATACTTTTGATGTGGCAAGACTATGTAGCATAAAATAATCAAGCCACAGAAAAACTAATAATAAATGATGTTACTCGTATGTTGAACCTAAAGAAAAATGAACTTAGAATGGGCATTGTAGTACCCTGTTTAAGCCACCACTTGGGATACCTGCATCCCATAACTGAGTGCCTAGAATCGAGTCCCACCTTCATTCCGGTTCAACATCCTGCTAATGTGCATCCTAAGAGGTAGCAATTGATGGACCAGTGATTGGGGCACTCATATGGGATACTGATTGTGATCCCAGCTCTTGACTTTGGCCTGGCCCAACCCAGGCTGTTGCAGGCATTTCTCTCTCTCTCTCTCTCCCCCTCCTTCCAAATAAAAAAAAAATAACTTCTTAAAAATTAAAAAATGAAAATAAAGGTGCTTGTTTCAAAATAAAAATAGAAATAGAAAGTACCATGGTTGTTACCAGAGTAAAAGGAGTAGGAT
This sequence comes from Sylvilagus floridanus, assembly GCA_949820135.1. Classification (NCBI taxonomy): domain Eukaryota; kingdom Metazoa; phylum Chordata; class Mammalia; order Lagomorpha; family Leporidae; genus Sylvilagus; species Sylvilagus floridanus. The sequence continues at coordinate 35,077,258 of OX463245.1, read as the reverse complement.
GAAGAGATACTGGTCAAGAGATGAAAGTTCCAGTTAGGCATAATAAGCTTTAGAGGTCTATTGCAAGGCATAGTGTTTGAAGAATATAATGATACATTGTATACTTAACAATTATTAAGAAGGTAAATTTCAAATATACTACTATAAAACACTATGAATGGTGACTGATATGTTAATTTTTTCACAAGATATACATATATGTAAAAGAAGGCATCACATTATATGTCATAAATATATATATACATTTTGTCAATTAAAATATTTTATAAGGAAAACAAATGCTTAGCCACAGCCTTTCCATGAGTTGAGGCTAATCACAGAAGTCTGTGCTTACTTAAAAAAAGCTACACTATTTAAAGATAGAATACCAGTTTCAAGATAATTAGAAAATGGTTAAATTTTTCCCAAATAAGTATTTGAGTTCAGAATTATTCTGACACCAAACTCAAGTAAGTATAATGCAAGGGAAAAGAAAAAACTATAGAATCATATCTCTCAACAAAATATATGTAATATTTCATAGCAAAATTCTGGCAAAATGAATCTTGCCAACATAATATACAACAAAAATATATTGCAAAAATAAAAATTCCTGGTCAGACATGCTCTATTCCCAGAAATCAGATTGTGTTAGGATTTGGAATTCAGTAAGTGTAGTTCAGCAAATTAACAGATCATATTCTTGTGCATAGACAGACATATACACACACAGTTACCTTGAAAATTTTATAGGAAATTGAATTAAAAGACATTTGTTTGGTGCAAAACATTTTTTGAAATCCACACATATGAAGAGTATTATGAAGGTTCATGGAGAAAATGTGTTATTAAAAAAGTAAAAGTTGGACCAGTGCTGTAGCGTAGTAGGCTAAGCCTCTGCCTGGTGCACCGGCATCCCATGTGGGCACCAGTTCCTACACAAGCAGCTCAGCTGCCATCTCTCTGCTAGAAGATAGTCCAAGTGCCTGGGCCCCTCCACTCACATGGGAGATCCAGAAGGATGTCCTGGCTCCTGTCTTTGGCCTGGCCCAGCATAGGTCATTTCAGCCACTTTGGGAGCAAAACCTACAGATAGAAAATCACCTTCTCTGTCTCCCTCTCTCCCTCCTTTCCTCTGTCTCTAATTCTGCCTTTCAAATAAATAAATAGAAAATTTATTTTAAGTGAGGCTGTTGGAACAAAGTTAGTAATTATTTTATAACTCTTAAAGCATCAAATTGCTTTCTAAATAAACTGAAGAAACTTAGTTTTCTATCTAAAGCTGATTTCTGGTTTTATTTAAGTAAACAACGCTTTTAAAGACAAATAGTTGCTAAATGGCACATTGCTAAAGTTTAACAATATGGATTTCATAATAACTATTGATCGTTGATTTTCCAGAATGAACCATGGCCCATAATCTAAAAGTAAGCTATACACCTCCATGTCCAATCAAATCAAGTCTGACTTAAAGTATATTTTCTCCAAACTTCAGAAATACCAGCTTCCTTGTAACAAATTCAGAATATCAGAGTTGTGAATTTCAATCTATTATAATTGAGACTTTTCCTAAATATAGTTATTTTATACTTCAAATATTTTTAAATGTTTTTAAAGATCAAACTTCAAGAACATCTTTAAAGTGAAGGGAAGGAGACCTCCAGCCATAAGGATTCCTCCTATTTTTTTTCTCCATTTATTAAGAAAATCAACTTCCTTTCAGTATTTTTTTTATTTAATTATTTATTTATTTTTATTTTTTTTATAACGCTTTTATTTAAAGAATATAAATTTCCAAAATACAGCTTATAGATTACAATGGCTTCCCCCCCAATAACTTCCCCCCCACCCGCAACCCTCCCCTTTCCCACTCCCTCTCCCCTTGCTTCACATCAAGATTCATTTTCAATTCTCTTTATATACAGAAGATCAGTTTACTATATATTAAGTAAAGATTTCAACAGTTTGCCCTCACATAGCAACACAAAGTGAAAAATACTGTTGGAGTACTAGTTATACTATTAATTCACAATGTATAGCACATTAAGGACAGAGATCCTACATGATATATTTTTTTAAAAAATTGATTAATTTTCTAGGCAATTTCCAATTTAACACCAAGATTTTGAAATAAAGACCTTTCATAACAAACAAAAATTGAAAGAATTTGTTGCCACTCGTCCAGCCCTGCAAAAGATACTTAAAGATGTGTTACACACAGAAACACAGAAACACGGCCATCAACATGAAAGAAGATAAACGAAGGGAACCTCACAGCAAAAGATCACAGGGAATTCAAAGCATACATTTGGATAAAGAAATTATGGGACATGTACTCTATAGAATACTATACAACAGTCAAAAACAATGAAATCCGGTCATTTGCAATAAGATGGAGGAATCTGGAAAACATCATTCTGCGTGAATTAAGCCAGTCCCAAAGGGACAAATATCATATGTTCTCCCTGATCGGTGACAACTAATTGAGCACCAAAGGGAAAACCTATTGAAGTGAAATGGACACTATGAGAAACAGTAACTTGATAAGCTCTTGTGCTGATTGTTGTTGTACAATGTAATACTTTATCCATTTTAGTAATTTTTTTATTCTAGTACTATTGGTTAAACTCTGTAATTAACAAACAATTATTCTTAGGTGTTTAAATTTTAACTGAAAAGTGATCCCTGTGAAATATAAGAGTGGGAATAAGAAAGGGAGGAGATGTACAATTTGGGACATGCTCAATCAGATGTGCCCCAAATGATGGAGTTAGAAACAGGCCAGGGAATTCCAATACAATCCCATCAAGGTAGCATGTACCAAGGCCATCTCACTAGTCCAAGTGATCAATTTCAGTTCACAATTGATCACACTGATAGGTCTAAGAGTCAAAGGGATCACACAAACAAGACTAGTGTCTGCTAATACTAACTGATAGAATCAAAAAGGGAGAGAATGATCCAACATGGGAAGCGAGATACACAGCAGACTCATAGAATGACAGATGTCCTAAATAGCACTCTGGCCTCAGAATCAGCCCTTAAAGCATTCAGATCTGGCTCAAGAGCCCATGAGAATATTCTAGGCATGGAAAGCCAAGACACTCTGGAAAAAAAAAAGAAGACCTAAATGAAAGATCTCTGTGAGTGAGATCCCAGTGGAACGAATGGGGCCATCAAAGAAGGAGGTACCTTTCTCTGAAGGGAGGAGAGAACCTCCACTTTGACTATGACCCTGTCGGAATAAGATTGAAGTCAGCGAACCCTAAAGGCTTCCATAGCCTTGGCAACTCATGACTAGAGCCTAGGGAGATTACTGAGGCCATAAACAAGAGTGTCAAATTGTTAAGTCAATAACAGGAGTCACTGTGTACTTACGTCTCATGTGGGATCTGTCCTTAATGTGTTGTCCAATGTGAAGTAATGCTATAACTAGCACTGAAACAGTATTTTACACTTTGTGTTTCTGTGTGGGTGCAAACTGATGAAATCTTTACTTAGTATATACTGAATCAATCTTCTGTATATAGATAATTAAAAATGAAAAAAAAAATCCTTTCAGTATTTGATTGTAGGAGGCAGAACAATGAAAATATGTAATATGGACACAAAAGACCCACAGCAAGCTTGTGTCAGTACACAATCAATTTTGTGAAAATATCCATGTGTTTTCATAATATTTTTAAACTGGAATTTTAATTGTAGTCACTAAGTTCAAGCCAAGCAGTAGACCCATAAAGTCTCAGATCAGTAAGCTACAAAACAGTTTCCTTAGTCATCACAGACACTGCTGATTATCATCCCAAATATGAACTACAGAACTGAAGGGATCTACTAACATTTCAAGAGAACCCTTGAATAGGCTTCATAGCATAGTGAGAGTCCAGTATACACTGGAAATATACTGGAAAAATTCCTTCCCTTCCCTCCCAATCCTCTTTTTAGATTCGTAGCTCGTTTCCTAAAATCTCCCTTTTTCTTCTGTCTTAGTTATTCTGTTTAGGCTATGTCAGTTTCCTGTTCACTTCACCTTATTAAGTTAATGCATCAAAACAACAACGCAATACACAGACTTCTCCTAGCAGGAAGGCCAATCTATGTCAGTTTTTTTGTGGATTGATTGATTTATTTGAAATTCATAGTTACAGAGAGAGAGAGAGAGACTTTCATCTGCTGGTATACTCTCTAGGTGAGTATACCACCTAGAAACTAAGAAACCTAGGTAGCCGCAACAGCCAGTGCTTGGCCAGACCAAAGCTTCATCCAGTACTCTCAAATGGGTGGCAGGGGCCTGAACACTTGGGGCTTCCTCCAAAGCTTTTCCCAGACCTACACAGGGGGATGGATCATAAGTGGAGCAGCAGGGACATGAACCAATGCCCACATGGGATGCTTGCATCACAGGTGGTGACTACTCACTGTGCCACAATGCTAGCTCCTACAAGTCATTTTTTTCTTAAAGATTTTAGTTTGTCATCTTGAAAATTGTATTGTGCCATCAATACCTACAAATAAGTCTTTTATTTCTAGACTAAGACAATTCCTACCATTTCCCAGAATTGGGTAATTCCATTCTTCTCTAATTAATTGGAAATGGATATGTATATATATACATATATATATATTTAACTGCATAACCATATATGAACTTTATTGAAAATTATTACAGTCTTTATGGAGTATATATATACATAAACATACATAAAAACCAGAATATTAAAATGAAAAAAGTGCTTATCTCTCTTCAGTGAAAGTTAATAGCTTCCCTTTTCTCTGATTACAGATTATTATATTCTCATGTAATGAATGATGAAGTTATTTTCCACTTAGTTTATTTGGCTCCTAATTATGTCAACAGTTTGTATCAGCCCTTTAGATAAGCTCTACATTTTACATAGTATTTAAAACTCACTGTGCTTTTTCTTGCTTCCCAGCTGTTGATTGTTTTGTCAGTTTAGCTTTTATGTTAAACAGGCAAACAAGTATCACATTTTTTCTTCTAACGTTGATACGTGGACTACAGCTGGTGAATTTCAGAAAGTTGGAACTCACAATAATTTTGTAGTAGTAGTAATGCTGACAAAAGACAACGAAAACAATGGAAAACAATTGTCTTTTTGAACATCATTACAAACTATTTTATTTGCATGGTTCGTTGCTCATTTGGGGGCAGGATGGTCAACAAATGAATTACTAGTGTCATTCAATACTAAACAAAGGATTTTCTCTGAATATGTTATGGATCAGTCTAAATTTTACTAGGTCCATAAAATATTTCTAAGATCAAAGAAACCATTATGATTGCATCATAAAATGACCTTAAAGAAAGGATGTTTTCCTCATCTTTTTTATGCTATGTATAAAAAGAAACTAAAGGCCATAGAAACTAAGAAACTACCACTATTCCTTTTACCAAAAAAAAAAAGATGCCATTGTTGTGGCACAGCAGGTAAAGCCATCACCTGCGATGCTGGCATACCTATGGGCACTGTTTGGTGTCCAGTCTACTCCACTTTTGATCCAGCTCCCAGCTACTGGCCTGGGAAAATCAGTGGAAGATGGCCCAAGTGTTTGGGCCCCTGCCACCCATGTCAGCAACCTGGATGAAGCTACTGGCTCTTGCTTTTGGCCTGCTTCAACTATGACTATTGCAGCCATCTGGGGAGAGAACTAGTGGATAGAAAATTGATCTCTCTCTCTCTTTTTCTCTCTCTTTCTCCCTCTGTCTCTCCATCTGTCTCTTCATCCATCTGTGTAACTCTGATTTTCAAATTAATAAATAAATCTTTAAAAACCAGATCAATAACTAGTACATAGCTCTTAATTTCCAGAATACTGTTCTCTACCATTCCATATGGTCAATGTATCTTAAGTAAAATATCCAAGTGGGTTTAAAAATATCAGTTGCAAAATTTATCTGTTTTTAAAAATACATATGAGAAACAGTGACGTGATCAGCCCTTATCCTGACTGTTGATGTACAATTTAATATTTTATCCCTTTTAGTATTTTTTGTTCTACTTAATACTATTGGTTGAACTCTATAATTAACACACATTTATTCTTAGATGTTTAAATTTAACTGAAAAGTGATCACTGTTAAATATAAGAGTAGGACTAAGAGAGGAAGGAGATGTACAATTAGGGACATGCTCAATTGGACTTGCCCCAAATGATGGAGTTAGAATCGTGCCAGGGGATTCCAATACAATCCCATCAGGGTTGCATGTACCAATGCCATCTCACCAGTCCAAATGATCAATTTCAGTTCACAATTGATTATACTGTTAGGTCTAAGAGTCAAAAGGATCACATAAACAAGACTAGTGTCTGCAAATACTAACTGATAGAATCAAAAAGGGAGAGAACGATCCAACATGGGAATCAGGATACACATCAGACTCATAGAATGGCAGATGTCCTAAATAGCACTCTGGCCTCAGAATCAGCCCTTAAGGCATTCAGATCTGGCTGAAGAGCCCATGAGAGTATTTTAGGCATGGAAAGCCAAGACACTCTGGGGAAAAAAAAAAGAGAGAGAAGACCTAAATGAAAGATCTCTGCAAGTGAGATCCCAGTAGAAAGAACAGGGCCATCAAAGATGGAGGTACCTTTCTCTGAAGGGAGGAGAGAACTTCCACTTTGACTATAACCTTGTCTGAGTAAGATTGAAGTCGGCAAACTCAAAAGACTTTCACAGCCTTGGCAACTCAGGACAAGAGCCTAGGGTGATTACTGACACCATAAACAAGAGTGTCAAATTGTTAAGTCAACAACAGGAGTCACTGTGTACTTACTCCTCATGTAGAATCTCTGTTCTTAATGTGTTGTTCAATGTGAATTAATGCTATAACTAGTACTGAAACAGTATTTTATACTTTATGTTCTGTGTGAGTGCAAACTGATGAAATCTTTACTTAATGTATACTAAATCGACCTTCTATATATAAAGATAATTGAAAATTAATCTTGATGTGAATGGAAAGGGAGAAGGGAGTGCTGTGGGTGGGAGGGAAGCTATTGGGGGGGGAGCCATTGTAATCCATAAACTGTACTTTGGAAATTTATATTTACTAAATAAAAGTTTAAAAAATTACATTCTTAATACATTTACTCCTGAAAAACTAAAATTCTGGAGCTAGTAATGCAAGAAAATTCATATTATGTCCAGAAAAGATTCTGATTCTGCAATGTGAACATTTTGTAATATTATGAAAATAATTTCATAAATTACTATCTCCATCACAAAAGAGTTTATGCAACTAATCAATTACAAGCAGTTTTTTTAATGTTTTAATCTGGGGCAACAAAACTAGGATGCACAAAATAAAATCCAAAAATCTAAATTATTGTATCTGATATTTTAAAATAAAAGCAACTGGTGAAAATACAGTTTCAAGGCATATAATTTAAATATTGCTTTCAGTACATAAGAGGAAGCTTCCATGCCTTCTTTGATATGGCTGAAACAGCTTCATATTAGGGTGTGGTGAAGTCAGAATCTCTAGACACAAAATAGATGATAAAATTATACAGGATCTGGAAATCATAGCCTGCAAACCTGCAAACTTAGGATTGATGAGCCATAATGTCTTCTAACATAAATGTTCTATGGAAGATTAGAGTTCCAAGATTGCTCAAACCCTTACTTATCAGTATATATTTTTGTTTGTTCTTTTAATGGGTTTTTTTTTTTTACTTTAACTTTTCAAAATAAAGCATTATCTTTGAACTCAAAGTGGTAGAACTTATAAATCGGGAACCATCTTAGAAGTCAACTTTAAGAGCCTCAGGTTTTACAGACTGTCTCAGAAAAATTAGTTCCTGTCCAAGTTCACATAAAGGTTTGAGGTTGTTGCTAGAACTCAAATTCTCTAACCCTGAATTCAGTTGTATTTCTGCTGTACCATGTAGTTGCAACCAGTTGAAGTAAAGACTTTAAACAGTATTCTATTTCAATGCCATTTCCATCAAGAGCTGATATTCTTTGGATTTATTTTACATAGATCCTACTTCATTCACTGAAATATAAATTTAATAAAGGAACCCCCCCCCCCTTAAATGTGCAGTGTTCATCTGTTTTAACTTGAAAGCAATCAGTAGGGAATACAAACAGAGCTGTTTGAAACCTGGATAGCTTCCTGAATGGAGCTCCATGCTGTTTACTTTTGAAGTGATAATAAACATTTATGTTTCGGAAATAATTGAAGTCCTGGAGTTGGGGTAGGTGTGGGGATAGAATGAAGCCATAATAGTGTGTTGCTGTGATAGAAATTCTAATGATAATGTAATAGTATCTTATGATAACAGTGATGATAAATCCTGATTTCATGATGGGTCAAAAATAGGAAGCAATGGCCTTTGGATGAAAAAAAAGTTGGTGAGGAGACATTTTGTAGGATTATAAGGAACACAGGTGATTTTAGCTTCCTGGGCCTGTATAGAAACATCAATTGAAAAGTGACAGATGCTGCCTCCTTCCTGCTGCTTCTGAGAACTTACTTTTCTCTCTTTCAGAATGAAGAGCTGAGTTCTTACACTGTCTAAATGAAATTCTTGTGTCAAACATTAACATAAAACTCTAAAGAAACTATTGTGACTGTGAGTCTACCACATCGAGTCAGGGTCGTTTTCTTCTGTTTCTCCCTTTATGTTTATTTCTGCTGTAGTCATAAAACGTTGCTAATGTTCTATGGAATTTGTTTATTTGTTTCGCTATTTGATTTTTTGCTACTTCACATGTGCTTTTCTCATTTCCATTAAAATGCATCTGTATGCTCATATGCTTGGATTTAAAATTTTTGCACCAAAATAAATATCTTTTAATTTCATCTTATTATTTTAATTTTCACTTTTATCTCCAACCTTTTACCATGATGATCCCTGTAAGTCACTCAGCAAGTTCTCTGACTGTTCTATACACCTTTGTTTCTTGCTTAAACCACTTGTTTTCTAAATATATTTTTGCTGGCTTACATATGTTTGACATTGACATTTATTTATTTATTTTTAAAATATTTATTTATTTATCTATTTGAAAGGCAGAGTCGCAGAGAAATAGAGATATAGAAAGGGAGATAAGTCTCCCAACTGCTGGTTTGCTCCCCAAATGGCCACAATGGCTGGAACTGGGATGATACAAAGCCAGTGGCCAGGAGCTTCTTCTGGGCCTTCCACATGGATGCAGGGGCCCAATGGCTTGGGCCATCTTTCTACTACTTTCCCAGGCAATAGTAGAGAGCTGCATCAGAGAACAAGCAACTGGGACTTGAAATGCCACCCACAAGGGATGCCATCGCTGCAGGTAGTGGTTTCCCCCCCTGCTACGGCACAGTGCTGGCCTCTAGATCAGTATTTATTATTTACCATCTTACAAATTTGGGAAAAGTATATAATTTGAGAATAAATTATGGTAATTTGCAAAGTTCTACACAATTACAATATAAACTCCCAAGGTGTTATTTTGACATGAGTGTTTTTCATCCAGAATCATCTTCTACCTGCCTACCCAAGTCAAGTACTCCATTGGAAAGGTTCAAAGAAAACATTTTTCCTCGTTTATTTTATTAAGTTTTTTCAGAGGATACAACAACATTGTAGTAACTATTCAACATACTAGGAAAAGGAGTTTAAGAACTTGTTGTATCTGGCCGGCGCCATGGCTCAACAGGCTAACCCTCCGCCTTGCAGCGCCGGCACACCGGGTTCTAGTCCCGGTCAGGGCACCGGCTTCTGTCCCGGTTGCCCCTCTTCCAGGCCAGCCCTCTGCTGTGGCCCGGGAGTGCAGTGGAGGATGGCCCAAGTGCTTGGGCCCTGCACCTCATGGGAGACCAGGAAAAAGCACCTAGCACCTGGCTCCTGCCATCAGATGAGCGCGGTGCGCCGGCCGCAGCGCGCCGGCCGGGGCAGCCATTGGAGGGTGAACCAACGGGAAAGGAAGACCTTTCTCTTCTCTCTCTCTCTCACTGTCCACTCTTTCTGTCAAAAAAAAGAAATACTCAAGTGATCACTAATAGAGCACAAGAGAATTATTAAATGAAGGTTGCATTAAACGCTATCACATAAAATTAAATTATTCTTCTTCACTCCCCCCGACTCCTCACAAGTAGTTCAGAAATCCTCAGAATCCTATGCAGAGTAGACTTCTAAGGAAAGATAAACATCATGGATATGTGACAATTCTGAACCAAAGTCTCATTCTTTAATTCGTTCAAGAGACTGAATATTATGTTACTTAAATTTTGAAAAAATGACTGGTAGAAACAACAACATTTTCTTAACACCTATATTTTAGTAATAAAATTATTTAAGCCAAACAGTTTTCAACAAAATATAATACTCTAAATTTTATTTTGCTAGGATTTTAAAATTTTATCTTATTTTTACTTTCATTTTATTTGAAAGGTGAGGGAGGACAACGCAAGAGAGAGAGAGAGAGACAGTGAGCACTTCAGTCTGCTTACTCAATCCCCCAAATGTTGGGAATAGCCATGACCCCAGAAGTCCATTTGGGTTTTCCACATGGGTGATAGGAATCTAAATACTTGAAATGTCATCTTCTCCATCATGGGATACACATTAGCAGGAAGCTGGATCTGAAACAGAGGAGCCAGGACTTGTACTAGGGGCTTCAGCATGGGATACCAAGCAGCAACTTAACCGCTGCACCAAAAGCCCAACCTTAAAGCAGTTCTCTGGAAATAATTTCTGCTACTATATCCTACTACTCCAAACTTCATAGTTTCCACTTTAGTATTGGATGTAGTTTCTTTTTTGGTTAACCTCATTCAACCAAGATTTCACTGTATCTTCCTCATGAATACACAGATGAAAATCACCAGCAAGCAAGTGACTGGAGATTAATGTCAGCTACCCTCTAGATTCAGTCCATTTTAGTTCTCTTTATGTTGCTAAGGTCACATGGTATGTACTTTGATGCAGACCCATTGTGCATATCTAAAGTTACAATGTAAAAATAAAGCTCAATGCTCAGTAAATGTGAGAAAACAATTCAAGATTCATGAAAAATTTAAGGTCTCAAAATAATACAATAGGAGCATATTTGTTAGAAGGAATGAAATAAACACTTAACTATCTCTACTAAAATGACAATGTAATAAATGTAAATAAATTATAAACAGTCTCTGTCAAATGGTTGAGTGAAAAATAAGTAAAAACATTACCTAAACAAAAAACTCTAAGGGAAAATAAAACCTTCAATACAACAAGTGGTGCTATATAACTGAAAGAAGAGAAACAGAGAACCAACTTTGTAAATATTCAAATTACAGGTAATACAAAAAAGTGGTTCCGTTATAATGAGTAAACAAATTATGATTTTATATGAATGATTAAATGGGGAAATTAAATTTTCAATAGTCATTTTCAAAGAAGAAACAGCAAATAACTAATGGCAATCAAAAGTAGAAGAACAAAACATATATATGAGATTATGAGCTGAGAAGCCTGACTCTTCAGTGCTAAAATTAATAAGCAGTAATGAATAGTAATTCATCTATTTAAAATATTTATTTCAAGTTGAGAAATGCTTCAAGTTTTAAAGGAGGGGGAAAGGTTAATTTTATTAATGTTAGAATCATATTAGCTCCAGATTTATAATCTGTAAACATGCCGTATGAAAGCAAGGAAGAGCATACAATTTTATAGTTTATAATTAAAGTCATCTCCGACTTTTTCCATTGATTATAAAAGAAGTATTTCCACTTTTATATATTATAGAGTTGATCAAACCCAAGGTTACAGTTATGCAAATCTGATCAGAGAATAGTTTTAAAGGAACGATTTTAGCCTGAGGTAACATTGAAAGGTTAAATTATGAATTTGGTTTCCCATGTTTTTACTCAGTTTTAAAAAACAAACAAAATTTATTTTGTCTCTGCCTGTATCCATAATTAACTAGGTAAGATCTGAAAACTCTAATGATTAAATATAATTAGAACTGTAGAGATTTGGACAAGAAGCAAATTAATTTCAGTTAAGTTTTTGTTTCAATGTCCTTGTATCAAACTCAAGATTAAACCAGATGAGTGACCCAGCTGTAATTAATTTTCACCCTCATTAAAGCCTGCTAACATTGTTGAGTTTTCCTTCTGGTTTGTTAATCTTCTTGCCATAGATAAACTTACTATACCACAAAGTAATCATCCTCAGAGTCAACTATTAGAAGAGAAAATTTTGTTGCTATATTCTATAAGAATAAGATTACTTGGGTATGAAAATAATTTCATAGCAACGTGTTGCTAAATAATGCAATGAAATTTAAGGAAAGAAATGAATTATTAATTTCTACATTATGGCTTAATTAAAATTACCTGATAATGCAGCAGTATATCTTAAGATATATATTATTTTGTAGATAGCAATGGCCTTTTGAAAGTTCAGTTGTACAGGGAGTTTGACAAAATCTTTTTCGTTCATTATTTGTTCTTTTTTTAAAAGATTTTATTTATTTATTTGAGAGGTAGTGGTATAGACAGTAAGAGGGTGAGACAGAGAGAAAGGTCTTCCATCTGCTGGTTCAATCGCCAAATGGCAGCAACAGCTGGAGCTGAGCTCCCCAGATGGCCACAATGGCCAGAGCTATGCCTATCCAAAGCCAGGAGCCGGGAGCTTCTTCTGGGTCTCCCACGTGGGTACAGGGGCCCAAATACTTGGGCCATCTTCTACTGCTTTCCCAAGCCATACCAGAGAGCTGGATCGGAAGAGGAGCAGCCAGGACTAGAACCAGCACCTATATGGGATGGTGGCGATGCCAGCAGAGGATTAACCCATGGTGCCACGGTGTGGGCCTCCATTATTTGTTCTTTAGAATCACAAAACATCCTTTCTTGTAAGAAGATTCATGATATATCCATAAGTCTCAGAAATATTATCAGATAATATCTAATATCACCAAACTTTTTTTTTGACTTTTATTTAGAATATAAATTTCCAAGGTACAATTTATGGATTACAATGGCTTCCCCCCCATACCTTCCCTCCCCCCCGCAACCCTCCCCCCTTACCCACTCCCTCTCACCTTTCATTCGCATCCAGATTCATTTCCAATTCTCTTTGTATATAGGAGATCAGTTTAGTATGTGTTAAGTAAAGATTTCAACCATTGCCCTCACATAGAAACACAAAGTGAAATATACTATTTGAGTACTCGTTATAGCATTGAATCACAATGTACAGCCCATTAAGGACAGAGATCCTACATGATTTTTTTTTTTAAATTAATTAATTTTTTATGCAATTTCCAATTTAACACCGAGTTTTTTTTTTCATTTTCGATTATCTTTATATACAGAAGATCAATTCAGTATATACTAAGTAAAGATTTAATCAGTTTGCACTCACACAGAAACACAAGGTGTAAAAATACTGTTTCAGTACTAGTTATAGCATTAATGCACATTGAACAATACATTAAGGACAGATCCCACATGGGACATAAGTACACAGTGACTCCTGTTGTTGACTTAACAATTTGACACTATTGTTTATGGCCTCAGTAATCTCCCTAGGCTCTAGTTATGAGTTGCTGAGGCTATGGAAGCCTTTAGGGTTTGCCGACTTTGATCTTATTCTGACAGGGTCATAGTCAATATGGAGGTCCTCTCCTCCCTTTGGAGAAAGGCACCTCCTTCTTTGATGGCCCCGTTCCTTCCACTGGGATCTCACTCACAGAGATCTTTCATTTAGGTCTTCTTTTTTTTTCTTTCCAGGGTGTCTTCGCTTTCCATGCCTAAAATACTCTCATGGGCTCTTCAGCCAGATCCAAATGCCTTAAGGGCTGATTCTGAGGCCAGAGTGCTATTTAGGACATCTGCCATTCTATGAGTCTGCTGTGACTCCCACTTCCCATGTTGGATCATTCTCTCCCTTTTTGATTCTATCTGTTAGTATTAGCAGATGCTAGTCTTGTTTGTGTGATCCCTTTGACTCTTAGACCTATCAGTGTGATCAATTGTGAACTGAAATTAATCACTTGGACCAGTGAGATGGCCTTGGTACATGCCACCTTAATGGGATTGTATTAGGATCCCCTGGCATATTTCTAACTCCATCATTTGGGACAAGTCCGATTGAGCTTGTCCCAAATTGTACATATCCTCCCTTTCTTTCTCCCTCTCTCATAATTAACCAGGATCACTTTTCAATTAAAATTTAAACACTTAAGAATAATTGTGTGTTAGTTGCAGAGTTCAGCCAATTGTACTAGAACAAAAACAAACAAGAAAAAGAAATACTAAAATGGGTAAAGATTTACATTGTACATCAACAGTCCAGACAAGAGCTAATCAAGTCTTATTTTCTCATAGTGTTCATTTCACTTCAAAAGGTTTCCCCTTTGGTGCTCAGTTAGTTGTCGCCAATCAGGGAAAACAAATGATATTTGTCTCTTTGGGACTGGCTTAATTCACTCAGCATGATGTTTTCCAGATTCCTCCATTTTGTTGCAAATGACCAGATTTCATTGTTTTTTGACTGCTGTATAGTATTCTATAGAGTACATGTCCCATAATTTCCTTATCCGGTCTACTGTTGATGGGCATTTGAGTTGGTTCCAGGTCTCAGCTATTGTGAATTGAGCTGAAATAAACATTAGTGTGCAGACGGCTTTTTTGTTTGCCAATTTAATTTCCTTTGGGTAAATTCCAAGGAGTGGAATGGCTGGGTTGTATGGTAGGGTTATATTCAGGTTTCTGAGGAATCTCCAGACTGACTTCCATAGTGGTTTAACCAGTTTGCATTCCCACCAACAGTGGGTTAATGTCCCTTTTTCTCCACATCCTCTCCAGCATCTATTGTTGGTAGATTTCTGAATGTGAGGCATTCTCACTGGGGTGAGATTTTTGATTTTTGATTTTTGATTTCCATTTCCCTGATTGCTAGTGATCCTGAACATTTTTTCATGTGTCTGTTGGCCATTTGGATTTCCTCTTTGGAAAAATGTCTATTGAGGTCCTTGGCCCATCTCTTAAGTGGGTTGTTTGTTTTAATGTTGTGGCGTTTCTTGATTTCTTTGTAGATTCTGGTTATCAACCCTTTATCTGTTGCATAGTTTGCAAATATTTTTTCCCATTCTGTTGGTTGCCTCTTCACTTTCCTGACTGTTTCTTTTGCAGTACAGAAACTTCTCAATTTGATACAATCCCAAATGTTAATTTTGGCTTTGACTGCCTGTGTTTCTGCGGTCTTTTCCAAGAAGTCTTTGCCAGTACCTCTATCTTGCAGGGTTTCTCCAATGCTCTCTAATAATTTGATGGTGTCGGGTCATAGATTTAGGTCTTTAATGCATGTTGAGTGTATTTTTGTGTAAGGTGAAAGGTAGGGGTCTTGCTTCATGATTCTGCATGTGGAAATCCAGTTTTCCCAGCACCATTTATTAAATAGACTGTCCTTATTCCAGGGATTAGTTTTGGATCCTTGATCAAATATAAGTTGGATGTAGATGTTTGGATTGATTTCTGGTGTTTCTATTCTGTTCCATTGGTCTATCCATCTGTTTCTCTACCAGTACCATGCTGTTTTGATAATGTATGTTCTGAAATCTGGTATTGTGATGCCTCTGGCTTTGTTTTTGTTATATAAGATTGCTTTAGCTATTCGAGGTCTCCTGTGTCTCCATTTGAATTTCAGCATCATTTTTTCCAGATCTGAGAAGAATGTCCTCGGTATCTTGATTGGTATTGCATTGAATCTGTAAATTGCTTTTGGGAGAATGGACATTTTGATGATATTGATTCTTCCAATCCATGAGCATGGAAGATTTTTCCATTTTTTGGTATCCTCTTCTATTTCTTTCTTTAAGGTTTTGTAATTTTCATCATGGAGATTGTTATTTTCCTTGGTTAAGTGTATTCCAAGGTATTTGATTGTTTTTGTAACTATTGTGAATGAGATTGATCTAAGAAGTTCTTCCTCTGCCGTGGCATTGCTTGATATCACCATACATTTAAAAACAAGTTGGCATGAGTGTAATTAAATTGGTGTGCTTGTATTTAAAATGTATTGACAATGTTCGACAATAGCCACAAAATACTTAAAGCTCTTTAGCTCTGTAATTTATTTCTAGAATTTTTTTGAATGTAAATAATGAAAAAAGACACAAGCATGGATACACCAGCAATGTATAAAATGTTACTAAAAAGGCAAAAGTTGACATCAGACTAAATCTTCTAAAACTAACATTTCTAAACATAGTCAATAAATTACGATTTAGATTATGTACCACCTTTGTAGATTATACCATAAAATAGAAAAAGTTATAGAAAATACAGGACAAAATATTTGTTAAAGATTGATTTACATATTTGAAAACCAGAGTTAGAGAGAGAGAGAGAGAGAGAGAGAGAGAGAGAGAGAGAGACGAAGAGACAAAGAGAAATATCTTCCATCTACTGGTTCATTCCCCAAATGAACAAAATGTCCAGGGCTGGCCTACACAAAAGCCAGGAGTCAGGAGCTTCATCCAGGTCACATAGATGGGGGCAGGAACCCAAGCACTTGAGCCTTCTTCTGCCTTTTTACCAGAGAGCTGGATTGGAAGCAAAACAGCCAGTACTTGAATCAGTGCCTATATGGTCTATCAAGATAACTCCATCCATCCAAACCAGGAATAATTACATGACACTCTGTGGTTTAAGACTTTATAGAATAGCAATAGTCACCCTGGGTATTTGTTTGTTTGTTTTATTCAGTCATTAGCTCTGATTTCTTTAGATAGTAAGAGACAATGAACTTTATCATCTTCATATTTTCAGTGTCTAAGAGAATTACTTTGCAAGCATTCATTTATGTCTAAAGAATGAAAGGATAAATTGATCACTCTTTTATGCCAATGACCCAAATAAAAGACAAACAGGAACCAAATCTGTAACCGTAAAAGGTAGATTTATTACTCATTGTGGCAAGGAAAAACACACACCATTGGAAAACATGGAATATCCTAACAAAAAAATGTTCAAAAGAATTGGATATTGGAGTAACACTTTAGTTGAATGATTAGGGAAAAGGCCTAAGGACGTCAGGTTTATTTACTCTGGACTGGATGTTGTCAGAATGCAAGAACAACAATTGGTTACTAGTATAAGAATAAACTTGTAAAAAATTAGCAGTCACTGAAATTGGCCAAAGAATCAAGGCATTATCTCTGCTTAATAATAATATGAAGTTGCTTCACTTTGTCTAATTTTATCCTAATCCCAGAGTAACTTCTGAGCTGGGATTCCCTGAAATTATTTATGTCTAATACAGAATAACATGCCCCCACTGGGGGTGTCAGGCCAGCTTGTAAACGTCAAATTTCTGTTGTGTGCTTGTCATGTAAAAATGCAGATATTTGTAAACTTAATTTTAAGATATATAAATGAGTGATTTTAAATTAAAATATCTTTGAAACATTTTACACTCAATATTCCTGAGCAGTGATGATGCATATATGAACTGAAACATGGTGAATATTTTTAATAAGCATTGCCTATATCTACATTAAATAAAAATATAAAATCACAAACAGAAGAATTTCAATGACAAATTATATACTTGACATATTTTTTGCAGATACATTTATACATAAATAAAAAACTAGGTGAAAAAGAGTGCTTTAGGGAGACATATTTAGCATCACTATATTACTACTTTAGGGAGATTATCTTAATAACTTCATTTCCTAATATAAATGCTGTATCTATATGATATATGACATGTCTTCTAATTTGCTACTTATTCCAAGTAGCCCCAAATTTATATGTACACTGTAGTCCCTGATGAATGCTGAATGACTTAAATGCTTAATCCAAGCAACACATTACAAATTCAAACTCACTGTCTAACAATAGCAGTCCAGCACTAATTTCTATTTTCCATAGTTATCTTCATCAGAAGAAATAATATATATGTTAGGTAACTGTACAAGGTACAATCATCAGCTTTAAGTAAACTATAATTATGCTAGCTGTCCATATTCAAACATTGTCAACTTGTCTGATTTTACCTACTTGATATTGGTCTTAACGCCAGCCATATTGATTTGCATACCATAATGTTTAAAAACATGATTTCTAAAGTCTGCCCAGATTTGATTGCTCATGTTTGAATTCTAGCTGTACCACCTACTAGTGCTCTATACTCTTTATGGCATCAGCAGAATTTCTGAGAAAGGGGAGTAATACCAGAATCTACCCTACAGGATGATTGTGAAAAGCAATTGTGATATGAAAAGTCAAGCATTAAAATATGACTGGTACATAATAAGCTCTCAAAAATGTCTATTGTTACACAGATCAGTACTTTTTAATTTCCATTCATACTGAATTTCATTTACATCTCCTGGGTTGTAATTAGACCCCCTATGGTTTCATTCTTGCTGTCTCCCACTTATACATTTTCTCCTTCTTCTACAATTCATTCCTTCTTCTTCATCTGGTTAATCCTGCTAAATTTCTAGTCATCATATAGGAAAGAGATATCCGATTTAATTATAAGCTTTCTGAAAACACACCAAATGTCTAGGTCTCCCAATTGGGTGCAGGGGCCCAAGCACTTGGGCCATCTTCCACTGCTTTCCTAGGCCAATAGCAGAGAGCTGGATCAGAAGAGAAGCAGCCGGAACTCAAACTGGCTCCTATAGGGGATGCCAGCGCCCCAGGCACAGGTTCAACCTACTACGCCACACTGCCAGCTCCATCAATTTTATTTATTAGTTCATTGATGTAGTTATTCATTAATTTATTCAGTTAATACATATTTATCGAGCACCTACTACATTGCCATTTTATCTTACACTGCATAAAATTTTCAAACTATTCCATAACTTTTCCTCATCAATATTTTTCTGATATTTCCTATATGTAATGCCCTATTTTTTTAATTTTTCTACTTCATTTTTAATGATTTCCATGTGCATGTTTTACTTTATCTCTATCTTGATTATGGTTACTTTTTTTTGTTTGCACACTATTATGAAGTGACCTAAGGAAATACTGTTGTGCAGCCAAGCATGATTATTAAATATTTTTTGAAAATTTAAACATGAAATTATTTCATTTTAGCTGTGTACTACAACTTCATTTCAAGTTTTAAAATTAAGTAAATCTAAGAACAAATTCTGCAACATAATATTTATTGTAACAAGTATTCACTAATCAGCAGTCATAATATAATTATATAACATATCCATTCAATAAATTTTAGCTATATTTCTGGCTGGTAGAAACATCACCATATATGAAGTATTTTATTTTGTATCCAACAATTTGTTTGCCATATCCAACAACATTTCTAGCATAGCAGATTTATCTATTTCCCATATTGATCTTTAAAATAGATTTGAGGGATCAGCATTATGGAACAGTGGGTTAACAGCCACCTGTTAACCCACTGGCAACCAGTTCACACCCTGCTGCTCAACTTTTTTTTTATTTTTAGACAGGAAGAGTTAGACAGTGAGAGAGACAGAGAGAAAGGTCTTCCTTTGCCGTTGATTCACCCCCTAAATGGCCGCTACGGCCAGCATGCTGAGCAGATCCAAAGCCAGGAGCCAGGTGCTTCCTCCTGGTCTCCCATGCGGGTGCAGGGCCCAAGGACTTGGGCCATCCTCCACTGTACTCCTGGGCCACAGCAGAGAGCTGGACTGGAAGAGGAGCAATGGGGACAGAATCCAGCGCCCCAACTGGGACTAGAACCCAGTGTGCTGGTGCTGCAGGTGGAGGATTAGCCTAGTGAGCCATGGCACCAGTCCCCATTGCTCAACTTTCAATTCAGCTCACTGCTAGTGGCCTGGAAAAGCAACAGAACATAGCCCAAGTACTTATGCTCATACACACATGTGGGAAACCCAGATGAAGCTTCTGACTCCTAACTACTGTGGCAGATATTTGAGGAGATAGCTGTTTTCTCTCTCTTTCTCTCCCTCTCTCTGTGTAATTCAGCCTTTCAAATAAATACAAAAATCTTTTTTTAAAGTTGACTTGAGATCATTTTATTAGTTTTATAAATATTTACAATTATATATGGTCTTGGTTGGTTGATTGTTTTATGTTATAAAATATTCATCATCTCTAGTAAAGTCTCCAGTATTAAACTCTACCTGCTTTTACCTTGATAGAGAGCTATGAAGCTTTTAATGCAATGTAACAATTTACCAAAAATGTGTCAAATGCAAACAATAGAACTTTAGTATCTTGTAGTTTCTGTGTATCAGGAGTCCAGGTACAGCTTTTTAGGTACTAGATTCAAGGACTCAACTTCATGTGTTGCCTGGGGTTCTTTTCCAAGCACAATGGTTATTGACAGAATTCATGTTCTTATAGCAGCAAGACTGTCAATGCTTTCTTATTGGTTGGTTGTGTGAGATGGCTTTTTCTTCCAAGACATGAGGTCCTTTAATAATAGCTTACTTTTTCAAAGATCAAAGATCTCAGTCTATCTCTCTTTCTATCTATAATCTATATCTGTCTATTTTTATCATTTCCCTTTTATGAGTTTCTCTCTTCAAGAAACTTTGAGTCTCTTCAAATGAGCTTACTTGATTATGTCAAGCCAAATCAGGTTATCCTCCTTTTTAATTACCTCAAAGTCAAATGACAATGTACCTTAATTACATATGCAAAGTGTGTATTAACTATTACTATCTTTCATGGTGTGAAAAATACTAGAGCATTCACGAATCGTACCCATATTACGGGGATCAAATTCCTTGATAGATTCAAGGATTTAAGAGAATTTATTTCACATAGCTTTAAGTCCTCTCAACCTTTTGTTTTTTATTGTTCTTTATCTTTATATCCCATAAAGCATTTTATTAGCAGCTTTATTATTGTCATCATTTGCTACAGTCAACATACGCGATAACAGTTTTACGTGTTCAAGATTCCTTTTTTCATCTCTGTAGTTCCATCTTGGATAATATTCCTTCTTTTGGAGATACTTTTGGTATTTCCTTTTGTGTAGCTTGGCTGCTAATGATTCAACTTTTTAAATTTCTTGTGAAATATCTTTATTACTGATTTTTTATATGGACTTTTTTCGTATATAACAGGATATTCTTAGAAACAGATGCCAAGACAGGATTAGACATACAGAAAATGTACTGGGAAAATGCTTATAATAGAAAATGAGGAGGGAGCACAGAACAGCTAAGAAAATGCTCAATTTTTTTCTAATGTTTTAATATGATGAGCCAAAATATTCTTAATAGTTATCATAACTGCTGTATTATACAGCAATCTGGGGTAGGGGGAGGGGTGGCAAGTTAGAATTATCTACTCAAGAGTTGAACTGATTTAAACCTGAAATATCAGTTGCTTTTTTTAGTCCTTAAGGTCTCCCAAATAAGAGTGTGGACCTCCATTACTGAGACCCAAACTGATGCTCCACTTCCACTTCCAGCTCTCCTGAGCTTCTAAGCCCATGGTTATAACTCAGCAAATTCTTCAAGGAAAATGGGGATTCCAAATACTGTATCCAATTTAATAGACTTCTTTTGTCCTGGTCCTTCAAAGTCTTCTGAACTTGTAGTTTTCTGATATTTCCAAACATATACAGTTATTACTATTATCTTCAAGATATTTAGTTCTTCTCAGTGGGAGGGTTGATCTGATAAAACTAGGACACCCCTGCTAGAAGTAGAAAATCCCATTTAAGAAAAAATTTAAGAACCTAATCTTTGCTGGCAAGTATGTGGAGAAAAAAGGAACACATGCACATTATTAGTCGGACTATAAATCAGTACAGTCACTGTAGAAAACAGTATGGAGCTTCCTCATAAAACTAAAAATAGAACTATCACATGATCTAGCAATATAAATATAACTATATCCAAAATAAATGAAGTAACTGTTGAAGAGCTATATGAATTCCCATATTTATTGCAGTACTACTTACAACAGCCAGCAAATAGAGACATCCTAAATATAAAACAATGCATTAAAAAGATTAAAAACTGTCATTATTTGAGATTCATACAAAAATGCAATTATGTTATCTTCAAAATTAAATCTGCAATAAACATTATTAACAGAATAAGGAGGAAAAATAGCACATGATCATTTTAAGAGGCTCAGAACAATTGTTTGACAATATGACTTCCATTTCCAAGGAAATTCTTAGAAAACTAGACATAGGAGAGAATTTTCTCAAGCTAATAAAGGACATCTACATAAACAACATACCACTAAAATATTTAATGGTGAAAAAGTAAATGCTTTTGCCATCATCAGCAGAAAGATAAAAAGTTCACTTTCAGCATATCTACTGAGCATTGATCTGGAGTCCTAGTCAATTCCATTAGGAAATAAAAATAAATAATAGGTACTCTGATTTAAAAGAAAAAATTAAAACTATCTATATTCATTCACATATAACATAATTCTCTGTGCAGAAATTCCTAAGGAGACCACATACACAAACACACACACACACACCTCATAAGAATTGATAAACACATTTAGTATTGTCATGGATTATGAAAACAATATATAAATTGCATGAATGAATATAAATGTATGAATTACAATAAATGTTTTTTCTATATTCTCATAAATATTTCAAATATAATTTTTAAAAATTGCATTCATCATTGTGTATATGTACCACATTTTATCCAGTCATCAGTTGATAGACATCTGGGTTGATTCCGTATCTCATCTATTGTGAACTGAGCTGCAAAAAAAGAAAGGAGGGAAGGAGGGGAGATGGAAGGAGGGAGAGAAGAAAACTATGGTTATCTTCTTAGAATTGTACTATGAAATACATGAAATCTGTTCTCTCTTTATATTAATAAAATTATTTTAAAAATAAAATTCACAAAAGACAACAGAATATTACCCAGGAATACATTTAACTACAAAAATTTAATACTTGTACAATGAAAACTATAAAAGGTTTCTTATAGAAATTTTAAAGCATTTAAATAAATTGGTGGAGATCTCATGGATATGAATTGGAAAAATCAATAATTGCTATGGTGAAACTTTTCCACAACTTGATCTATAGACTTAACCAAGTCTTCATAAACTTACCAGCAAGTTTCTTTTCATTTGACTTTGACAAGCTAATTGCTGAAATTATCATGCAAATGTAATGGCTGTAAATTAGCCAGAATTTTGTTAATTGGACATAGCTGGAAGGTATCTATTACATAATTTCTAACCTTATTATCCAACTGCAGTAATCAATACAGTGCAATCATGATATACATGCAGACACATGAACTAAAGGGACAAAATAGAAAGTCTAGAAATAATCTCCTAAATTTGGTTAGTTATTGTCTAGCAAACAATGAAAGATAATTAAATGAGTAAAAGATTGCTTTTTCAAAAAATAGCCATAGAATGATTAAATATCCCTGTGCAAATAAGAAAAATGAACTTAGAACCTTACCTCAAACCATACATTAAAATTGACCCCAAATAATACAAAGCTATAAATATAAGCACTAATACTACAAAATGTCTTGAAAATTACCTATGGGGGCTGGTGCTATGGTGCAGCAGGTTAAAGCCCTGGCCTGAAGCGCTGGTATCCCATATGGTTTCTGGTTCTAGTCCAAGCTGCTCCTCTTCTAATCCAGCTCTCTGCTGCAGCCTGGGATAGCAGTAGAAAATGGCCCAAGTCCTTGGGTCCCTGAACCCACATGGGAGACCCAGAAGAAGCTCCTGGCTCCTGGCTTCAGATTGTTCCAGCTCCGGCCGTTGTGGCCATCTGGGAGTGAACCATCAGATGGAAGACCTCTCTCTCTGTCTCTACCTCTCTCTATAACTGTCTTTCAATTAAATGAAATAAATCTTTAAAAAAATTGCCTATGAATTAATATCACAGTCTTGGGCAAGGCATAATTTTAGAATAAAAACATTATGTTTAAAGATTGTTTACTACAGGGACTGGTGTTAACACGTGGCATGGTGGATTACTTTGCTGTTTGTAACACTGGCATCTCCTATAGGAGTGCCAGTTTCAGTCCTCACAATCCCATCAAGATGGCATGTACCAATGCCATCTCACTAGTCTAAGTGATCTATTTCAGTTCACAATTGATCATACTGTTAGGTCTAAGAGTCAAAAGGATCACATAAACAAGACTAGTGTCTGCAAATACTAACTGATAGAATCAAAAAGAGAGAGAACGATCCAACATGGGAATCAGGATACACATCAGACTCATAGAATGGCAGATGTCCTAAATAGCACTCTGGCCTCAGAATCAGCCCTTAAGGCATTCAGATCTGGCTGAAGAGCCCATGAGAGTATTTTAGGCATGGAAAGCCAAGACACTCTGG
The DNA here is from genome assembly GCA_949820135.1 of Sylvilagus floridanus. Classification (NCBI taxonomy): domain Eukaryota; kingdom Metazoa; phylum Chordata; class Mammalia; order Lagomorpha; family Leporidae; genus Sylvilagus; species Sylvilagus floridanus. The sequence continues at coordinate 35,052,992 of OX463245.1, read as the reverse complement.
GAAAAAAAAGAGAGAGAGAGAGAGGGAGAGAGAGAGAGAGAGAGAGAGAAGACCTAAATGAAAGATCTCTGCAAGTGAGATCCCAATAGAAAGACCAGGGCCATCAAAGAAGGAGGTGCCTTTCTCTGAAGGGAGGAGAGAACTTCCACTTTGACTATGACCTTGTCTGAATAAGATCAAAGCCGGCAAACTCCAAAGGCTTCCATAGCCTTGGCAACTCAGGACAAGAGCCTAGGGTGATTACTGACACCATAAACAAGAGTGTCAATTTCTTAAATCAACAGCAGGAGTCACTGTGCACTTACTCCTCATGTAGGATCTCTGTCTTTAATGTGATGTTCAATGTGAATTAATGCTATAACTAGTACTGAAACAGTATTTTACACTTTATGTTCTGTGTGGGTGCAAACTGTTGAAATCTTTACTTAATATATACTACATTGACTTCTGTATATAAAGATAATTGAAAATGAATCTTGATGTGAATGGAATGGGAGAGGGAGCGGGAGTTGGGAATGTTGGGGGCGGGAGGGAAGTTATGGGTGGGGGGGAAGCCATTGTAATATATAAGCTGTACTTGGGAAATTTATATTTGCTAAATAAAGTTTTAAAAAGTTTACTTTCATGAATATTAAACTTTCCATTTGAAAACACACCATTCATAAAATGAAAAGACAAACCATACTTGCAAGTCATCTATGTGATAAAGGACTTACATTCAGAACACACATGTAATTTTATTCAAATTAATATTTAAAAGGCAAAAATGCCAAGTAAACAATAGGCAAAATATTTGAATAGATATTTCACCAAAGATTATTTATGAATGCTTAATATGCACTTTTAAAGATGCTCCACACAACTGAAGAGCACAGTGAGGTAACAGAACACACACAAAAATGTTGTCAAAGATGTGGAAAAACAGTTCTCATACATAGCTGTTGTGAGTGAAAATAATTTGGTTACTTTAGAAGAGAGGTTGGCAGCTTCCTAAAAATGAAAAAAAGATGTAAACATCTACGTTACAATTCTACTTTTCCACTCCTAGCTACTTATAAAAGAAAAATAAAGTGTATGTGCATACAAAGACTTATACATGAAAGTTTGCAATAACATTATTCATAATTGCTCCAAACTGACACACAATACAGATGTATTTCAACCAATAAACAGACAAACCAAATGTGTTATATTCATACAACAGTTGTCAGTAAAAGGACTAAATGCTGTATGGTTACATTTATAAGAAACATCCAGAATTGGCAAATGTAGAGCAACCAAAAGCAGATAATTATCCATGGCTAGCAACGCAAATGAGAATTGACAGAAAATATATGGGGGGTGGGGTGGGAGATTTTAGGTTAATAAAAATATATGAATATTGCATTGTCAAGATGGTTGCAAATCTCTATCAGTTTACTAAAAAACACTTAATTGTAAACTTATATTTGTGTTTATATTTCATATGTTAATGCACTTACGTTATAAGAGGTACCTATCACACTGAGGCAGAAAATGGTAGAATGCAGTGCCACCCTCAAAGGTTTACATGGAGGCCCTCTGTGGGGAACCACAGGCCAGGCCAGCCGCCTGTGGGGACCTCCTCATTGCAATCTGCCTTAACCTGCTGAGCATAACAAAGTCAAGGAAGTACTGACCGCAAGAGATACACCTTCAACCTGAGGATATGCGTGCCTTTTGATCTGATTGATGGACTGCTCGCCCTAGCCCTAGGGGACCGGGGATGGATAAAAGACCATGTTAGGGGCGGGAACTCGGAGCTGCCTCTTCAGTCTTTCTCTTTCTTTCTCTCGGCTGCTTCCCTCTCTTTCTCTCCTTTCCTTCTTCTATCACTATAAATAAAAGTTCTTTGAGAACCGATCAAACAGCGGTCGTGTCGTGCGTGAATCCGTGGGTCGGACCCTTGCTGGCGAGGGTTCCCGATAGCCCTCTTCATAGATCCACCTAATTCTGACAACTATATTTTGGGTGCACCACTCAAATATCTTCTTCAGGGTCAATTTGCTCTCATAGGCAGAACAGTGGTCTCTCAAAAGTGTCTATGTTACATGGCAAAGTTAAAAGAGCAGCAGGAATGAAAGGTGCCACTCACCTGAACTTGAGTTATGGTGGTGAGGCCCATGTAAGCCCACTGTAATCTCAAGCGTTTTTGTAAGGTGAAAGGAGGCAGTTGTGTCAGAGTTCGAGTGATGCAGCATGAGAAAAATGCAGCCGGCTGTTGTTGGCTTTTCCAATTACTTACAGTCACCGCATGGTAGTTTGTTAGGGCTAGAAAAGGAAACATGCTACCCTACCCATCATGCAGCAGCTTGGAATACTGGCTACTGATAACTCACAGATATATGTCTCAGCAGGAATTGTCATCAGCCACAGGAATTGTCTAATCCAAGGTTTTTTCTTCCTCCCTGTGGTGCCAATGATGGGCTGATACAGGGTTACAAAGGCCTCAGTTGCAAGTGAATTGCAAGTCATCTTTTTACTTTGCTCAGTCTTACTCAATTTCTCAAAGTGTATCCTGAGATCATTCACCAATAAATCTTCTGCATCCAAGCCTCCATTTCAGAATGTTTCCTGTAATTCAGCTCCATTAACACAAACTGAGCAAGAAAAGTCCATGCCTCTTCACAGACAACTATGCAGAAATCTATGTGTTAAAATTCCCAAGTTTTTTTTTTAACTTTTATTTAGTAAATATAAATTTCCAAAATAAATTCCAAAGTTTTATAAACTCCAACTCATTAAACTGTTTACATAATATTCTTGCAATGTTCAGGTTTTCCTCAAGATTTTGTCTTGATTAGCATCTACATTCTCAATGAGCACAATACTGTAAATGCACACCAATTTTGCTAAATTAACCATTTCTAAAATTTGCTTTATTCAAAACAGTAGTTTGAGTGCTAAGGTTGAAATTCAATACAGATGTAGAAAAACGTAGAACTCTATTAACACTTAATGTCCTTGCCACAGCATGTTGTTAAAGAACTGTATTTTAAAGATGAACTTAATAGGTGATTATAATGTATAGAACTACAGCCAATGAAACATAGCTACATTTTTTTGCTTTAAAATATCATTTATTGGGGTCTAGTGCTGTGGTGTAGTAGGCTAAGCCTCCACCTGCAGCACCAGCATCCCATATGGGTGCCAGTTTGTGTCCTGGCTGCTTCTCTTCCAATCGAGCTCTCTTCTATTGCCTGGGAAAGCAGTTGAGTGTTGCCAGGCCGTGCTTATGTCCCTGCACACACAGTGGGAGACCTGGAGGAGGCTCCTGGCTCTTGGCTTCAGATCGAGCTCAATTGATCTTTAAAGACATTTACAACTTTTTAAAAAATTAAAAGTAAAAATATTATTTATTGTGATCTCAGTTAATATATTTTCTCTCTAATTTGGTCTTGAATTCTCTGTCTTTAAAGTGCCCATAAACCAGGATAGCTACTACTTAAAGAACTCTGATGGGAAGAGGGGTAGTAAGTTAGGTTTTTGTGTGTGTGTTTGAGATGGGATATAAACAGGGAAGTGAAACCAAAGGCTAGAGGTACCCAGAGGATGCCTATGGGAACTGGAGTGTCAGGGAACTCAATCAGGAGATGGAGGCGAGAGCAGAGAGGGAGAGAAAAGCAGAGGGAAAAAGGAAAAGAGAAGGTGATATGGACATGCAGGATTATACTTTTGTTGAGGTCTTTGGATATTATCCCTTGGGCTTTCCCTTTGATGTTGTAGATTGTTTAAACAAAACATGATGGACAGGAGAATTTCTATAACTCTGATGTTGACAAATTAGCTTTGATGGTGATCAACAAATGTGGGTGTGGTGGGTTTTTGATAAGTGGGAGGGGAAATTTTAATTATGTCAAAGTTGATGAGGGGCAAGTGGCTTTCAAAAAGTTAGATCAGACCTAAAAGTGCATTCCAAGGCATCAAGGACCTTAAACAAATTTATGACAAAGTCTATTGGGAGATTTCCATAGAATTGAATTTTCATTGTTATGCATCGTGTCCTAATCTTTTTTGAGTGACACCAGTCTAATTAATTGCTATTCGTGACTCATAGCTATCAGATATTGGGTTTCTCATGAATCAACACTTAATAAAACTTGTAAGTCTTGTGAAAAGATCATGAATCTTAGAAGCTCTATTATTTTTGCTTAATTTTCCCTTCTGTGAAATAAGGATAAGTTGAAAAGTGTTTCTCATATGCATCTTTTTTACTTCTTTTTTATTTAATTAACTTTTATTGAGCATAATCACAGACTCTTGCTATATATTTGGCAAAAAGTACATCTTTATTACTGAACTACATATTCAGATGATTCAAAATTAGAAACTCTGGAGTGATTTTTGTGTAGGGAATCTGTTGAGAGAAAAAAGAATTCCAGTGTCCTCATTCTATATATAAGGAAAGAAGGCTCTGAAAGTGTACATGACCCACAAGGTTACAGGGCTAACAGTGCATACAGGCAGGAAGTGAACAAGTTGAACATTATTTACCACACAAGCACCCTTATAAACTAAGAGTAAGGTGGAAGGAAAATCAGGCTAATTTGATATGTGACAGAGGCTGGATCTACTGTTTTTGGCTTGATGATGGAGGAGGCCATGTGAAAATCATGATAAGAAAATGAATTTGGCTAACAACTAGTGATTTTGGAAAATGTCTCAAAGCAATAAATGAGAACAACACTGGCTGACACTTCAGCCAGAAAAGATGTTGGTCAAACACAGCATGCTGGACTTCTGAATCATGAAATCTTAAACCATAAATGTAATTTATCATAAGCAGCTAAATAATTTTTGTGCAAAAAAAAAGTATTTACTGATTCTATTATTTCCATCGAATTATCAAGAAGTGGAACGTTTTCTTTCAGTGTTTCCTTGTTTCTAAATCCATAGGGTTTGCCATCTAGAAACACAGAAGGAAGGAACTCTATATACGGCATTCTACTTGAAGCATGATCACACATGGACACATTAAAATAGAACTGGACTTGCAGAAACTGCTTTAAAGTTCTGACTTAGCTGCTTATTGACAGAGTGACCTTAACCAAATCTATTTTACTTTCTTATAGTCTCCTACATTTTAGGGCTGATAAAAAGAGAAAATATGTACTCTGATTATCCCTTAGAATAGTTGTGAAGACAAGAAGAAAGATTTTACGAAAGCAAAATGCACATGATACCTAAACTGAAGGATAGCATTCTAAATGGAGGGCCAGGAAGAGGAATGGAAGAGCTAAATATATCTTTCTCACTGTAGTCTTTGCCAGAATCTTGACAGTAACAGTAAATTGATCCTCCTGCTTCACATTTCTGTACATATCATTTCTTGGGAGAGTCTGACTCTACCCTCAAAAGGTTGGCCCTGGCTTAATGCACACTCACTATTGAAAGCTATGTTCAGTAAGCTGTTTCTATTTCCATGACTCTCTAAAGAATACATAAACATGCTCTGTGTAATATTGCATCAGTAAGGGACAGCTAAAACCTGCTATCATAGGGAACCCCAAATGATTCTGATTTATTATCACAATCATTGTGTTGTAAGATATTAAGACATATTTTTTGAGGGTGTAAACCCTGTATTTGTTATTCTGGATACAAGTCTTTATCTTTACACTTACAAATTAAGTGTACCATACATAAGGAATTTAAATGTCTTTAAATCTATAAAACAAGCATAATAATAACACCTGAAACAGAGTTTAAGAGATTGCTTCCAAGGAATTGGATTGTGAAACTCTGGGTGGCTAGATGAGCTGGAACTAGATTCTAACATTTCTAAAATGAACTAGACTTTGACATTTTAACATCTCATATGCTTAGCTCAAGAATGCAATGGTGCTCCATACACAAAATAATATGTTCCTTTTGAGTATGATTTAGTTTGTAAAAGGAAATTGGTAAATTCAGTCTGCCCAACTAGGTATTCAAGGCCCATCACTACCTGGCCTCTGCTTATTCACCTGGAGCAGACAACTTTGTGCCCCACTTCACAGTCTGTTAGCCTATTACTAATTTCAGCTGCAACAGCTGAGGAGAGTTTATGTGAACAGTTCAGTTCATGATGGAGGCATCCTATCTCAAGTGTATTTATTAAGTCTTTCACTGACTTTCCAGCACAATGATTCTCCTTCTGAAGTAGAAGGTGGTGAAGCCTGATAGGGCATCTCAGTACATCTTGGGAATGTGGAGGAGTTAATGGCCCAGGACAACTTTGGTTGATAGAGGTTGATATCTGTAGATAAAGCTCTAGCTTCCTTTTAGGGGTGGGAAATGTCCATTCTGGGGGCATATAAAGCCCACTAAATCATGTGGTCTGGCCCTGCCAGGGCTACTGCAGGTGGAACTTGAAATTCAGTAAGTCTATAGCAGGCCAATTATTAAGTTGGTAATTTTGTATGACCCACAAATGATGCTATAAATATCAAATGGCCTTTGACAGGAAAAAACGTGCCCTTCACCCCTGCTAGGAGGGTAATTCTGGTAAATATTACTTATCCGTCTCAGGAGGCCTGGTGATATGGAGCTTCCATTATATTCAACATTAGCCTTGATAACTTACTCTTTGATGATCATTCCAATTTGCCTTTTACACTTCCTGTCCTTTTATTCTGCTTCCAGGGATCACCTCTCAAATAAAATGTCTGCACTCAATCCTTGACCACCCAAGTCCTTGGCTCAAATCTGCTTTAGGGGTTACTAAACAAAGGCATCCCCATCTCATCTCTTACATCTTCTAGTCCCTTGTTTCACTTCCCTGTTTTCACCATACTGAGCTATAGTTCTCACAGTTCTGAATAAGTTCCCTCACTCACATATGTTACTTCATACATGCTACTCATATGACTACCTGAAATCCTCTTACTAGGAAATCATTCTCTGCTATCTCTTAATTTCATTCATTTTTGTTTGCCCTTCAAGCTGTACATAGGCACCACCTATCTGTTCCATGATGTTCCTCCAAAGAAAACAAATGTCCTGCCTTAGGTGCTACTATATGTGAATTCTTGTATCAGTATACTGCTCACCATTGATAATAAGTAAATATTTAATTGCTTTACCTCTTTGTCCCTGCCAGTTTTTATATTAATATTATTGCAATGAAGAGAAAAAATTTTCCATCAAGTGCATCAAACAGTAAGAGCAACATATGTGTGATGTTAGCAATTTTCCACTGTTGAACAAACATTCTCACATACTTACCAGCACTCAGATACTGCATTTGCTTCTGAAGCCATCTTTGCTGACAGCTCTGCTCTCATCATAACTTGCAATAATGGTATCTAAGTATAACATTATAGTTCTGAATCAAACTTACTAACATGGGAAAGTCATTATTATGTATTCATTCATTTTCTGTGTTAGGGACTGTAATAAACATTGATGATGCACAGTTAAATAAGGCATTGCCCATGCTCTTACAAACCCAGTAAAGGAATCAAGCTGACAAATGTTTATCTGAATAAATGTTCTTCATGAGAAGAAGGAAATAATCTAGACATAATTTAAGATAAGCATAATAATGATTCTTAAAATTTACTGAGAGCTTACTCCTTTCACAAAACACAGCCAAGTGGAATATCTCAAATGTTTATTTCAACCTGTTGATCTAAATTCAATTACCATGTTTACTGTACTGAACAGATATTTGTGGCAAGGAAAAATTGATCAATATTCCCTAGGTAAAGAAAAAAATAGAATTTGGATGAGAATGCTAACCCAGATTGGATCTGTATTTCACATACTTGGACACCATACTTCAGATGTCTGGATGTTATGTAAGAAAATACCAAAGAGTTCACGATTAGCCAGAATTTAATTGAGAAAAAATGTTACAGGTAAATTTGTTGTTGTTAGTTGATAAACGAACAATATTAGTAACTTGGTTTCAAAGCACTAACTAGTGCTTTGAAAATGATTTTTTGAAGTAGGAGTCACAAATTTACCAAAGTAACTATTTGTGCATGTAACCTAGAATTTTACAGACAGTGTTGCATCACAATAGAGTATTTTTAAAACTCAAAATGCCATTGCATCTAATACAGAAAATGTATTTCCAAAGGAAATTCATTGTTTTAACAGAGGGTCATTCTTTTATATTGCCAGTTTGCACTTCTACTGGATGCTATAGTACACCACCAGATTTCCACTATTTTTGAAATTTTCAGGTAGTGAAAGTCACCATGCCTCTTTGTTGGAGCCAGCCCATATGCAAGCTTTACTTAATGTAGATATAGAAAGACAGGACTTCCTCATTCAGTTTGAGTTTTTTCTGCCCAAATATTCTTTCACTTCCATCCGCAGGTAGCACTCCCTGTACACTTCCCATATATAAATCTTCGTATCAGGCTTTGAAATTTGATTTTACCCTGTAGATAAGACAGCAAGTTAGTCTGTTACTCTTTATGAATTCTGGCAAAAGATCCAAGACTCTTGGTTCAGTGGCAAATGTTGTTGTTAATCATGGCACAGCAAGCAGCATGAGAACAAAATTTGAGTTAGCTCTCTCATCCTCCAAAGTCTAAATGTAGCAAAATGAAGGGCCTAGATGGATGCCTGCACACATGTGCATTACCTTACAGAAGGTGAACACTGTGCTTACTGACTCTGACATTTTAGGAGGCTCAGTGAATAAGTCTTCTCTTTGTGATGGATGGAGACATTATGTCATGCCTCCAGACTACTCATTGTTTATACAATGCTGAGCTGATGTGAAGCTTGGTCAAGGCCATACACATTTGGCAAATGGAACGTATAGGATTGGTGAGCAACAATGATAAATTTTCTTGCCCAAGATACTTTCCAGAATTTTCTTCCCTGGGAAATTAATCTATAGTAAAAATGTTCAGTGTAAATGCACTATCATGTAATCAGTTCTTTAGTTCATATTTTCTGTGTTCACATCATCTCCTGATATGTAGCTTGAAGAATAAATCAGCTATCTTAGTATGTCTTTAAAAATTTGTATTTGTGGTACTATGGACTGGTAAGAATTACCTTAATGATCATGTGGATATACCCTTTCTAGAAATTGTGTTTGTGTGTGTGTGAATAATGACTAGCAGGGAGAAGAATTACAACACATTACAACATCTAATTGTTGCTGATGACTGCAAAGGGACAGTCCAGGTCCTGTAAATTATACAACAGGATTTATTTTCCTTGAATTGCTTGATGGAAAAAATCTATCCAAAGTTTCCTCTGCTTTACTATTTAATTTCTCAATTTAGGCATGTGGAATTTTATAGAGCTTGGGTGTAAGTTTGTAGAAATAATAAGACCTAATGGAAAGAGAATGAAAGGAAGATTATATCAACAAAGTAAATAGAGCCATATGAAAAAATTTTTAAGCTTCTTCCAAAGTGGTGAAAATAATTAACATCACAGAAGTTACTTTACATCTTCTCCATACTCAGGTATCAATGTAAATTCTTTCTATAATGAAGTTTTATATTTTACAGTTCCTGAGACACTCTTTTGACAAGAAATACCTTGTGTGAAGAGAGGACAGAATAATTTGATGGCTTTGTTTTGGTATGAAGATATGAAATTTTATCTCCCAAACAAAAAAGAATGCATGTCTTAGGTGAAATTTGGACACCATTGTTGTAAGCAATTCAAATGTGTCCTTGAATTTTCTTCCAAATTTTCTTAAAATATATAGTTCTCAAAATATTTTAAGACATTTTTGTAAGAGGATCATTGTTTTATGAGGAGACTATATTTTCCAATAAAGGGAAGAAACATTGTGATATTAAGGATTCAAGAAGTTAAGAGCATATAAGTAGTTAGGATTTCTCAGTGAGAATGTTCATGGAAAATAGCTTAAATTTGAAAGAAAGAACAAAAGTTAGCATACAGGAAGTGAATAGCTATGTTATACATATCCCCACATTGATTATGATTACTTTTTCACAAGATCTATTTATTTATTTAATTGAAAGTAAAAGAAGAAGAGACAGAGAGTGAGAGAGATTATCCATCCGTTGGTTGACTCCTCGAATGGCCAACACCCAGGGTAGGGCCAGGACAAATCCAGGAGCCTATAACTTCACTGGGTCTGGCAGGTGATGAAGTACTTGAGCCATCAACTCCTGCTTCCCACGTACATTAGCAGGAGCTGGATTGATTGGAGCAGCCGACACTATGCTCAAATATGGATGCTGGCATTGCAAGCAATGGTTTAAACTGCTGCACCACAAAGCCAGCTCCTACTTTCATTTTCTATCTGAATAAATTTGCTACTCGAAATATTATATTTAGAAAAATTAGACATCATAATTTACATTTTGGTTTGAGTTTTGACAGAATTCAGTATTACAAATTTGGTATGGGAAAGGCTTGCTATTTATATTTAGTTAGAAGTGAAAGTCAATCTAGTGTATTATTCTGAAATGGTGATATAAAAGTTTATGATAAAGTTTAGATATAACCAGAATAAAATGAGCACTGAATGCAATGATTAAATTTTTCTCAGGATTCATAGAATGTTCCTCCAACAGAAGTTTTGGGAAACCTCTTTGTTGGTGTCACCAGAATTAGCTAGCAGGATCACTAGATTCTCAGTTCTTTAGAGATCTTCAGAGCTCTGTTTTACTGAATGCCTGTCTAGGTGAGTAACACACCTGAACCCTCCCTGCTCCAGTCCTATAGGGAAGGGCCGGGACCCACTTCTAGAGTGACAGGACAGCCTCCCATAATGAGACCATTAGGTGAGTAAATTGGGCTCCTGTCATCTCAAGTTACTTTTCCTGATACTGAACATTTGTCCTCTGAGCAAGTTGGGGCAACCCAGGTCCCCAGATAGTCAGTACACCCTTCCTGGGGTACTTCCTGCCCTAAAGATAATGGTTTGAGGAAGAGAGGACCCAAGCCCTCAGCCACACTGATCAGCCATTTAGCTTTTGTAATTTGGCATTAAGGGATAGAGAACAGAAATTCTGGTAACCTGTTCCTCATGTTGAAGAACCGTATCTTTTGACCGGTAGCTGAAGGAGCAGGTTTTTAGTCACGCTTCAGATTAGTGTTTCTGTCATCAAACTGTGATGGGGAGATGGGGAGGCGGGGGAGAAACAGTCATGGCCATGAGCCACAAACTGTCACCATTCTTACTAAAATGTAGAGTATTTTGTAACCAATTTGTTTATTATTTTTAATGTGTCCTTATGGCAATTTTTGGAGACATTAAATTATTATCTTTCTGGGAATTGTCTCAATCCCTCACCAGTTTTCCCTTGGGACAGGCCCTACAGCGTTCCCCAAGCCATTCCAGACATCTAAATTTGATAGGAGCACTCTGTTTTAATATTTTGAAAAGATTATTTTATGTTATTTTTGAAAGGCAGAGATGGAGAGGGCGGGGAGGGGAAAGAGAGAGACAATCTCCCATCTACTGGTTCACTGCTCAAAAGACTGCAAGGGCCAGGGCTGGACCAGACCAAAGCCATGAGCCTGGAACCCCATCCAGTTCTTAGTTATTGCAGCCATTTGGGGACTGAACCAGCAGATGGAAGACCTCTCTGTCTCTGCTTCTCCTTTCCGTAACTGCCTTGCAAATAAACAAGGTAAATCTTTAACCAATAGTTATCTCATAAGTGCTCAAAAATTTCCAAATTCATTCTTCCTCATTCCAACAGACAATTTTTGTATGAGCCAGTCTTGGGCATTGCCAAATATATAGCAGACTGAGGGATAATGGAATTAAAAGATAAAAATAAAAAGTGTAAATTTTATTTCTAAACAAAAGCTTCATATGTACAAAGTTCAAGTCACTTTTAGAAGCAGTGGCACCAGGCGTTGAGTCCTTCCAGAAACTTAGCAAGAAAAATGCCTTGTGCATCCTCAAAACACATCACCATGGCTTGTGCTCCTGACTAGTCTGCTTTTGCTTTGATTGGCTTACTTGCCACCTCTTGTTAGCCATTGCTTTGATTGTGCTTGACTTCAGAATAATAATTGTAAAGTCATTTTTCATCTCCTATTACAATTCTTCCAACAAATGCTCCAGGATCTCAAACCTGGTTTTGAAAACTTCCATTAAAATATCTGCTCCTTCCTGGGCAAATGGTATTTGCATCCATCCAGCAGAAGTGTGCCTCACTTAATTTTCCAGTTAGAACTGTGTAAACTGCAGCAGTTGAGATGTCTGTGGTGTTTGTTATTGTTTCTGTTATTAATGGCCAGTCTTACTCAATCAAGGCATTAAAAGACTAAATTTTTCCAAAAGAATTGATGCAGATGATCTGTGACTGTATACTTCATCTTCAAAAGTATCGTGTCCCTTCAGAAATGTGTTGTCTGTTTGTAAATTAATAATTTCTTTGGGGTATGTCCCAATAAATTTTTGGGAAAGCATCGAATTTTCACCATAAATGTGATGTTTGCTCTTGCTTCAGTTTTTTTTTCAAGGTTTTGTTTATTTATTTATTTATTTATTGTGTTTTTATCCCCCCCATAGAAACCTTTTATTTAAGGAACACAAATTTCATGCATTTCACAAGTACAACTCTAGGAATACAGTGATTCTTCCCACCATGACAAGCTCCCATGGGGACAATTTTCATGCTGATGTCTTACCTTTCTCAGTGCCTCAAAGTAGGCACTGTTTCAACAGGTCATACCAAGTTAGCATGGCTTTATTTTGGTGTGAAAAAGTTTTGAAAGGGTGAGTGCTGTGGTGAAGTGGACAAAGTCACTGGCATCCCAAATGGGTGCCAGTTCGAGTCCTGACTGCTCCATTTCTGATCCAGCTCTCTGCTAATGGCCTAGAAAAGCAGTGGAAGATAGCCCAAGTGCTTGAGTCCCTGCAGCCACATGGGAGACCCAGAAGAAACTCCCGGCTCCTAGTACTGGGTTGGCTCAGCTGTAGCTGTTGCAGCCATTTGGGGAGTGAACTAGAAGACCTTTCCCTCTGTCTCTCCCTCTCTCTGTTACTCTACCTCTTAAATAAATAAATAAATATTTTTAAAAGTTTTGCAGTCCTTGTATAGTTTTTTCAAAATACACATTTTTCACTAACTTTAGAGGGTCCCTAAAATCGTAATAGTCCCTCAATTATGATATTTAACTTATGGATTTAATCTAAAATTATCAAGCCATTAAAAGTTATATAGAGAGAATTGTGTGCCAGATGGCTTATGTGGCAATTATAAAATGTTACAAAGTGTGTGGGGGGGTGCATTTTATAAAGAATCACTCCTCAAGAGAGCGCTTACGATATATCAAAGGACAAGCAACTGGGAAGCCAGATGAAAGCTAGACCCAAGATAGAAGTTAAGACCTCTGCCATGTCTCCTGTCTTCATCTGCCAGCACTGCTGAGGCCCCTGAAACTGGGTGAGCCCCTGGAGACGCTGGCCCCAGCACAGGTGGGGGCCAGGAGAAAGCCAAGAGCCCAGCACCCCTGCAAAGGTGAGACGGAGTGAAACCTGCAGGTGGGTGACTCCAGGGGAGCCCTTTCCGATGACAGCAACACATCGGGGGACAGCGGCTGCTTCATCCTGCTTGGGGACGTTTGCTCCGTGAGGGCCTTGAGCCTCCAGGAGGCCACCGCGCAGATTTTTGACATCCCCTCCGAAAAGAAAAATGTGGCGCATCCACTGCGTGAGGAGCCTACCGACAACCTCTTGGAGCACCTGGACTCCCAGCTCACCCAGGCTGAACTTGACACTCAGAACTACAAACGCTGGGCCTGGAGTCCAGGGAGCTGCAGGTGGAGCCTGAGACCGAGGCGCTGCATGCGGAGCTGCGGACCCTGGAGCTGGAGGACGTGGACAAGGGCTGTGCAAGGGTAGCAGCAGCTCTCCAAAAAGCCGAAGCGGAGACAGGAGCTGGAGCAACAGGAGAGGCAGTCCCGCAGGGAGCACGGAGCGCGAAGTGGCAGCAGCTGGAGCTGTGTGACCGGCTAGGGAGCGTGGAGAATCAGCTGTGGTACGCCCAGGCGCAGCTGCACTGGCTGAATAAAACCAGCGCCTTCCAAGTCCCGTTTGAGATCCGGGCGGAGGGCTCCGTGTGCATCAACAACCTCGGCTTGAGCTGCCTCCCCAGCGGCCCTGGGGCCTGGAAGGAGACCTGACCTGCCTAGGGACAGGTGGCCTTGCTGCAGTTCACCCTGTCCAACACAGTTGGCCTGGCGTTACAAAGGCACTAGCTCGTCCTTTGCACAGACCACACCTATCTGAAGACTTTGACAGGTAATTCGGCTGCCACCCTTGTTCTCTGTCGGGAGCCAGAGAGTTTTCCTGAGCAACAAGTTCGACAGCGCGTGATTGCCTTCCTGGACTGCTTGCAGCAGTTCAAGGAAAAGGCTGGGAAAGGGGAGCAGGGCCTTCGGCTGCCCTACAGGATCCGAGGGGCGGGAGGCCTGCTGGAGGACTCCACAGGCCATGGGGAGTGCTGTGCCCTCAGGAGCCATCTGAACACCAGGGAGCAGTGGACACAGGCGCTCAAACTCATGCTTGTCAATTTGAAATGTAGTCTTGCTTGGGCCTCCTTAAGATATCGTAAAACTTAAGCCTTTTTCCTAAAATATTGTGAAAATATTAGATCGTAAAGCTAAGGAATACAACGTGTTTCTAATTGAAAAGCTCAGTGAGCACACCGGGTGTTAATTTCAGAATAAGATCAAATACTGGGGGCTGGTGAGTCCCGCCTGTTCAGCTTCCCTTCCAGCTCCTTGCTGGTGTGCCTGAGAAAGCAGCAGAAGATGGACCAAGTGCATGGGCCCCTGCCACTCATGTGGGAGACTGGGGTGGAGTTCCGGGTTCCTGGCCTCAGTCTGGCCCAACCCCTGCTGTTGTGGCCTTTTGGGGAGTGACTCAATGGCTGAACATCTCTCTGTCTCTCTCTCCCTAAGTTTTATAAAAGAAAAAGTCTTGCTCAGAGCAAACCAAGTCATTTTTGTTACCTCTAACACATCTTTGGCTTCTTTGTACCTTCACCCAGATAAACATTCACAATCACACACACAAAAAAATGGATTACAAGAAAATAGGATTATTCCTGCATAAAAAGGGATAAAGGTATGCAGCTGATATAGGCACTGGGACTCTCGGAGTTGGCTTGGTGGAGTGGGGTGAAAATATTTAAAGATTTTAGATTAAAGTATAAATCTCTCCTTCATCCTTGAGAAAAAGTCAATAAATTTCTACACATTCTTTCATGACTTAATGTGGAAAGCTGTGTCATCACTTGGAGTTAACTTATTTTTAAAATATTTATTTATTTGAAAGATTTACAGAGATAGAGGGAGAGAGAAAAAGGAGAGAAATCTTCCATCCACAGGTTCACTCCCCAAATGGCCCAATGACCAGGACTGACCCAGGCCAAAGCCCAAAGCTTCTTTGAGGTCTGCCATGTGGGTACTAGGGCCCCAAACACTGGGCTCATCCTCTGCTGCCTTCCCAGGCACACCAGCAGGGAGTTGGATTGGAAGTGGAACAGCTGTACTTAGCTAGTGATAATATGGGATGCTGGTACTATAGTTGGCAACTTAACTGGTATACCAGGTGCCAGCCTCTAGTAACTTTGAGGGTAGAGGATGGAGTGGCCAAATACAATTGAGCTGATAGCTCAATTCATGGGCCATTAGGTAAGCCCTTGCAGAAAGTGAAAAAAGGAATCAACCAGAGAAATTTCTAAATATGCAAATTGCATCACAGCATTTTCATGTGTCTCAAATACTCTCATAAAAAAACTCCAAATACTTTTTTAAAAAGGTGGGGAATTCAGTACTTCCATGTTAGTCTTTGTGCTACCCATATTGTCTAACTGAATGCAGGGTTAGACTTTCATAATATATATACATATATGTGTATATATTATATATATATATTTAAAGATTTATTTTTTTATTTGGGCCAGCACCTCTGCTCAATAGGCTAATCCTCTGCCTGCAGCGCCGGCACCCCAGGTTCTAGTCCCAGTCAGGGCGCCGGATTCTGTCCTGGTTGCCCCTCTTCCAGTCCGGCTCTCTGCTGTGGCCCAGGAGTGCAGTGGAGGATGGCCTAGGTCCTTAGGCCCTGCACCCGCATGGGAGACCAGGAAAAGCACCTGGCTCCTGGCTTCGGTTCCACGTGATACGCTGGCCACAGTGGCCATTGGGGGGTGAACCAACGGAAAAGGAAGGCCTTCCTTTCTGTCTCTCTCACTTTCTCACTGTGTACTCTGCCTGTCCAAAAAAAAAAAAAAATTTACTTATTTGAAAGGGAGAGTTACAGAGAGGCAGAGGCAGAGAGACAGAGAGGTCGTCCATCTGCTGATTCACTCCCCAAATGGCTGTAACAGCCAGAGCTGTGCCAACCCAAAGCCAGCACCCAGGAACTTCTTTCAGGCCTCCCGCTCAGGGGCCCGAGGACTTGGGACATCTTCTATTGCTTTTCCAGACCATAGCAGAGAGCTGGATTGGAAATGGAGCAGTCAGGACTTGAACTGGTGCCCCTTTGGGATGCTGGCATTGCAGGCAGTGGCTTTAGCTGCTACGCCACAAGGCCAGCCCCTCATATTATGTATTTATCTATAACTGGAGATCTGGTTAGATGATCTCCAGGTTGGCTCTCTAATACCCATTGTACCTGTAAGATATACTATAGACTGACATCCAAGTAAAAATATTGAGGAGCAATGCATATAGTGAATTAGAAGCTGACAGAATTTAGAAGTAGAGATTTATGCTAAAGACATCATTATTGATTTTATATTCAAAATTAAAAGAATAGGCTTGTGTCTTTGCAGAAAGACAAATAAAAGAAAATCCCCAAAAGAGAGACAGCATGAAAAGCAGGAAATTTTAGTCTTTTAACCTAAAGATAAAAAAATTGAAACTTGATCAATAATGACATTAAAATATCTACAAAATATTCAGAAAAAAAGGTTGGCTTTTGACCAATCAGTTTGGAAAAGTGTATGATAGCAGTTTTGGAAGTGTGGTGGTATTATAGCAACTTGGTATGAAATAACAGAAAAACTGAATAAAGAAAAATAAAAATGTGATTATAATCAAAAGCGGTAAAACTGTAGCTATAGGAACTTTCATTAATATAAGAGCAACATTTTAAATATGTTAATAATCTTCCCTGAATTATAAACTGAACTTACCCTTATTTATCCTCCTTTGTATTCAGAGAGGAAACAACATATACCATTTCTGGATTTGGTATATAATTTATTTTTGTTATGATGGTTTCATGTTTAAAAAGGATTATATCATACCTCATATACCCTATGTTTATTAAATTATAACTTATTTATAAAAATGAATCATGTATCATTATGCATTAATGTAGGTATACTCACATTTGAATAATAATTTCATTTATGTTTTGTAAGTACAAATAGGATAATCCAAATAACATGCCTTTTAAAGAATGTGCTATAATCCATATGGTTTAATTTTAAACTTGAGTTACTCAAGTATATGCAGCTTTTGTTACTTTTTTGTCATTCTAATCCTCACTTTGGTTTTTACCATACCCCATCTGTTGATAGACTGTAGCACTCCTACAATTTTCCTCACCCTTTCTGTTGGCATGATTTCCTCTAAATGCGTGTATTGATACAAGACTGCCAAATTACTGCACTGGTTTTTTGTCTTCTCTAGTGAAACAACGTCTTATTGATTCTGTGAACTTGTCCCACTTTAAATTGCTTATCCTGAACAAAATGTATTCTTTTTATGGCCATAACCTTTACATTTTTTTGGATCTAGATACAGAAAGAAGTAGGGAAGATGCGAGGTCTGTCTTTAAACATTTGAAGGACTATCAGATGGCTAAGGACATACATTTTTTTTCCAAAGGATAGAACAGAGAAATAAATGGAAGTTAGGATATTTTGGCACAGCATAAGGAGCTTTGAAATAATGGAACAAACAGCCTCCAGGAAGATTAAGCTTCCTCTGAGTGAAGCTGAATGACCATTTGTCAAGTATCCTCTAGAAGAAATCCCTGGACTGGGAGAGAAGTTGCATCAGAATTATAAAGCATGCAATGCAAAAATCACTTTGAAATTATCTCATGATGAACCTCCTAGTGTTACAGATAAAATGAAGTGAAGTGTATGATCATTTCACATACAAGCCTCTAATCTAGCTATTTGTCAGAATCACCTACAATGCTGTGTGTGTGTGGGTGTATTAAAAGCAGTTGGTGGCACTGGCTAACAATAATTTGCTGATTCACCCTGAGACTTCTTATTCTGAATTTCTGCCAGTGGAGCATGGAAATGTGGCTTGGAGGGTGAGTGTTGTGCACAGTGTGTTAAGCTGCCTTTTGTGCCTGCATCTCACATTGCAGCACCAGTTAAGAGTCCCAGCTAATTTGCTTCCAATCTAGTTTCCTGATGATGCATTCTGGAATGCAAGAGGTGATGGTGCAAGTGCTTGGGCGCTGCCAGCCATGTGGAAGACAGTGATGGAGTTCTGGGTTTCTGGTTTCTTTCTGACCAATCTCTTGCTACTGCAGGAGATGGAAGATTTCTTTCCTTGACTACAAGCCCCAACCCTTTGCCATCACTCTGCCTTTCAAGTATATAAGAAGAAATAAACATTTATTTTTAAGAAGTTTACCAAGTTTTGGTACTACTACTACTCATACTGCCAGGATTCTAGGTCAAGGTCAACAAAACAATATGTTCTTTCTATCATTCAAATGTTGCTAAAATACTTTTCATTGCATAAAATCTGATTTTCTTTTAAAACCATATTTTGTTCATCTCTGTAATTTGATCCACTAGTCTTCTTGTAAATTGCATCATCCTAGGTTGTCCACTTTGGTTTTGTTAATTTTTAATTACAGACTGTTCTGTGATGTATTGGAAATTAAGGCCAATGAATGATATGAAAGCAAGTAAATGAGCCAATGCAATAAAATTGGATGCAAGCATATACTCGTTGAAGAGCTGTTCCCAGACACAGTGAAGCAGATTACTGACTTACATCTACTTTTTGCCGGTTCATACAAATTTACTTGATCCTTCCTTTGGCTTAAATCATGGCTGCAGATTTTTTTTTCTTCTGAGACTTGCTTTTTGCTTATTATCAGTGTTCTCTACTAACAGTACCTATTTGCCTATTAGGTCTTGAACCCCTGAAGACAAGAATTCTAGTTTGCAGAAAGCCATACTCAATAGGTCCTAATAGGATCTGGACAAATACAACACAATTGTTTTGACAGTATTTTGTTCACAGAAAGTCTTAACTGCGTGCTAGACATACAGTTCCTCTTCTGTTGTATACACTTTTTAAAAAATTGGTGATCACTTCACAGCACAAGTTCTAGAAGAACTTAGTCTTTTATATACATGTTTGCCTTAAACTTGTATTTTACCCATCCTGTTTGTTTACTCAGTTTCTTTGTAGAAGCATGTATGCATACATCAGTCTCTCATCTCTCAGGGTAATCTTAGACAGCTCTATAGTTTCTCTGAACTTCAGTTTCCTTATCAGAAAAGTGATTGGATTTCCTTTTCCTTGTTTGAGGATGGCTCATCCTCTCTAAGGCACCCCCTTACAAGACCTTGCTTAAGCAGAGGTATCAGCATGGAGCTGTAACTTAGTAAACTGGAAAGTGCCTCAGTCAGAAGCAGAGCACATCCTCCTAATATCCCTAGCACAGAAAGCCCGAGATTCATAATGTTCCAGTGTCATTCATTCACTTTTCCCCACAAATTTAGCCATATAAATATATATGTCACTTGTATTATCTGGTATTAAAATTTCTTGGGTATTTTAGGACTAACTGCAATAAAGCAATCCTGGTTGTAATAGGGCTGCTGTCACATTTTCTTTTTAACAATTCAAAATTATCCAGATTCTCCTTAATCTTCTTTATTATCTTCTTATACGTTGGTCTAGAATCTCTCAATGGTGTTGATTTTTTCAAGTGGATTTTAATTTTACTTCCAGATTTGTACGTACTGTTTCATCCCACAAACCTTACATACTAGTTCTCTGTCAGTTTTCATAATGTGTCAAAGAGAGCCATTTATACATTCTACATAGCCTGTCAGTCAGTCCTTACAGCATCACAAATAGTGTGGAAGAATGTTATTGTTCACTAGATAAATTGAAGTAGAAGCTGCTAACATTTTCATTATTTTTTAGAGAAACAATAATCAACACAGACAAGTTTGGGTGATACATATACCTATCTTTTTACATATTTTTTATTTTACATGAGAGTAACATACTTTCCTGTTTTCAGTGTATATATGCAACTTTAGAAAAATTTTTAAAATAAGAGATAGGACTGCTATGAGTTAAAATATAGAATTAAAGTATAATTAACTATGACGGACATATGCAAAGTTAGCTCAAGAGGCACAATGGTCCCAGTAATATTTGAAGACACTGATATGGAGGTCTGGGTTGTGACACAACAGGTGAAGCCATTGTTTGCAGTTTCTACATTTCATATTAGAGTGTTGTTCAAATCCTGGCTGTTCTACTTCCAATTCAGTTTCCTATTAATGCAACTGAGAAGGCAGCAGAAGATGGTCCAAGTCCTTGGGTCTCTGCTACCCATGCAAGAGACCCACATAGTTTCTGCTCCTAGCTTCTACCTGGCCCAGCCCAGGCTATTGCTGCCATTGAAGACTGAACCAGAGAATATCTCCTTTCTCTCATTCTGTCACTCTGCCTTCTAAAATAACTAAACAAATAAAGGTCTTTAAAAAATAAATACTAATGTGTAAGAGATATGTTAGAGAAGACTTTGACCAGTAATCATTTGTCATCGATGCATGGGTCAAAAAGATATACCCACTAGGTATATTAAAGTACCCTTAGTGAAAGAGTTGAGAGTGATATGTTCCTTTGACAAAGTATCCATGTTAGGAGATGGAGACAAATCTGATCCTGAGATTCTGTCTATTGCGAGGTAGGTTTATCTATAGTGAGAACAATTTGATAAGTCAAAAAATTGCCTCCCTTTTCAAGTCACATTCCTCACAGAAAAATAAGTTACTGATTTTGGAGTAAATGAGATTGTCAAATGAATGTGAGTATTATGAATATCATGAAGGATAAGTATATCATTTAATAACTTGATATTGTGAAGTTATATCTTAGTCCAGTAGCAAAATCTATGGTCATTTCACAGGCCAAAAAAAAAAAAAAATGAGCTTTTGAGCATTTGTAACTAATCTGGGAAAAATAAGTGTTCCAGGATGTGTAAGACTTCTTTGGAGATCTTTTAATGTTCTTCCCCTCTAGCAGTAAAAATCTTCACTACAAACATAAAAATGTAACTCTTTACTTCTGCATTTCTGCATCAGAGAAAGTGCTTGCAACTTCAAAAACACTTTAAGATCTAACATAGATGATATGCTGTTTTCTCTTGTCCTCCTCACCTACTAGGGTGTTGACCATCTGTACGAAATTACGTTTGGCATGACGTTTAGCATCAGCCATGTACATGCTTGGATTTCCATGTATAGATTAAAGAATGAACCACTGGTGTTAATGTGTATATTAAGAAAGGTCTACATAGTGAATTTAAAATTAATAAATGAGTATGTTGTCAACAAACATTTTTACAAAAGATATAAAATTCTAAGTATCATTAGTTTCATGCATCAGAAAAGCCCAATGAATACCACACATATATATGAGTATTTGATGAGTCTGTCAATATGCATTTCTAAATGTTTCCTAATTTTATCGAATTTACTAGTTGTATTTTTTTTAAGATTTACTTTATTGATTTGAAAGACAGAGTTAGAGAGAGAGGTAGAGACAGAGAGAAAGATCTTCCATATGCTGGTTCACTTGCATTTAGCCACAATGGCTGGAGCTGATGGCCACAATGGCCAGAACTGTGCTGATGGGAAGCCAGGAGCCAGGAGCTTCTTCCAGGTGTCCCCCGTGGATGCAGCAGCCCAAGGACTTGGGCCATCCTCCACTGCTATCTCAGGCCAAGCAGAGAGCTGGAACCGGTGCCCATATGGGATGTTGGCGCTTCAGGCCAGGGCTTTAACCCATTGCACCACAGCGCCGGCCCCACTAGTTGTATAGTTAAAGGCTGCCTCATTTTCTACCATATGAGCAAACTTAATCATACCTTCATTTTAAGATTTATGTTCCACTAAGAACAGGCCATCAAAGGAGGTAACTTTGTCTGAAGGGAGGAGAGAACTTCCACTTTGACTATGACCTTGTCTAAATAAGATCAGAGTTGGCGAACTCAAAAAGCTTCCATAGCCTTGGCAACTCATGACAAGAGCCTAGGGTGATTAATGATGCCA
Source organism: Sylvilagus floridanus (assembly GCA_949820135.1). Taxonomy (NCBI): domain Eukaryota; kingdom Metazoa; phylum Chordata; class Mammalia; order Lagomorpha; family Leporidae; genus Sylvilagus; species Sylvilagus floridanus. Next base: position 35,030,733 of record OX463245.1, on the reverse strand, counting down.
TAAACAAGAGTGTCAATTGTTAAGCCAACAACAGGAGTCACTGTGCACTTACTCCCCATGTAGGATCTCTGTCCTTAATGTGTTGTACAAGGTGAATTAATGCTGTAAGTAGTACTCAAACAGTACTTTACACTTGGTGTTTCGGTGTGGGTGCAAACTGTTGGAGTCTTTATATACAGAATATCAACTTCGTATATATTGAGTAAAGATAATTGAAAATCATGATGTGAATGGAATGGGAGAGGAAGCGGGAGATGGGAGGGTTGCAGGTGGGAGGGAAGTTATGGGGGGGAAAAGCCATTGTAATCCAAGAGCTGTGCTTTGGAAATTTATATTAAGTAAAAGTTAAAAAAAGATTCTTGTTCGCCAAATGTTTGCCAGTAAAAAATGTGATGTATACTTATCTGCATAAATACAGTATTTGCTAGATAAAACTCTCCAGAATAAGAATATTAAGATTATTGGTAGATCAATAATTAGATGGGCAGCTATTAAGTGTCTCCATGCATATCCAAACTTTAAACTGGTAATTGAATAAGTTCTCATTTTTTTCTAAAGTCTTACTAAACAGTACTCTGGTTGATAAAAATGGAACATTTATTCTTAGTTAATTTGAACCTGTTTGAATATTTTAATTATATTAATTTTTGAGAAAAGTTATACAATTTCCTACAAAAAGGAAGAAACTATTTGCAAATTATCGATTTAATAAGGGTTTAATATAAAAATAGTCTCAAACCATTCAACAACAAAACAAATAATTTGATTTTTTTTTAGATAATGTTTTATACAAATGATCTGAATAATCATTTTTCAAAAGCATTAAATTTTTGAAATTGATCATCTATAATTATAGCTATAGTTTCTTTTTTTAAATTTTTATTTACACAGGAGAGAGAAAGGGAGAGAAAGAGGAAGAGAGACAGTTGCCACTCAGTGGCTCACTTCCCTTAATGCACATAAAAAAAGGAGCTGGGCTAAGGCTGGAATTAGGGGATAGGAATGCAACCTAGGACTCTGAAGTGGGTGGCAGCAACTCAGTTACTCATGCCATAAACACTATCTCTCCAGGAATCTGCTGTCAGGAGCCAGAGCTGGTATAAAACCAATATAAACTTGTTAATATTTGCTTGATATTTTAGACAGCATTGCCATGAATACTGTGACATATGTATCCTTGAGTGCATGTGTGAGAAATTGTCTGTATACCTAAGATTGTGATTATGCTGTGAGATATGTGTATCTTCAAATTTATTCATATTTGTTTTAATTTTAGCAAATTATTTTTATTGTTTGTGCTATGAAATATATATACACAAATATAGCTACATTATTTTCCAAAGTGGTTAGAATACTTTGTTTTCACTGTTAGCATAATATACTTCCAGTTGCTATATATTCTTGAGAATACTAGGTATTAAAACTTTTGAGTTTTTACTAATTATATATTTTATATTTAAAATTCTTTATATACACATACACAATTGCTGTGGTTTTAGTGACAGGGATTACTCCATGAAGGACTAGAGATTTCTTCCAGCCAGTGGCTCTACACACTAGAGTGGAGGAAAGAAGAATGCAAGCATGGAGTTTAATTGCCTGAGGGAGAAAGGTGTGGACTAGATTCAGGGATCTCCATTTTCATCTCAGTTGCCTTGTTAAAACTTTTTTTTTTTTTTTTTTGGCACACTGACTGCAGGTTGCACTGATAAATCTAGTCTAAATGTTTGCATAAAAGAAAAAACAAACATGAAAAATTATATACTTCTAACATAAGGCTGTCTGAAGTAGTATCTTTTATGGTTTTTTGTTTAAATTCGCTGTTAATTTTCCTGAATTTAATATATGTTTGTAGTCCATTTAAGATTCCTCTTCTTTGATTTGCATGTTTACATCATTTTTCCTGTTTCTCCATTAGACCATTTATCATTCTCTTATAACTTGCAAATATTTTATGATTTCCTCACATAATCCAAAGCATTTGTTGTTTGTTGTGTGTATCTCATGTCAATTTGTGACTTGATGTCTCATTTTTCATGTCTTTTGATGAACAAAAGTTTACAATTTTGGGGCTCTGCACTGTGGCATAGCAGGTTAAAGCCCTGGCATGAAGCGTCAGCATCCCATATGGGTGCCAGTTCTAGTCCCGGCTGCTCCTCTTCCACTTCAACTCTCTGCCATGGCCTGGGGAAGCAATAGAAGATGGCCCAATTCCTTGGGCCTCTGCACCCACGTAGGAGACCCAGAAGAAGCTCCTGGCTTTGGATCAGCGTGGCTCTGGCCATTGGCGCCAATTGGGGAGTGAAACATCGGATGGAAGACCTCTCTCTCTCTCTCTCTCTACCTCTTTTCTGTGTAGCTCTTACTTGCAAATAAATAATTCTTAAAAAAATAGTTTACAATTTTGACTAATTTGAAAATGCCAATATTACGATTCATTTTTTTTTTTGACAGGTAGAGTTATAGACAGACAGAAAGGTCTTCCTTCTGTTGGCTCACTCCCCAAATGGCCACCACAACCAGCACTGCACAGACTTGCTGATCCGAAGCCAGGAGCCAGGTGCTTCTCCTGGTCTCCCATGCGGGTGCAGGGGCCCAAGCACTTGGGCCATCCTCCACTGCCCTCCCGGGCCACGATTCATTGTTTGTAAACTAACACCTTTTTACAGTAGCATCCTTTTAGATTTAACAATTACTCATGTGTTGGGGTTTAAGTTACTCTTTCTACTTGTTCCAAATATTCTACTTTGCTTTTAATCTCTTCTTCGATTTACTTTGGATAACTACTTTTATTTGTCTTATTTCCTCTACTATTTGAAGAATTGTATATTCTTTTGCTATTCTTTTAAGTCCAAGAGATTATAGTATGAAATCTTTATAAGACTTATCTTAAAAAAAGATAATGGAAAATGCATATTATGAAAAAGCCATGCAAAGAGCCCAAAAAATTTTCACACCATAATAAAGTAATGCTAACTTGTCATACATTTCTGAATATGATATAGTTTGAGGGACTAAAACAAGATGAGCTTTATATTTGAAAATAACCCTTCTCAGAGCAACTTGAGTTCTGCTAACATTGAAGTAAGAATGAACATCAAATTTATGGTGAGGTTTGGATGGACGAATAGTGAAATCGTTGGCTAATGAAAAGTTTATGAGGATAAAGTCCTAAGGAAATCAGCAATTTATAAATGGGTAACTATTTTAAGAGGCAAAACAATGTTGAAGACAAATCCTATAGCAACACATGACAAACATCAATTTTCAAGGAAAAAATAATCTTGTCTGTGTCCTAATGGAAGAGGCCCAATGAATAACATCAGAAACAACTGCCAATACCACAGACATCTCATTTGGTTCAGCTTACAAAATTCTCACTAAAATATTTAAATGAAACAAACATTCTGCTACATGGGTACCAAAACAGTTGCACTCTGACAAGAGAATAACTCTAAGTAAAAATTTAAACTAGTGGGATCAAGATCCTGAGGCATTTCTAAATTTTAATAAGAAATAAAACATAGCTTTATCAATAGGCTCCTAAATACCAAGCACAAGCTAAATAATGGCTACCAAGAAGTGAAGTTGTCCAGTCAAAGCAGAAACAGATTAGTCAATAAACAGAGGTTATATAGCAACAGTTATTTGAGAAACTCAAGGCATTTTGTTTGTTGACTTTCTGAAGGGTAAAAGAACTGTAATATTTGGCTTCCATAGAGTGTTTTTAAAAAATAATTTAAAGCCATAGCAGAAAAAATACCCAAGAAAGCTTCACCAGTAAGTCTTTCTCCATTAAGAAAATGCTCATGTTTATTTCTATCATCAGAGAAAGGAATGTTGTGAGTCTTACTAAGAAACCATCAGGCACCCACTTTAAAGTATTTATTTGGCTCTTTCTGACTTCTATTTTTCTCCTAATATTAAAAAAAAAACTATTTAAAGGTACTGATTTTTCTTCTGTTAATAATATCAAAAACTGCATTAACATAATTCAGTTCCCAAGACTCTCAGTTTTACTAATGGACTAAGTAGAGAGCTGGACTGGAAGAGGGGCAACCGGGACAGAATCTGGCACCCCAAGCTGGACTAGAACCCTGGTGCCAGTGCCTCAGTTGGTATATCTTTTAAAAAGTGCATAGTGCTTTGAATTTGATAGTTCATTTTGAGAAAAATTCCATTTTTCTATGACTTATTTGAAGTTCCCCCAGATGAATGTTTGCTATGAATTTTATGGCACAGAGTTGATTTTAATGCATTTATTACTCTGGAGATATGATTATCTGGTGCAGGAATTTTGAGAATAATATGTGGAGTAAGTGTTGTGATAAAGCAGGTCAGGCCAGTGCCTGCATCCCATATGAAAGCCATTTTCTGTCCTGGTTGCTACACTGCCTATCCAGCTCCCGTTGATGTGTCTGGGAAAGCCTCACATGAGGACCCAAGTGTTTGTACCACTGACACCCATATGAGAGACCCATATGAGAGACCCAGATGGAGTCCCTGGCTCCTAACTTGACTTGGCTAACTCTGGATGATGTTGGTATTTGGGGAGTGAATCAACAGGTGGAATATCTCTTTCAGACTCTTCCACCCTCAACTATTCCTTTATAATATAAGGGGAATAAATTTTTTTTCATTTTTTTAAAATTTTATTTAAGTTATACAAATGTCATATTTTTATATATACGGATTTAGGAACATAGTGGCACTCTTCCCCCCATCCTGCCCACACTCCAATTCTTACTCCACCTTCCTCTTAGATTCCCACTCTTAATTTTTCAATGATTTATTTTTAGTATACTTAATGATCATATGATTAACCCTACTCTAAGTAAAAAGAGTTCAACAAATAGTATCAGGAGAAAGAAAATAAAGCAAAACAAAATAAAACTTTGGTTCATAGTGGAAGATATAAACAATCATAGATTCTCAAAACATCTAATTTACTCCAACACATTACACTTCAGGTACTCTGTTAGTGACCTTGGATCAAGGAAAACATGATATATTTTGGGGACTGGCTTATTTCAAAAAGTATGATTCTAATTGCAACCTTCTTGTTACAAAATGCAGGATTTCATTTTTTTTTACAGCTGAGTATGCTCTCTAGTGAATATATACCATAATTTCTTTATTTAGTCAACAATTGATGAGCATCTGGGTTAATTCCATGTCTTAACTAACGTGCATTGTGCAGCAATGAACTTTCATATACTTTCATATACTGATTTCCTTTGGTTTGGGTAAATTCCCAGGAGTGGGATGGCTAGATCATATGGTAGATCTGTATTCAAATTTTTGAGGTATCTCCATACTGTCTTCTACAGTGGTTGCACCAGTTTACATTCCAACCAGCAGTGGACCAGGGTACATTTTTCCTCACATCCTTGACAACATTTGTCCTTTGTTGATTTCTGTATGAGAGCCATTCTAGCTGGAATGAGGTGAAACCTCACTGTGTTTTTATTTGCATTTCCCTGAATGCTAGCAATCCTGATCATTTTATGAAGTGTCTGTTGGTCATTTGAATTTCCTCTTTTGAAAAAATGCCTGTTCAGATCCTTTGCCCGTATCTTAACTGGACTGTTTTGTTGTGGTTGAATTTCTTGAGCTCTTTATTGATTTTGTATGTTAACCCTTTATCAGTTGCATAGTTTGCATATATTTTCTCCCATTCTGTCAGTAGCCTCTTCACTTTGCTGAGTATTTCTTTTGCAGTGCAGAATCTTTTCAGCTTGATGTAATCCAATTTGTCATTTTAGGCTTGATTGCCTATGCTTTTGGGGTCTTTTCCAAGAAGTCTTTGCCTATGCCAACGTCTTGCAGAGTTTCCTCCATGTTCTCTAGTAATTGATGGTATTGGGTCGTAAATTTAGGTCTTTGGTCCATTTTGAGTGGACTTTTTTATAAGTTCTAAGAAAGGGGTCTAGTTTCAAACTTTTTCCTATTTCTGTGGAGATCCAGTTTCCACAGCACCATTTGTTAAAGAGACTGTCCTTGTTCCAGGGATTGATTTTAACTTCTTTTTCAAAGATAAGTTGGTAATAGACTCATGGATTGATTTCTGGAGTTTCTATTCTGTTCCATTGGTCTATCCATGTGTTTTTGTGCCAATACCATGCTGTTTTGATTATAAATGCCCCATAGAATGTCTTGAAGTCAGGTATTGTGATTCCTCTGGCTTTTTTGTTGTTCTTGTTGTTTAAGATTATTTTAACTATTTGGCATCTCTTGTGTTTCCACATGAATTTTAATAGCATTTTTTCTAGATTTGAGAAAAAATGTCATTGGTATTTTGATTTGAATTGCATTGAATCTGTAAAATGACATTTTGATGATGTTGACTCTTCTAATACATAAACATGGACAATTTTTCCATTTAAATTTCTTCTATTTCTTTAGTGTTTTTGTTGTTGTTGTTGTTTTTTGACAGGCAGAGTGGACAGTGAGAGAGAGACAGAATTCTTTAGTGTTTTGTAATTTCTGTGAGACCTGCATACCTTTAAATACCCAAACATGAAAAAGATGCAACAGATAAAGAGAACCATAGACTATCTCTGATGTACATAGATGCAAAAATCCTCAACAAAATACTAGCTAATTGAATCCAACAACACATCAGAAAGACCATTAACCTGCACTTATTGGGATTTATCCCCAGTATGCAGGGATGTTTCAGCACTTCCAAATCAATAAATGTGATATATCCCATTAACGAACTGAAGAGCAAAAACCATATAGTTATCTCAATAGATTCATAGAAAGCATTTGATAAAATATAGCATCCTTTCATGATGAAAACCTCAAGCAAATTAAGTATAGAAGGAACATTACTCAACACAGTCATGGCAATTTATGACAAACCCATGTCCAGCATCCTATTGAATGGGGAAAATCTGGAAGCACTCCTCCTAAGATCCAGAACCAGACAAGGATGCCCACATTCACCATTGCTATTTAATATAGCTCTGGAAGTTTTAGCCAGAGACATTAAGCAAGAAAAAGAAATCAAAGGGATAGAAATTGGAAAGTAGAAATCAAACTATCCCTCTTTGCAGATGACAAGATCCTACTTATAGGGGACCCAAAAGACTATACTGAAAGATGATTGCAACTCATTAAAGAGTTTGGGGAAATGGCAAGATATAAAATCAACATAGAAAAATCAACAGCCTTTCTATACACTGACAATGTCATGTCTGAGAAAGAGCTTTTAAGATCAGTCCCATTCACAATAGCTCCAAAAAGAAGCATATATGTTGGAATAAGTTTAAGATGTCAAAGATCTCCACAATGAAAATTACAAAACACTAAAGAATAAATAATTTTTAAAAATCAAAATTATTTTAAATTTTGAAGTGAAAGAAAAACTTAAAAAGCCCTTAAGCTCTCAGCTTGTGATTATGAAGTAAATTGAAAGTCAAAAAATAGAAAGCATTTTTTGATCTGGGACAGACCTGCTAGGGGTTGATTTCAAATTTATGACTTAAAAGAGTGTTTTCACCATATTCTTACTTTTGTCCACTCGTTAGCCCATTCCTTTACTTTCTTCATATTTTGTAAAATATCTTTAATTGTGTAGTAAAAATGTATATTGAAATTAAATATCAAACAGGTTTGCAGTATAAGGTAAATGTAAAAGTTTATATGAATGAGTCTCAGAATATAAATCATTTCATCACAGCTTTCTCAGAATGAATGCTGGGATAGATACTGGCATTAGACATCTCATAGAGTGGAAAGATTGGTTATTCCTCTAAAAAGAGAAGAAAACAGGAAGGAGGCAGAAAGAAAGTAGATAAGAAATGGCTCACAGGTCCTGATCCCTTCACTTCCATCAGCCCTAGGTAAGGGAAGATAAATTTGGTTAGGGAGACTGATGAAAGTTCCTTGTTGAAATTTTTCTGCCCAACCTGATCTCATGGTCTTAAATCCCCACTCAGAATAAATTCAGTTATGCTAACCTGCTGGGTTTTTTTCAAAACTCTCTGTAACTACATTAATTGCCCAGTCACAATTATAATTACGTCTTAAGAATCTTGTGTCAGGCTGGCGCTGCGGCTCAATAGGCTAATCCTCCTCCTGCAGCACCGGCACACAGGGTTCTAGTCCCGGTCGGGGTGCCGGATTCTGTCCTGGTTGCCCCTCTTCCAGGCCAGCTCTCTGCTGTGGCCTGGGAGTGCAGTGGAGGATGGCCCAAGTCCTTGGGCCCTGTACCCACATGGGAGACCAGGAGAAGCACCTAGCTCCTGGCTTCAGATCAGCGCGATGCACTGGCCGCAGCGTGGTGGCCATTGGAGGGTGAACCAATGGCAAAAGGAAGACCTTTCTCTCTCTCACTGTCCACTCTGCCTGTTTAAAAAAAAAAAAAAGTTGCCTCCCCTAGAACAATGTTTGATATACAAAATTCAAATTCCATTCTTTAGTTATGGTAACTTGTCATTCACCCTGCTCTCTACTCTTGATTTAGAGTCTGGCAGAGATACAATATATCAGTCCAAAACACAGTGTTTCATGTAACAGAGGGAAGCTTCTTTGGCTATTTTATATTAAATAGAAGATATTTTGGTATAAGGAGACACCAGAAGATAGGTGGGTGCCAGATCATTCAGGGGCCTATAAAATGTGATAGGAAACTGAGATTTTAAATGAAAAAGAAAAGTACTGAAGATTATAAACAAGGAATGGCTATACTTCGATTAGTATCTTAATCTGGCTACTTCCTGCAGATTATAGAGAAACAGAAGAAGGGAGATCACAAGCGAGTTTGGGAAATTCAGATGAAATACAGTGATGGTCTTGACAAGAGAAATTGTGATACAGTTAGAGATAATTTGAGAAATATGGGATATGCTTGAAATCCATGAGGCTTTCATATAATTTGATTATGTGAACAATGGAGAAAGGAAACACTGAGAATATCTACCATTGTCATTAATAACTTAAGAGTTTGAGGTAAGTGGGTGAGGCAGATGCATAGGATTAATAGACTGAGGGGACAATTTGGGATTGGTAGAGTCAGAGGTAGAGAGAACACAATGATGAGTTTTACTACAAAAAGAATGGAGAGAGGATATGGTTGCTATATGAATAATAGTGTTTGATGAAGTTTTTGGGAGTTTTTTGGCTGATTTACTCTGAGAACTACTATTCAAATACTCATGGAATTAATCCAATAGAAATTGAGGATGTTGGGAAAAGATGGAAAAATTAGGTAGGAAAGAATTTTAAAATAAAAAAAAATGATTATTTTTTTTTAAGATTTTCTACCAAAAAAGTTCATAATGCTATAAAGAAAATCATTGTGATACATCATGATGACTCTAAATGTGCTTTTTACAATTTTGAAAATAGCCAGTTGGGAAGTCACTTGCAAATCGAACCATTTTATTCCCTCCTATTTATATCATTTTTAAAAATTTTTATTGATTGATTTACTTTCCTTCTGTCTTTCTAGAAAAAAAAAAAACTGAGACAAACTAATCCTCTCTCCTCCACATGTCTTTTTCAGTATTTGGCTGTAAAAATGATGGGTTGAACATTTCATTGTGATTGTGACAAAAGGTAAAGAAAAAATTGTATTGTTATAAATCGAAGTTTTTGATTTTTTTTTTTCCTATTAGATTCCGGGCAGAGAATTGACTCAACCTCCTTGAGGACAGTAACACCGCAGGGAGCATCTCTGGTCCAGACCTAACCAAGGTTGGAGAAATCACAGTATTTGCACTGAATAATTTGGTGTTTTATGGGAGATAATCACAATGTTTGGGTGGGACTGAACTGAATTTATAGCTGATGTTTTAGGTGGTAATAGAGAATTGTCTGTGGGGTTATTTGCAGCTTGTTTCAAGAGCAGTGTGGACTCTGGAAATAGTATTTCCATAAACAACTTAAAAGTTTCAGTATTGGGATATAGTTGTTGTGTTGAAATATAAATGATAAATGATATATGGGATATACGTTCTTCATCATTAGCCAGCAAAAATTTCTCCCGGGTGTGTTTATGGTGTAAATCCTTGATGCATGCACTTGTGGTAGAATAGGGTCATTGTCTGCTGCTGCTGCTGGATAGAACTGTGAGTATGCACTATACATTTTAAGTGTGCTTGCCTTAAATTTGTAATTCTGTGAGCTTTGTGACTGTAAGGCAGTTTTAGCTTCTAAATCCAGACTCCAGATCTATGTGTTTAACCTGTGTGTTTAATTAGAAGTTTTACTTGACCTGCTAATTTCACTGTGTTTGATGCTAGATAGAAGGCATACAAGGTGTTACAAAAGAGCTCTTTTATTTGAGTTGAAGAATATGTTCATGACGTGGAGATCTACAAGCTAGCTAAAGAACTGATTTTCTTTTTGGCTGTCGACCAAAACCAAAAGTTATTATTCCTTTTCTGAAGAATATTGATAATAATGTAAAATGCAATTTATAACAGCAAAAAATAAAGAAATTGGGACGACCATTAAAATATCAATCCTTACCAGATACTTCACCTGTGGACCTTGATAGCCTACATAGCCACTAAAATGTAGACAAATGTATAGCATCTCTATAAATTTAATGGATTATAGGTTATTAATTGTTAAGTTTTGGGTAGTCTAATGCACCATTATTTATGTTACTTGGGATTTGTCTGAAAATGACTTGGGGATATATAAAAATGACAGTTAAAATCTCTTCTTTATAAAAATTAAGAGTCTAGATCCAGCCTCTAATGAAGCAGCAATGCATTATAAAGGGCTGTTCAAGGAAAGATATTCCAGGGGACAGTAAAATGGCTGGGATTTATTCATCCATGTATTCATTCAATCCACTCACTGTTGCTTTACAGCCTGCACTATGTCAGTTACACTTTTGGGCATAGAGGAATTAGCTGTAAATAGGACAGACAGCATCTTGACCATCTAGGAGCCTGTATCCTAATGGAAAGAGAGGCAATAAGAAATAAATTTATGCAATGTCAAGCAGAGATACGGGTAACCTAAAAACAGAAACATTGGAGTGCAAAAAGGATTACAGGAGAGAGGGTGTGGCTGATGTGTCTATGTATTAGGAAACAGTGTATTTATAAGGGAAAGAGAAGCCCAAGCAGGTGTTTGGGAGGAAACCAGTTCAGGCAGAATATAAAGTGTGAAGGCATTAAATTTGAACAGTGTTTGATATATCTGAATAAAGAAGAGACTATTATGGCTGGGTTCATGTAGAAAAGTAGAATGTAAGGTTATGAGGATATTATAACAATATAAGGTTATAAACTTAGACACTTAGGAGGCTTGATCTACTTTTATGGGTGGTTATATTCTGGCTTTTATTCTGAGTGAAATGATTGGACTTCGGAGGATTTTAAGAGGAGAAACAGTATAACCTGACTTGTATTCCAAAGGGATCACTCTTTTGCTATGTGAAGAATAAATATGTAAATGGAAGAAAATAGAAGGCAAGAACATAGTTAACAGATTATTACAAAAATTCAAAAAATGAGAAATGTTAGCAGTAGAAATGAAGGTATTAGACTTTTTATATCTATTGAGGATTGAGGTAATATATTTAGAAATATACATATATGAAATATAAGATAAAGAGGGAAAAAGAAGACATGGTAAATGTTAACCAATCTAAGTGAAGGAAATAGAGTTGTCTCTTTTGCAAGAGGGAAATAAGAAAAATAGGTTGTAAAGTAAAAACAGGTGTTTTTTTCTGGGTATACTGAATTTGAGAAACTTACTACTCTTTGATGTGGAGATGTTAAAAAGACAACTGAATGAAAGTTAGTATTACATTTCAAGCAGGGCTCCAGAATGCAGATATATGAAGTATCTTCAAAACGTTCATGGAAAGTGTACATTATGGAAATACTGTAACTTAATTTCATTCTTTATCACATGAATATCAAGTTTTCTCAATACCATTATTAAAGGACCTATGGTTTGTTCATTGTGTATTATTTTTTTTTAAATTATTAATTTATTTGACAGGTAGATTTACAGACAGTGAAAAAGAGAGACAGAGAGAAAGGTCTTCCATCCGATGGTTCATTCCCCAAATGGCCACAATGTCTGGTGCTGCGTCGATCTGAAGCCAGGAGCCAGGAGCTTCCTCTAGGTCTCCCATCCGGGTGCAGAGGCCCAAGGACTTGGCCCATCCTCCACTGCCCTCCCAGGCCACAGCAAAGAGCTAGACTGGAAGAGGAGCAACTGGGACTAGAACCCAGTGTTCATATGGGATGCTGGTGCCACAGGCAGAGGATTAACCTAGTGCACACTGGCCCCTCATTGTGTATTCTTGATATCATGTTGAAGAAAAGGTTATTATGGGCTAACTAAAATGAAAATTTAATATTTCTGGTTCTTTCCATCTACCTAGACATGAGTTCTAAGCACCAACTCAAATGAGCCATGCAAATTGGTAAGGTTTAAGATTTATTTAGAGAGTGAGAGAAATACACAAGAAGATGAGGGCTTTATTAAGGGAGAGTAGGACAGAAAGAGGAAAAAGCAAGTTCCATACCAATCCAGGGTCCACCCAGGAGCAAGCCAGGGAGCATGAGTGGGCAAGCATGAGTGCACAGGAGGTGGAAAATGAGGGTGGAAGGTTAAGGGGGTGGGGTGCTCAGAGCACTCCAGCCTCTTATCACTTCCAAAAAGGGAGTGGTTGCATAGTCTGATTGACAGGTGGGTGGATACAGGTGAGATCACAAAGGATTAAACTCATGAGCTGGAGGGAGTATGGCCTCCAGCTCATGAGCTTAATCCTATCTCCCTGACTAGACCCCTATCAGGGTGACCATACATATATGAATTTATTTCTATCTTCTTTATTTTGTTCCACTGGTCCACATGACTTTTTATAACACTGTAACACTGTTTTGGTGATTATGACCTTGTAGTATATTTTGAAACCAGGGTGTGAGATGCCTACTACTTCAATATTCTTGCTGAAGAACTCTTTAGCTATATTGTCTTTTGAGGTTCTGTTACAATGAAATGGCAGCAGAAAAGCTATTATTAACTCAGTTCTTTGTCTCATATGGAAGAAAAATTTCCAAGGGACAAGGCAAAAAGAAAAGCAAGATTTAAAAATTTAAAAGCAAGATTCATTTTAGTCAGATACCTCCAACCAGAATGGATGGAGTGTGGGCTCCAAAGGAGGAAAAACCCAAAGGGGCTGATCGTAGTGGGATTCTAAGCACAGTTTTGGGGGAAAAAAATTATCAGCTTGACTTTCAGTTACAAGGCAGGGACAAAACCCATTAACAACCTGATTTGTAATCTTTTTTTATTTTTTTTAAACTTTTATTTAGTAAATATAAATTTCCAAAGTACAGTTTATGGATTACAATGGCTCCCCCCCCCCCAATAGCTTCTCTCCCACCCACAGCACTCCCCTCTCCCACTCCCTCTCCTTTTCCATTCACATCAAGATTAATTTTCAATTATCTTTATATACAGATCAATTTAGCATTTATCAAGTAAAGATTTCAACAGTTTGCACCCACACAGAAACACCAAGTGTAAAATACTATCTGAGTACTAGTTATAGCATTAATTAAACACCTAAGAATAATTGTGTATTAATTACTGATTTGCAATCTTTTTGTCCTGTCTGGCTTGCTCATGATAAAACAAAAGAACCATCAGAAGGATAGTTTACAGCAAACTGAAAGCTCAGAAGGGTAGTCACCACTCCCTTGCTATTCTCATGGTAAGATTGGAAGCTCCTGGGGCCTACACTGTGGCACAGTGGGTTAACACCCTGGCCTGAGGCACCGGCATCCCATAGGGGAATCCTGGCTGCTCTACTTTGTTCCCACTCTCTGCTATGGCCTGGGAAAGCAGCAGAAGATGGCCCAAGTCCTTAGGCACCTGCACCCATGTGGGGAACCCAGAAGAAGCTCCTGGCTCCTGGCTTTGGATCAGTGCAGCTCGGGCCATTGCAGCCAATTGGAGAGTGAACTATCAAATGGAAGACCTCTGTGTCTCTGCCACTCCTCTCTCTGTAACTCTGACTCTCAAATAAATAAATAAATATTTAAAATAAAATAAAAAAAGATTGGAAGCTCCTTAGGAATTGGGCAGGTACTTTTAATCTTACTAAAGGTAACTTTTTGGGAAAAGCAAGCATTTTGCACCCTAAATTTCCACCAGGACCACCCTGACTGCCTGTTAATCTGGCTCCTCACAGTTCCATATGAACTTTAGGATTTTTTTTCTATTTCTTTTAAAAATGCCATGGCATTGGGGCCAGTGGTATGGCACAACAGGTTAAAGCCCTGGCCTGAAGCGCCAGCACCCCATATGGGCACTGGTTCTAGTCCCAGCTGCTCCAGCTCTCTGCTATGGCCTGGGATAGCAGTAGAAGATGGCTCAAGTCCTTGGGCTCCTGCACCCACGTAGAGACCCGGAAGAAGCTCCTGGCTTCTGGCTTCAGATCAGCACAGCTCTGGCTGTTGCGGCCATCTGGGGAGTGAACCAGTGGCTGGAAGACCTCTCTCTCTGTCTCTACCTCTCTCTGCAACTATTACTTTCAAATAAAGAAATAAATATTAAAAAAATGCCATGGTATCATGAATGAAATTATAATTACTATATAGCCATTTTGAATAATATTGAATATTTGAATAATATTTTAGTAATGTTAATTCTTTTAATCCATAATCACTGAATATCCAATTTTGTGTATCTTCAGTTTCTTTCATGCCTATTTTGTAGATTTCAGAGATCTTAGACTTCCCAGGTAAAATTTATTCATTTGGATTCTGTTGTGTACTGGATTTTCATAATTTCTTTTGCAATTTGTTGATAGTGGATAGAAAGGTTTCCAACATGTATGTTTTCATTTTGTAGCCTGAAACTGTTAGGAAACTGGAGTAGTTTTATCTATGGTGTGATACACACCCTGATTTACATCCTGGGCTCCAGCCCCCTCCGACAGCCATTGCTAAAAGCCAGGTGGCCAGAGGGCCCAACAACCGGTGTCAGCCCCACCCATATCCTAATGGGATTTGTTGCTCCTGCTTCCCTGCCCGCCCTCGGGCAGAGTTTAAAAGGCCTGTTCCTGAACACATGGCTCTCTCTTGGCTCTTCTCTCCTGCTCTCTTGGCTCCTCTAGTCTGCTCCCCTCTCCTCCTCTCATCTCCTCTCTGTTCTATCTTCTCTCCCCACTAGCTCCTCTCCTCTCTTTTTCCCTTATACTCTCTGTCTCTTGTCCTCCTCTCCAGTCTGCTGGGTTTTCCCCAATAAACCTTCCCTTACTCCAGTGTTTGGTGTGCTTTGTGATGGCCTAATAGAAATACATAACAGAAACTTTACTGAATTTGTTGATTAGTATTATTCATTCTAACAGCAGTTTCTTGGTAGGATCATTAAAATTATCTATACATAATGTAATGCCATATGCAAACAGAAACAATTTAACTTATCCATTTCCACTTCGGATGCCATTTGTTTATTTTTCTTTCCGAATTGCTCAGCCTAGAAACTCTCTTACTATGTTGTACAGCAGTTGTGATGGGGACATTCCTGTTTTATCTTAATATTAGAAAAAAAGCTTTCAGCTTATCACCATTAAATATGATATTAGTGGTGACTTTTCATATACTTTTTCATATATGGCCTTTATTATATTGACATAAATTTCCCTCATACATAATATATTGAAAATTTTTATCATGTAACTATGTTAAATTTTGTCTGCTTTGCTCATATGATCATATGTATTATGCTTTTCATTCTGTTGATATGGAGTATCACATGTACTGATTTGCATATGTTGAGATACCATTGATTGCCAATAATAAATTGCACTTCATCAGGAAAAGAGTTGCAGAATTGAGAGGAGGCAGTGTATGAATTTACAGCCAGACCGAATTTATTCAGAGAAAATAAATCTGTAGAGATGGATGACCAACAGCCCCATGTACACTGATGGAACATGTGGCAGAAGGCCCTGACCCCTAGGGGCTGGGCCTTTTAAAGGAAGCCTAGGGATGGGGGTTGGGGTAGGGGACAGCAAGCAGAGGGGAATTCCTGGAATTGGGTGGGGCCTTGGAACCTGGAGAAGAGTGGGGTATGAAGGCAATAGGCTGTGAGACCCAGTTGAGATTCAAGGGCAAGGAATACATTCCAAAGTTCTGGGCAATTAGGGAGAATGGCTGAGCCTAATGTCCTTGTTCCATCAATGCTGACTCTGAGTATGGATAAGAAGAAGGGGGCATAGATTTCTCTCTGGCTACTTCCTGCTGATATAGGGCGTAGTCATGGAGCAAGGACGTGAGCAGTGACCTATACTCAAGATCGAACTGATTGAAGAGCAGTCTTGTGTCGCTCCTGTGAGATGGCTGGAGATATAGCAGTTACTTGTTCCTGCAAGAACCTTTGGAATGTGTTAATTACGCATGGCAGAAATAGAAGCACTATGATTATGAGGACAGAAGGAGATACTAGAGACATTGCCCACAGAGGTAAATGATTGCCAAAATGAGGCAGAGTTGCCTTGTAAATATATCTTGTTAGCGCATCAACCTGAGAGAGGTGGGTCCTGTGGGGGTAGACTTATATGAGGGAGATGTCACTAGTATTAATGAAGTCAAATGTACCAAGTGTGGGGGGGTACTCTTTGAGTTTTGCAGCAGTGGGAGTAGTCAATATCATCTGGTAGGGCCCTCTCTGATATCGGAATTTGGCCCCCTAAAAATATATATGAAATGTGGCCCCTTAAAGTTTCCCAGAAGTCCCATTAGCCCAAGTGGGTTCTTGCCTAATATTTAGAGAAGAATTCCAAATGCTGGCATAAATGAACGAGGCAGCATGGTACATTCTAAGCTTTTATTCAGCGTGAAAGATGCATAGTAGAGAGAGGGCTTTATCTGAGAGAGAGGTAGATCTGGGTTCATACCAAGTACTAGGAACCAGCCACGTTGAAGAGCATCTAGGCCTGGAAGCATAGGGTAGTGGCCCGAAGGCCACATGCCCTGGAGAATCAGGGCTACAGCCAGCCCCCTATTGGCAAGAGGCCAGGGCAAGGGAAATGGAAGAAAGGGCCAGACACACCCTGTCCCAGGCTTTTAATCCACTTTCAAAGGGGAGTGGTTAATTAACCTGATTGGCTAGTGGACACTGAGATGTGGTCAAGTAGGGGCATTAGGTCACACAGGGGCATGGTAAAGGCGTGGTCTTCCAGCTCACAAACCTGATCAATTTTAACCTTCATGCCTGGCTGCTTCATCTCCACTTTGGCTTTAGAGCAGCCTCATTTTGTTTTATTTTATTTTATTTTATTTTATTTTATTTTATTTTTTTATTTATTTATTTTTTTTTTTTTGGTGACAGGCAGAGTGGACAGTGAGAGAGAGAGACAGAGAGAAAGGTCTTCCTTTGCCGTTGGTTCACCCTCCAATGGCTGCCGCGGATGGTGCGCTGCGGCCGGCGCACCGCGCTCATCCGATGGCAGGAGCCAGGTGCTAGGTGCTTTTCCCTGGTCTCCCATGGGGTGCAGGGCCCAAGCACTTGGGCCATCCTCCACTGCACTCCCGGGCCACAGCAGAGGGCTGGCCTGGAAGAGGGGCAACCGGGACAGAATCCGGCGCCCCGACCGGGACTAGAACCTGGTGTGCCGGCGCCTCAAGGCGGAGGATTAGCCTGTTGAGCCACGGCGCCGGCCTCATTTTGTTTTAGATAAACCCAGTCACCAGGTTGAAAGGTAGGGATATAGTCTGGAGGCAAAGAGTGTGGTTTTAGTAGTTGTGTATCTGCATAGGTACAGAATTCTGTAGGGGAGGGAAGTTAGGTGAAAAGAGAGGCCTTCCATAGAGAATTTCCTTTAAAAAAATATTTATTTTATTTATTTGAAAGAGTTACAGAGAGAGGCAGAGACAGAGAGAAATCTTCCATCCACTGGTTCACTCCCCAGATAGCCGCAATGGCCAGAGGTACGCTGATCTGAAGCCAGGAGCTCAGAGCTTCTTCTGGATCTCCCATGTGGGTGCAGGGGCCCAAGGACTTGAGCCATCTTCTACTGCTTTCCTAGGCCACAGCAGAGAGCTGGATGGGAAGAGGAGCAGCCAGGCCTAGAACCAGCTCACATATGGGATGCTGGCGCTTCAGGCCAGGGCTTTTACCCACTGAACCCCTTCCATAGAGAATTTCAAACAGGCTAAGCATTAAGGGCTTCTGAGGAAGAGATCTGATTGTTAACGGAGCTAAAGGGGGAAGTTTCACCCAGTCTAAGTGGACCTGGGAAGAGTTAGAGCCTGTTTTAAAATTCCATTCATCCATTCTACTTTTCCTCCCATGAGATAGGAAAAGAGGCAGATACTATTTGAGTAATGTGAGAGGTAAACTCTGGTCCATTATCTCACTGAATGGAAGTAGGTAATCCAAATCTTGGGATAATATCATTTAATAATGTAGTGGAAATGGTGGAAGCTCTTTTGTTAGTAGTGGGGAAAGCTTCCACGTACCGAGAAGTTGTCTACCATCACCAGAAGGTAACATGATCGCCTAACTCGTGGCATATGGGTGAAGTCAATCTGCCAGTCCCCTCCCAGGAGAGATCCATGGGCCTGGTGAGGGGGAAATGGAGGTGGCCTGATATTAGAGTTGGGGTTAGCAGTTTGACAGATGCTACATGTCTGAGCTATGTCATGCAGAGTTTGTATTATGGCAGGAGTTAGGTGTATGTGTGATCTCAGGTGGTGGAGAAGAGAGTTTGAGTTTGAGTTTGAGTGATAGAGAGAATGGAGGTTTTTTAGAAAGGTAGCTAGGAGGGAAGAAGGGAGTATTAGTGTTTCATCTAGAAACCACCATGAGTCCTTTCTAGATGCCCCTTGTTGTTGGAACTGAGAGATTTTTAGGTCTGAATATACAGGAGCTAAGTTAATGAGAAAACATGGGATTGCCTCCCCACGAGCCACTTCTGTAGTTACCAGGTCAGCCTTGTTGTTAGCTTCAGATAGGTATTATTTACCTTTCTGGTGTCCTTTGCAGTGAATAATAGCAGCTTTTGTTGGCAGCTGGGCAGCATCGAGAAGAGCTTTAATCAGCTTGCATTATATTATAGGGGTCCCTCAGGCTGTCAGAAAACCCCTCTCTTGCCATATCTGGGCATTGGAATGGATGACATAATAGGCATATTGAGATTCCATATATATATTGACTTTCATTTGGCAAAAATGAAGGCTCGAATCAAGACTAACAATTCAGTCTATTAGGAAGTAGTGCCTTGAGGTAGGGGCCTCGCCTCTATGACCCTGTGTGGGGAAGAGGAGGAGGTGTCATCACGATGCCCCTCTATTGCATATCCACTGGGAAAAGGGGGAGTTTTAGAAGCACTACCATCAATGAACCAATCCAGGGCTTCAGGAATAGGAGTGCCTGTGAGGTAATGAAATGTAGTTAAGGAAAAATCAAGGAAGTCAGGACAGGAATGGGGTTCGAGGGGATCAGAGACAATGGTGGGGAGAAGAGTAGCTGGGTTGAAAGAAGAGCAGTGATGAAAGGTAATGGTGGGCTGGAGAAGGGTAGAGTGAAGAACTTGGACATGAGATAGCGATGCAGATTGAAAGGCTGGGTGGCTGAGGAGATCTTGCAACCCAAGAGAGGAACAGATTTGTAAGGGTTGATAGAGTGTTAGCTTCTGCACCTCAGATATGAGAAGGGCTGCTGTGGCCAGGATCCTTAGACCCTGGGGCCAGCTTTGATAAACCCCATCTTACTGCTTGGAGAAATAGGCCACAGGTGTAATAGAGTATCTGGCCTTTTGTGCCAAGAGACCAAGTGCTTGCCCCTTAGAGCTATGAATATAGAGGAGGAACAGTTTAAGTGGGTTAGGAAGGCTCAAGGCGGGTGCTTGTAGAAGAGCCTTCATAGGGTTTGAAACGGGGTCTCTAGGGAGGAAGTCTCTTGCAAGGGCTCATCTAGATTGTCTTTGGTAGTTTCATAGAGAGGCTTAGCAATAAGAGAAAAGTTTGTAGTCTAGATGCGAAAATAACCCACGAGTACCAAAAAAGAGAAGAGGTCTCCCTTAGTATGTGGGAAAGGAAGAGAATGTATTGCCTGCTTTCAGGCTGGGGGAATTGCACGAGTGTCTAGTGTCACCAGAAGTCCCAAGAAGGTGACAGAAGTGGAAATTATCTGAACCTTCTTTGGAGATACCCTATAACCTTTCCCAGCTATAAAGTTGAAAAGACTAGTGTTGTGATGGAGACAGGTCTCTCGGGAGGGGCTACAGAGGAGAAGATCATCAACATATTGAAGAAGGGTGCAGGGTGACAGGTTCATAGAGGCCAAATCTGCCTAGAGAGCCTACCCAAATAAATGCCCACTGTTCCAGAACCCTTGCGACAGTACGGTCCAGGTGAGCTGTCAGGTAAGGCGCATATTGGAGTCAGACCAGGTAAAGGCAAAGAGTGGTTGGAAAGAAGTGTCAAGAGGAATGGTAAAGAAAGCATCCTTTAGGACCAGGACAGAAAAGAAGGAAGTTGTAGGGGAAATTTGGGAGAGGAGCGTGTAGGGGTTAGGCCACTGGGTATATGGGGTGGACAGTGGCATTAATACTTAGGAGATCCTATACTGAATGATAAGAGCCATCTTATTTTTTATTTGTGTGTGTGTGTTTGTTATTTATTTTTATTTAGTAAATATAAATTTCCCAAGCACAGTTTATGGATTACAATGACTTCCCGCCACCCATAATTTCCCTCCCACTCGCACCCCTCCCAACTCCTGCTCCCTCTCCCATTCCATTCACGTCAAGATTCATTTTCAATTATCTTTATATACAGAAGTCAATGTAGTATATATTAAGTAAATATTTCAACAGTTTGCACCCACACAGAAACACAAAGTGTAAAATACTGTTTCAGTACTAGTTATAGCATTACTTCACATTGGACAACACATTAAGGACAGATCTCACATGAGAAGTAAGTACACAGTGACTCCTGTTGTTGACTTAACAGTTTGATACTCTTGTTTATAGTGTCAGTAATTTCCTTAGGCTCTAGTCATGAGTTGCCAAGGCTATGGAAGCCTTTTGAGTTTGCTGACTTCCATCTTATTCCGACAGGGTCATAGTCAAAGTGGAGGTTCTCTCCTCCCTTCAGAGAAAGGTACCTCCTTCTTTGTGGGCCCCGTTCTTTCCACTGGTATCTCACTTGCAGAGATCTTTCATTTAGGTCTTCTTCTTCTTCTTCTTCTTTTTTTTTTTTTTTGCCAGAGTGTCTTGGCTTTCCATGCCTAAAATACTCTCATGGGCTCTTCAGCCCTGCAGTATGTACTGAAATCTGGTATTGTGATGCCTCTGGCTTTGTTTTTGTTGTACAAGATTGCTTTATCTATTTAAGGTCTCCTGTGTCTCCATATGAATTTGAGCATCATTTTTTCCAGATCTGAGAAGAATGTCTTCGGTATTTTGATTGGTATTGCATTGAATCTATAAGTTGCTTTTGGGAGAATGGGCATTTTGATGATATTGATTCTTCCAATCCATGAGCATGGAAGATTTTTCCATTTTTTGGTATCCTCTTCTATTTCTTTCTTTAAGGTTTTATAATTTCATTGTAGAGATCTTTAATGTCCTTGGTTAAGTTTATTCCAAGGTATTTGATTGTTTTTGTAGCTATTGTGAATGGGATTGATCTTAGAAGTTCTCATCTTATTTTTTAACTTAGTTTTTAACTGAGTTTTTTAACTGGAAGTATAGGTGTGTTATGGGGGGATTGAGTGGGAATGAGTATGTTAGCTCGGGGGAGGCAGTCTATAATAGATTTTAGACCTTCTTGGCCTTCTGAGCTTAAAGGATATTGGGGAGCAGTAACAGTTCTGTAGGGTCTTTTAGAGAGATGTGAACAGGGGTATGGGGTGGCTATTACTGGGTAAGATGTATCCCACACTACAGGATTAACCAAGGGAAGGGAGCGAGT
Organism: Sylvilagus floridanus; assembly: GCA_949820135.1. Classification (NCBI taxonomy): domain Eukaryota; kingdom Metazoa; phylum Chordata; class Mammalia; order Lagomorpha; family Leporidae; genus Sylvilagus; species Sylvilagus floridanus. The sequence continues at coordinate 35,008,813 of OX463245.1, read as the reverse complement.
TTGGGGTGGAGAGGTGGGGAGAGAAGGGTCCATAATATGAATTATAAAAGTTTGTGTTTTATCCCCAGTGGAAATGGAGATGGATGCCCCCAAGTGGTGGAAAAGATCCATGCTAAGAGGGGGGTGGGGCAGTTAGGAAAGACAACAAAGGAATGCAGGGAGTTACATATAAGGGAAGGATCTTATCAGGCCTTTCTATTAGACCTTTAAAGCCAACAACAGAGACTGAGGAAGGAAGAAGTAGACCACAATATGCATTTAAAACAGGTAAACTAGCCCTAGTGTCCACCAAGAAAGAAACTCGCTTGCCAGATACTTTCCCTATTCCCCTTGGGTCCCTGGACTCATCTGCGATGGGGGCTGTGGAACCCGGGCCTCCTCATTCTGTTAAGTTTAGTACAGATGAGATGTCCTATGCTGGAGGGGTTTGAGCAGAGGGCTGTTCCAGAAAGGGAGGTTTCCCTCCCTGGGCGCAGTCCATCTTCCACTGACCTCATTGTCTGCACTTGGGACTCAAGGCAGGGGGAGGCCTTGGATTATGGCAGCTCCTGGCCCAATGTCTGGTATTGCCTCACTTAATACAGGCTCAAGGAGGGCTAGAGCCTTTAACCAAGGTGGGCTTCGAGTTGGAGCAGGTCTTGGCCAGTGCTCAGCATTGCCTCATCGATAACAGGGCCTCTGAGGGGTGGGACTTAGCCGGTGATTGGGGTCTTGGTGGATTACAGAGGTAAGCATATGAGACTTCAGTCTTCTATTTCCTTCTGAGTATAAAGACAATTGGATGTGAAACCCAATTGAGTTTCAAGGGCAAGGAATACATTCCAAAGTATTTTTCCTCTTTTGGGCAATGAGGAAGAATGGCTAAGCCTTATGTCCTTGTTCCATCACAAGTAATCATGGTATATGATCATATTTATTGTGCTGATATTTTATTCAGGATGTTTGTATCTATATGTATTGGGGATAATGTCCATAATTTTCTTTTATCATAGTGCTTTATCCCTCTCTATTCTGGTAATATTTGCTTGGATCATCTCTTTTCATCTCTTTACTTTCAACCTGTGTGTGACCTCAAAGCTCAAATTATTCTCTTAGAAGCAGTATATTGTTATATTTTATTTCTTTGCTGTATATAAACAGAAACTCTTAACAGTTTTACATATAATCAATTTATGATAATTCTTTCAGAATAATTTATATATTGTGTTTCCATAAAATTCTAAATTAGCAATGTTATTATGTCTGGAGAAAATTAGAGGTTGCCTGATTAGGGTAACATTAGGGTAATGAAAGAGAATTTATTGTCAGTGGACCTAAGGATAATTTTTAGAATAGGAGAACTGTTCTATATCTTAATAATCATGGTTATTAAATAACTGTGTACACTTACCCAAATTCAGTGAACTATGTAAACTAACAATGAGTAAATTTGTTTTTAAATTGTATATTAAAGAATAAGGAACACAGGTCAGCTATGAAGATAAATATATCAAAAGGACATTTCTGCTTCACTTTGGATACTTATTCCATACCGCGGCTCAATAAGCTAATCCTCTGCCCGAGGCGCCGGCACCCCAGGTTCTAGTCCCGGTCGGGGCTCCAGATTCTGTCCCGGTTGCTCTTCTTCCAGTCCAGCTCTCTGCTGTGGCCCAAGAGTGCAGTGGAGGATGGCCCAAGTGCTTGGGCCCTGCACTCAGATGGGAGACCAGCAGAAGCACCTGGCTCCTGGCTTCGGATCAGTGCGGTGCGCTGATTCCAGCTTCCTGCTTATAAACACTCTGGGAGTCAGCAGGTAATGGTTCAAGTAGGTAGGTCCATGCCACTCATATAGGAGTCGTAGATTGGGTGCCTAGCTCCTGGTTTTGAAGTAGCCCCTGGATTCAGCCATACCTATTGTGGGCATTTTGGAGAGAGAGCCAGCAAATGGGAGATTCTCTCTCTCTGTCTCTCTCTCTCTTTCTGTGTGTGTGTGTGTGTGTGTGTGTGTCCCTCTTTCTTTCTCTCCAGCCCTCCCTCCTAAGTAAAAAAGTAAGAAATTATCTATCATGTACTATGCATAACTTTTCTTGTTTCTGTTTTTTAATCTGTTGTCTAGGAAGCTCAGATGCATGTCTTCCTAAAGATTATCTGATAGTCTTTGAAGTTCCTGTCTCTTACATCAAACACATAGTATCAAATAGTGCAAGACAAGACTAATTTGTGAGCTGGGCTCTTCTCCCACCCCATTTCCACATCTCTTCTCCGTGATTCTTAATCATCATCTGGCAGGGCTGTGTTAGTGCAGACCTCACATCCTGCTCTAAGTGTCCTACCTAATGTCTCCTGGAGAAAACACTAAAGCAGTATTTTCAGAAACAAAGTAACACCTTCACATCCCATGCAACAAAAAATATCTGTCACATCAGATTGAATTTTCTGAAACAAGGAATTACTATTTGCCCCAGTTGAAACAGCATTCATAAAAACCTATTAAATGACAGGAAAATATAGGGAGTTTGTAGGAGTCCTCAATCCATTCCTCACTAGAGCTAAGAGACCTCTTTCATTTCCATTTTGTTAAATTTCTGGCAAGTCTACATATATACGTTTGTAAGTAAGTCTTGTCACATAATTTGATATTGATGTTCATAGTGCAAACAAGAGGGAAAGACTTGTGTGAATTTAAAATTGGACATGCATTGTTTGTGTCTTCAAAAATATGTTGACATTTATTATTGAAATCTGTATGCAAAAGGTTAGTCAACAGCAAGATTTAGGAAAGTATCTCTACACACTGCCAGACTTCCCTGCTGTTTGGGATGAAATCCGCTGGGTGACGTTTACAGTATTAAGGATGACTGGCTAAAAGGCCCATGAGAGTCCCACAGGCATGGAAAGCCAAGACACAGTGGCAAAAAACAACCTAAATGATCCTGGTGAACAAGACCCCAGCAGAAGGAACAGGCCATCAAGGAGAGAGGCGCCTTTCTCTGAAGGGAGGAAGGAACCTCCACTGTGATATGGCCATGACTAAACAAGTTCAGAGTCGGTGAACTCAAGGGGCTTCCATAGCCTAGACAGCTCATAGCAAGAGTCTCAGGTGATTGCTGACGTCATAAATAAGAGTGCCAATTGTTAAAATCAACAACGGGAGTCACTGGGTACATGCTGCCCACGTAGGGTCTCTGTCCTTAATGTGTTTTACTATGAAACTTAAAAACACTACTAGTTGAATGATACCCTATACCTTGTGCGGTTGTGTGAGTGCAGCCTGTTGAAAGCCTTGCTTAGTATATACTAAGTTGATCTTCAGTATATGTAGGTAATTGAAAATCAGACTCAATGAAGGGTGGGATGCGAGAGGGAGTGGCAGAGGGGAGGGCCACGGGAGGGAGGGAGGTTGGAGGGGGAAAGCCACAACAATACAAAAGTTGCAAAACAAGAAAAAAAAAAGAACTTCATACTTTACTCTTTTAGTATTTTTTATGTTCTACTTAAAACTATTGGTTGAACTCTGTAATTAATACACAATTATTCTTAGGTGTTTAATTAATGCTATAACTAGTACTCAGATAGTATTTTATACTTGGTGTTTCTGTGTGGGTGCAAACTGTTGAAATCTTTACTTCAAATATGCTAAATTGATCTTCTGTATATAAAGATGATTGAAAATTAATCTTGATGTGAATGGAAGAGGAGAGGGGGCGGGAGAGGGGAGAGTTGTGGGTGGGAGGGAAGGTATGGGGGGGAAGCTATTGTAATCCATAAGCTGTACTTTGGAAATGTATGTGCATTAAATAAAAATTAAAAAAAAAAAAAAACAAAGGATGAATCAATTTATCTTCAAAGCATTTTTGTACAAATGGTGTCTTTTCCTTGGCATAACTTTTAAGTGTGACTATGAATGTTTCTTGATTAATTTAAAATTATATATCAATTTGTTGAGATTACTATTTAAAATCCTATTTTATTCCTTCACTCAAAAGCATTTATTGGCTACAGGCTGTTCAGGCGCTGTCCTAGATACTGATCATGTCACAAAGCACAAAAGGCACAGAGCACCTCACTTAAGAAAACTTATTCTAGTGGAGATAACAGATTCCTACAAAACAAATATATCCATACAATCTGAGCAAATTCTAGAGGCAAAAATGTGCTACAATAGAGTGTAACCTATAACATCTGTATTTGGAGAATGACCAGAAGGCCTTGCAGCAACACTGAAGTTCAGTTCAGTGTACTGTGGGAATTAACCAAGAGACAATGACACTGGTGGAATTTGTGATATGAGAATGACTCTGGTAGTTTATAAGAATTCAAATACCATAAGAACTAATAGAAATTGGCTTAAAATGAGCTTAGAAAAAGAAGTTGGGCAGGATCTTCTAAACAAGCAGGAAAAGGAAGAGAAAGTGGGCAACATGTTACATGCTGGCTGCATAGGACAAACACTTATTTGGTATTTCCCAGTTACCTCAAAATGGTCTTTTTACAGCTTATTTGCTTGAATTACAGTTTGCATTTCTAAGGCTTTGGTTTATTCTATCAGCCCCTCCCCAACCTCCTTTTGTTTTGAAGACCTCCTCCCTTCTCACTCAGATATTCCCTTTGTTGTTGTTCTTCCTTTGTCTTTGCTGGCATTGAAGTAGCTAGAAGTATCTTAGGGATTCAACTACAATGTAGATAGGGTCAGTTTAAAGTTAATGGAATTGTCTTTGTGGTTTGTAATCATTAGCAATCATGGTAGGGCTGCTGCTAGCCACCCAGGTAGGTATAGCTTCCTAGGATTCACCTCACTCCTTACTGTGCCAACCTCTGCAGCTTGAAATGAATGTGCAAAGTCATAGATTGTATTGTTATATAAAGGTATAATCTTTCTCCACCTCTTAGACCCAGGATGAATAGAGCAGGAAATGAAATTCCCCCTTTACCTTTCCTGACCTACTCTCCCCAAATGAATCCCCCATGTGCCTTTGTATTCTTCTCACTTTCTAAATAAATCATATCATGGTGCATGCCATGTTTGTGCCTATAACTAGAATTCTTCTCTAAGTAAAAGGGAAGAGCCTGGGATATTAATTTTGGCTCAACCTAGCCCACAATAGTAGGAGAAAAAATGCAACCTAAAAGGTAGAATAGCTGCAACATGAGACTTCATGGACTGTATTCAGAATCAGAATAAATAAGTAAATCCCTCATGGTGGTGTATGTGTTGGGAGCAGGTTTGTGCAGACTTTTATTAAAAAAAAAAAACTAATTGTCAGAATAATTAGTTGTCTTTCCTTTCTGTTAATCTTTCATTTATCTAAAATTAACTAAAATCAAAATACTGCGTAAAAGTCCAATGGTTTGATATTTTTATTGGTTGGGATTTTATTTTCTAATGTATGGTCAGTGTTAACAGCCAGAAGTGATGGAAGCTTTTGAAAATTCCCTTTAAATTTTCTCAGCGACACTTGGTCACTGAAACTCTCCTGAAATTGTTGTTGAGCAACTGATGATGCTTTTATATGTCATTATCTCTGTTATTTGTATTTCTCTCATCAAGCACTCTTCACCTTTCCTCTCCACACTAGCCTTTTTTCAAATATGTGCTCAATTTCCTTTTTAAGCACTGGTTCTAGAACCATATCATTTAAAGATATAATCGAGTTGAGATTCAAAAGCCAGAGTAATTCCAGGTTAGCATTTGAGTAGGATTCCTATAGTGATAATTCAGGTGTTGCAAAAAATGGTGCCAGAGTTTCAATAGGTCATACACTGTCCTCCACACCTGTGGTGACGCAGTGCATGGATAGAGAAGGAGGAGGCCCTTAGCTATCCTGCTGCCCACTTTACCTTCATGCTACACAGATGGAATGTAAACTGTGCTCTCTTTCAAATGTAATATAAGAGCAGTCTCCAGGAAAAAAAAAGAGTGTTGTAATTCACTTTGAAAAGTTGACAGTTCTTTTATAAAGCACCTAACCACCCACTCATTTTTGTTGCCTGTATATTTCAGAGCTCCATGTTCCATCTTCCTCTGTCTCTCCAGAAGCCTTATTTCCAATCTGATTGCTTTGCTTTCCAGCAAGTATAATTTCCTCTTGTCTCCTTTCTTTCTTTCCAATTGAAAGTCCTTTTTTATATATCTCTCAAAGGTAATGTATTTACTCCATTTCTACTGCTTCTTTCCTTGGCCAAATTACCACAGTTTCTTGCCAGAAAAACTATAGTTATGTTTTAGCTATCCTCTCGACATTCTCCTTTTTCTCCTTCTTACATTGTGGTCTGAAGGTTCCCCTAACTGCACCCAGAGTGATTTTAAAAATACAGATTGGCGTTATTCCCATTTAAAGGTGACTTTTCATAAGAGTACAGTGAAAGTCCCAAATCTCACCAGTTCAAGAATCTTTTCTTATTCTTTCATTATACCCACACTGTCTCTTTCCATTTCCTTTAGCAAACTCTCCCTCCACCCATATATTTTGCCTAACTACTTCCTTCATACACCTCAATTTTCAATTTAAATGTTACATGGTCAAAGAAATCTTAATATATACATGTAGGGTGAGATAATCCTTCCTTAATCCATGGTTCTTCGTAGTTTTTTTAACTTCAATTTACATATTTTTTATGTTGCTATTGTCAGTAAATGATGAATTCTTAAAATTTGTTGCATAATCTTTATCACCTTCTCTAAAATAAAAATAGCAAGAGAGCAGACATTATATCTGTGTTGATTAATACGAAATCCTCAGTGCTTCACAGTTCGTTGAAAACAATAAAATTTAATAAGTCTTTGTCAAATAAAAAAGAAAAAGAGAATGATTTGGTGATATCCTCAAAATTTTCTCATACTTGATGTTTAGGGAACTACATGGTCTTGATTATGCATCTATGTATTTTTTTCATCTTTCTCTTTTTTAATGAGCTTATCCATTCATTCACTTTTCAAATTTTTACTTATTTATTTATGTGCACTTTGTATTTGAAAAGAAAGATAGAAATAGATGGCAAAGAGATGGAGAGATTTTCAGTCTGCCAGTTCACTCTTCAAATGCCCACAAGAACTGGTGCTGAGCCAAGCTGAAGCTAAGAGCCTGGAGCTCAATATGACTCTCCCATGTGGGTGACCCTAACCCAAGTAATGAGTCATCATCTACTGCCTCCCAGTGTGGACTTGCAGGATTGGAAGCAGAGTAACCAGGACTCAAGGCACTTAGAAAGGGAATGCAAACATCTCAAGAGGCATATTAACTATTGCTGCAAACATCCTCTGCTGTTTATCTCTTTAATGTGTTTCTTTTCCACATTCATACTTTTAATACACAGGTTAACATTTGCTTCTTTCCTTTATCTCATTCAATTTACCTGCTACTGGAAAATCCCTCCATTTTTAGTGCTTTAACCATGAAAGGATTTCATTACTAAAAGATTACTGGTCCTGTGATTCAGCCACTCACTTAACACTTGATTTTTCTTCACAGCATTTAAACAGGTGTTTATTAAATTAAGATTATATAATTATTATTGGAAATATATCTTATTTTGAAACAACCAATCACAACTTCAGTCAGTTTGAACAGTTAAGAATCTTTAATGGTGTTGAATTCTATCTTACTGTAGTTTTCAAATAAAAATATGTGTCATCTTAATATTTGAATATAGTTTTCATGACCACTTGATATCATGCTTTTAACCAATAATTTATGTTGTAGTTTTATGTTTTGTTTATTTTCCTATAAACACAAGTAGTTTTGTCTCTATTTTTCCTAAAATAATGTAAATATTATAGAATATAATACTCCAGGTGTGGTCTGTTCAGTTATGCTATGCACAGATGTACTGCCAATTTCAGTCATACAGTCACAAAACCTTCATTAATGAGTACCTCAAACTGAGGTGTGTTCTGTCCTTGTATACTCAATTGGTCACATTTTTATTAAGGATCCTTTCACTTATTTCATATGCAAACAGAATAATCTACTGCAGTAGGTACTAAGCCTAATATTCTCTTTGTAAAGTATGTTTTATCATAACTCAAAATTATTATCCTCAGGTAATATAATCATAATTAGATATGGTTACTTCACAAAATTTGATTACTAGTGGGTGCAGTAGAAAAGTATGATGTGGTAAATACATACTGATATTTTATTTATGGAATCATCATAATTTTTACATTTCTAATAGTTTTGTTCTTTGCTTAGTTCAGTGATGAATTCTTGTCTTTGACCCTCCTCAATCCTGAAAAGACCCCTTCCATATTTATTTTGCACTCATACAATATGTTACATCATATTAACCTACAAGTATTTCAATATAGGATTTCTATTTTTTCATTATAAAGTATAAGGAAACATTTCCAGGTTATACTGGAAATAACACAATATCAACTACAAAATAATCTTAGTAGATGCCTTTCTGGAAGATAATTTTTAGGAAAACGATGTAGGCATATTCATATTTGAAATTATAAAATAAGCTAAGCAAGTACTGACACTTGTATATTAATTTCTATGAAATTACAACTATGTCGAAGTAGCTAACAGTGAAAACATACTGCCCAATCTCAAAACCCAAAGCAGAAGATCCTCATCTAGTTTTTCTATGCGAGTAGAAGAGCTAGTGTATGCGAATTACTGTATGCATAATTATGACACATAGTATTCAGATATTCAGCATCTAGAACAATGCTAGGTTACTAGAACAATGAAGGTTACTAAATAAGTATTTTATTTATATATTTGAGAGAGAGTGCACAAGTGCTTCTGTCTGCTGGTTCATTCCCCAGATGACCACAACTAGAGCTGGGCCAGACCAAAACCAGGAGCCAGGAAGTCCATAAGGAGCTCTCACATGTTTTACAGGGACCTAAATGCGTGTCATTTTCTGCTGCCTTCCCAGGCGCATTTGCAGGAAGCTGGATTGGAAACATAGTAGCTGGGACTTGAACAAGCACTCCCATATGCCATGTATGAGTCCCAACTGGTACCTTAATCTGCTGCTCTACAGCAACCTCCCACATAAATGTTTTTGAAAGAATAAATCGAAGATTGAACCAAAAATAATGTGACTATTCCACAAAAGCTTCTTAAACAAGGTGAATACCTCTTGTTTGCCATTACTTTCTGAAAATCTTTCATAAAAACAAATAAAAAGTCTTAAAAGTGTGTGTATCACAGATATTAGAGAAAATGTCAAATATCTAATTTTAAGTATATGAAATCTGTGTAAATTAGAACTATTTTCACTTTAATTTTTTAAAAATGTCTATAAACTGTATTCAAATAGGTAGCTAAGCAAATTCTGCTTTTTATTTTTATTTTTTTAAAGATTAATCTACTTATGAAAGGCAGAGTTACCGAGAGGCATAGGCAGAGAGAGAGAGAGAGAGAGAGATCTTACATCCACTGGTTCACTCCCCAAGTGGTTGATTCACAACCCAGCTAGGTTGATCTGAGGCCAGGAGACAGGAGTTTTTTTCAGGACTCCCACGTGTGTGCCAGGGCCCAAGGGACTTGGGCCATCTTCCAACTGCTTTCCCCCATAGCAAAGAGTAGATCAGAAGTGGAGCAGCCAGGACTCAAACCAGTGTCCACATGGGATTCTGTCACTGCAGGCGGCAGCTTTACCTACTACACCACAGCGCTGACCCCCAAATTCTGCTTTTAATATCACGAATCATCCAGTTCTTTTTGAGATTTAAATCTTTCAGCAATTTATATTTCAATCAATCATGCTTTACAAATCAAACTTTAACTTCATTCTACATTATTAATGCTAAAATTATACCATAGGGAAATTAATAAAGATGTTACATTAGAAGTGAATATTGTTGAGTCAGCTGTTTACAAGTGCATCTGGCGTAAAGACTAAATAAATCTTAGATCCTGAAGCAGCATGATGAAAATGGAAACTGTTGAACAAAAATTTTTTGTTTCACTTTACTTCCATCCAGAGCCCGTTTCCATGTAGAATATTTTATAGGAAGTTCTTCCAAATTTTCAGACTTTGTAAGTAAACTATTTTCACATTTTGAAAATAAACTATTAACCATTTTGTTCTGTTCTTGGGCATTATACAAAAATTATATACATTAAGTTCTTTAAGAAAATAAATACCTTAAGAATATGAAAAAACCATTTTCAATATTTTACTTGCCTTAGGTAGCTCTTTGGAAATAAAAGGTATATTATATCTATGTCACTATAATTAATTAATTTTGGTGTGAATATCCACTGTTTATTAACATCCCAGCTACCAAGATGTACAAATAAGGCATCTGTCTACCTATTTTGAGTATAAGAATTTTAAACCCATTGAAAGAACAATCAATATAATTAGGATGATATGTTAGAAAGGTTTTATGATGCTGGCGGGACTTATTTATAACGGTTCAAGTCAGAGTGGCTTGAGGTCAACATTAATGAGAAAGAAGAGCATTAAGGGTATGCCACGTAATTATAGCCCTCTTAGAAAATTATAATTATAGTGAAAAAGTCCTAGCCAAGGTGCACTTGCCTAGAGTTGCAACTCTGATTTTCTGTTTAAGAAAGTGAATGAGCTACTGGGAAACAACCCAAACTTGCCAGTGCAGAAAGCTTCTGCTTTTAGTAATTCTTCCTCCTTATATAAGGAGAGTATACCTGGCAACAATTTGGGTTTGAAGTTCAGTTGATAGCCCTCAGTGAAAGCTTTTCGCTAGCACTGTGTCAACACATTGAGGATTTTATAACTCATTTGATGTAATACATTGATCAGAATACATTTTTATCATATCTATGAGAGAATCCTGAAACCTTTTTTCCATTAACTTTTATATCTCACACAACAGATCATTCAAGACTACCTACTGACTTAATGTTTGTCTTAGTTATGCTATTAAATTGCAAAGTCTGATAATAGATTATGTCTTTCAAATTATAATAAATTAACAATAGTAATGACAATTACAGCCACACTAGTGGCAGCAATTTCCATTTATCTCATTTAAACTTCACAATACCACTGTGATTCTCAGAGCCATGCACACCAGTGTTGAGAAATGCAGATCAGTTTGCTCAAATTTACAAAGCTAATGTATAATTGACAGGGCTGAAATATGCAAAGTTGATTTAAAGTGCTAGGCTGCTGGGCTGTATTGTCTCTTGTTTGATCATACAATAGACATTTGAAAATATAGTTAATCTTCATGTCTGATATACAAAATGTTAAATTATTCCATTTTTTCTGCTTTGAGCACGAGCTTTTAAGGCTTCACTTGGTATGCCTGTATCCCATGTTACAGTGCCTGGGTTCCAGTCCTGGTTCTGTGTCTCATTCCAGCTTCCTGTTCATGCACAGCCTGGGAGGCAGCAGTTGGTGACACAGGGTCTTGGGTCCCTGTCATGTCTCTGAGAAACATGGGTTGATTTCTGAGCTCTTGGCTTCAGCCTGGCTCAGCTCTGCCTGTTGCAGGCATGTGGGAGAGGATCAGCAGATGGAAGACCTCTCTATTTCTATTTCTTTGTGTTTGCTTTTCAAATAAATGAAAAGATATAAATAATTTTGTAATTCAATATTAAAAATAAACTAACTTAAATATAAAATGTTTAACCAGCAACTATGAATAATTAAATAAATTTTCCCTGGCCAGCAATTAAAAACAATAAATTTAGTGTGAGAAATAAAAAAAAAGCTTTTCCCAGCTTCCTTCTCATTTCAACAATTAAGTCGGGTGGAGCAGGGGGGTCCATTTTTATTTTGTTTCCAAGGCAAAAATATTTGAGCATATTTTTTAAATAACAAGCATTTTCATTTCCTAATGTAATTATGATTTATTGGATATCTCCATCTCCAGTGTTTGTATCAACATGGAAGGAAGAGGTCACCAACCTGCTCAAATTTCATAGCAGACTCTTTAAATATTTCTACCCAGGGAAGAACACTGAAAGTGACTTTTGGATTATTTCATTGTTTGCAGGCCAGAAATAAAAAAGCAAATAAATTCTGAGAAATTTCAATTCCATCAATATCTCAAGGGTCCAATCTGATGGATTAAGTTACTATTTTTTATGTTAGACCAGCGAGAAGAAGAGTGATTAGACAAAATGCCAGTGTGCTTGACATCTGTACTAACCCCTCCCCCCAATCACCATCATTATTCTGTAACATTGCATCTTGGAGCATATGAGTTTAGAAATACCGACATAAATATAGGAAAGTCAAAGGGAGGTAGGGATGGTTTTTTGATTTTTCACATTAAGTTAGAACAATACTATTGTATTGTTCCCATTAAAAGCAAACTATTCCCTATTGACTCATCAGTAGTATCATTCACACCCTTGTCTACAATAGGACTGTTGACTAGGATAAGGGGAATTACAAGGGAAAATATTTTGTTCTGCCGTTGATCTAGCTAATCACAATGACCACTTTTAGACTCCCATGTGAGCAAAGGAAAGGGCTCTCCTCAGAGGGGTGTGTGTGTGTGTGTGTGTGTGTGTGTGTACTGAGTTTTGACATACCCATATCCCGCAGAAGTCAGGGGTTGATGAAATAACATGGTAAAAAGACTAAAGAGAGACCATATAATGTTCAAAGCTGTGGAACTCTACTGTAAGGTCACCAGAATGTGAGTGAAGTTCCAGTTGAGTCTTTTTTCTGTTTCTATTTATTGAAATGTTGGAAATTGAATTTGGTAGTTAGGAGCCTGTTGCCTTCTGAATAACTGTGTTTTGAATCCATTCTTCATACCAAAAAATAGACAATATCTTTGATGCACATAATTCAAGTCTGAAAGTGATTTTAATGCCAACAATTGTTTTTGAAAAGACCCTGTGTTTCAAATAACTGCAATTTAACTGTGCATTCAGTGCTCAGCAAGTGCAAATAAATTGTAGATCTTTCTGTTTTACTTTAAATGTCATTATTCAGCTCAATTTTATTCACATTCACTGCAGCTTTAACAGTCTACATGATTTCTGCTCGTGGATTAATGATAGCTTTTTCTTTTTCCTCAAGAGAATGCTATGTTGGCTTTTTAAAGCTGGCTTTAAAAGTAAAAGGAAATGATAACATCTTTCAAATGCATATCTGAATCACATCATTCATAGCTGAAACTTCAACATTTAGTATCCTCTATGCTCTATCCTGAGCCTAGCATGTATACAGTTAATGCTGGCCAGTGAGCTTTCTGGGAGTCCTGAGGTGTGGTATTAATTATGTGTATTGCTTACACCTGTGGAAAATCAGCATGCCCTTCTGGTGCTAATAAGAAAATTAAATGTTAAATTCAGACTGCACTGAGAGGGCCTTTTCAGTTACGCCTGCCATCTTTTGCCTAAGAGTGTTCCATATTCAGTCCTGCTCATTTTCATGCAGATTACCATGTATTTTATGAGTTGGATTAGAAAAGAATGCGTTTTTGAAATCTTACAGCTGGCAGTCTATATAGAACACTCAGGAGAAAGGCAGAAGAAACCACGCTTCTGTTATCTGTGGAAATATGCTCTAAAACCCATTATAAAAGTACAGAGACCCAGGTAATCTCATTTACCAGCCCTGCAAGGAATGGCACTTTCTAGGGGCCAGTGTAAGATTTTTCACTGCTTTTTTTTTTTTAAATGTTTCATATATTTAAATTCATTTTTGTTGTTGGTTTTTATTTTGGGAAGAATATATCTTTTCCTTCAGAAGTGGTAATGTATAGAAATTAGGAGTTTATTTTCTGAATGTGGACATCCCATCTGCTGCTCACCAGCTGTGTAAGCTTGGAGAGTTCACTTAATTTCTCTGGATCTCTGTTGATTCATCTGTAAAATGAGGTTGATAAAAACATTATATTAATAAATATCTGGAAAGCAAGGGATAAACTGTAATAAGTGATAACCTTCATTTTTATATATTTCATTGAGTGACTGAAGAGGAGCTAATTAGTACAGAAATTAGCCATCATATGAGCTCTATCATACTCCCCTAGTATACTTTCTCCTTCCTAACAATTTGTCTACTATCCCTACAAATTAAAAATCAGTCTTTGTATCATCTTCGCTTCTGTGGAAAAAAAATATTAGATAGGTTGGACCCAAATCTCTTATTTCCATAGAACTCTGGATCAGTGAAATTTCCTAACTTGATTTCTCAAATAATCTTACACTAGGTAAAATGGCACAGACCTAGATAATTAACATACTCAAGTTAAAAATGTCAGTTGGGGCTGGAATTATGGTGCAGTGGGCTAAGTTGCTGCTTGTAACATTGGTATCCCCATCTTGGAGTAATAATTCAAGTCCTAGTAGCTCAACTTTTGATCCATCTTCCTGCTAATGTGCCTGGAAAGCAGTAGAGAATGGCCCAAGCTCAGCCCTGGTTGTTACAACCAATTGGAAAATGAACCAGCAGTGAAAGATTCTCTCTCTCTTCCCCCCTCCATCTCTGTCTCTTCTCTCTGTCACTCTGCCTTTCAGTGCTTGAATCAAAGGAGAATGAAAGTAGAGCATACCAAAACCCGTGGGATACAGCAAAAACAATACTAAGAGTTAAGTTTATAGTAATAAGTACTTACATTAAAACAATAGAAATATATCAAATAAGCAATCTAATAATGCATCTCAAGGACTTAGGAAAGTAAGAGCAAATCAAAGTCAAAATTAGGAGGTATGAAACTAAGTTATAGAAGTCAAACCATAGGTAATTGGAAATTCAAAGTTTCTGTGTTAAAGATGTAGAAACAATAAAAAATAAATTTCATGAAGCCTGAAAAAAAGAAATAGTAAAAATTTGAAAATGAAACTATATATATATATTATAAATATATATATATATATATATATATATATGTATAGGACTGGCACCGTGGCTCACCTGGTTAGTCCTCTGCCTGTGGCACCAGCATCCCATATGGGTTCTAGTCTCCGTTGCTCCTCTTCCAGTTCAGCTCTCTGCTGTGGCCCGGGAAGGCAGTGGAGGATGGCCCAGTTGCTTGGGCTCCTCTACCTGCATGGGAGAACAGGAGGAGGCAATGTGGCTCATGGCTTCAGATCGGCGTAGTTCTGGCTGTAGTGGCCATTTGAGGGGGTGAACCAATGGAAGGAAGACCTTTCTCTCTGTCTCTACCTCTCTCTGTAACTCTACCTGTCAAATAAAAAATAATACAAAGATCAACAAAACAAAAAGCTGCATTTCCCCAATGACTAAAGATATAGAGCATTTTTTATATATATTTGTTGGTCATTTGCATTTCTTCTTTCAAAAGGTATTGAGAGCCTTTGCTCTTAACAGGATTGTGATTTTTTTAATTGTTGTTTGAATTGCTGATATACTCTTGATATTATTCCTTTTTCAGGTAATTTGCAAACTTTTTTTCCAGTTTTATTTGCTGTCTCCTCACTCATTTGATTGTTTCCTTTGATGTGCAGAAGTTTCTGATTATTAGTATTATTAATATTTTGGGGTTTATCAGCTGGGTTTCGTAGAGACTTTAAATCAGCAAAGGATTTGGAAGGCAGTGGAAAAAAGAAGGTTTTGGGGATGCTCTGATTGGAGGTTGTTGGCATGTGGAAAGGGGAGCTAGGATCAACTGAACCAAGGAGTGTTTATGATTGATGTGAGAAGCATGTTTTACTCTTAGGTTGATCCTAAGTGGGAAGGTGGAACCAAAAAAAGAAAGCTGGGATTCATTAACTAAGCCTCAACCATTCTGGGTAAATCACTGCCCAAGTTGCTGTTTGGCTTTCTGGACTGTTTCTGCAGAAGTTAGGATTTCACCTTCTAAGCTTCATAGATTTTAAGTCCGTTTTCTTTTTACATATGGTCACCCTATTGCCCTTTCATAGGTTCAGTCTCTCCTGTCTCAGACTAAAATCCAGGTTTTATGACTAGATTAGCCACAATGTTAAGTCACTTGTAAGTTTTGTCCCAGTAAAGTTAAATAGGTTGTTCCTCTATTATTGATGATGCATGTTAGTAGTACTTAAAAGAGGGGTCTGAAAGCATCATTAATATCTTAGAACCTGTTAGAAATTAAATTATTTAGTTCTGTTTCAGACCTCCTGAATCAGAGAGTGATTTTGATGCACACTCTATTTCTAAAACCAAAGATACAAATATCAAGTTGAATTAATAGCAAACATTGGATGTACTGGTTTTATACAAAATCTTTTTTTGGCTTAGAAAGTCACTGTTATAGATTTCTCAAGCATAAAGGAACAAAACCAATAACACTGTGACTGTTTTTGTAATATCACACCCCCTCACACTTTTAACTCACAAATTATTTTAGGTTTTTTGAAGTGGTTCAACAAAATTAGTAATAGGAAAAAAGTGGAAGCTGCATCTACAGTTGTGATATCCATTAAAGAAAGAGGCAAGCATTTAAGTTAAGTAGGTACAAATTATGTCAAAAATCAATCTCAAGGGATTAACCCCAAAATATTATTATATCATATTTGAAGAAACATGTTTGATAGAAAGTATCAGTGGTAAAAATGGCAATACTATGTTAGTTACTTTTGTGTCTTGAATTTTGCATGATACAAATGATTTTATTAAGAATTCTACCTTGATGATATGCCATTATTCCTAGCAGAGTGGTGTTTTTGTCTAATGATTTTCCCTTAGTCTAGGTGGACATGATGCAATTAATTGGAGAATTTTCTTAATATATTTCTTCTAACATATTTCTCAGTTTATTGTAAGTTGCTGTGTGATGATTTATCCACAATGCTTCACAATTTTTCACTGTTCATCTATAATGTACATGAATCCCTTACATCCAATTGAGATAAGAGGATCTTAAAAGGGAATAAAAATCTAGCATTTTGGGAATTCTGAATAACTCACACTAACCATCATTATTACAGCTGAAACTTCAAATGGAACTAATAACACTTGGAGCCACTTTGTCATGGAAACTGCTACAGATATGAATTTTTTTCTATAAAGATCAATAAGATGTTTAATCAAAGTCTCAACATTTTTAATGAAAAAAGAAAGTGTAGTATGTTCTGAATAGCATGATATATATTGAAGATCTCATAATCTATACTAAGATTGAAACTCCAAATAGAAAAGTTATTTTTTCTTTCAAGTGGTTGAAATAACTGAATATAGGCAGAATTAGTCTGTTTAGCATCTTATTAATTTAAAATATGCTGAGATGTTTCATTTTGTGAATTCAAGGAAACAAGGTGACTGTCATTGAAATTTTTAGTATTTTCCCCCAAGCAGTCAGCATAAGTAGAATGAATGCAAAATCTCCACTGTTGAGATCATGTTTAATTAGCTGTCAGTAAATTTAAATAAGAGTGTATGGTGGAATCACATATGCGATGCAGTCATAAATAATAACTATGCATCTGCATTTTGAAAGTCAGATTCCGTGGCAATATCAACACGTGTGCATGCATGCTTTTGTGATGACCGAATTCAAACTATATATATCATTTATATCATTCATCTATACTCTGAACTTTATGGTTGTATTTTTTAGAACTCCACATCCTAATAAATTTCAAATGACTTAAGGTTAATTTTCTTTTAAATTTCTTCTCTTAAATTTTGCCAAAATTTCAAGATATTTCAAGAAATGTTTAAACAACAAAAGAGAACAAAAATTAAATTTAACATGACCTATAGGATAGTTCCAGCTTTTCTAAAATCTATTTATTTATTTAGGCTAAACGATTTTCTATAACGTTATTTTCCAATGATTGCCAAATCAGAAAATATTATTTCTATTTAAATATTAATCCCCATAATGAAAGCTCTCTAGGTGCATTGTTATTGAAACTGACATAATTTCAGCAGAAAACCATCACTTTCAAACCCAGTATAGGATAGTCTTATAAAATCAATGGTTCATAAATGCTCTCAGCATAGGGGAATAGATTAGAAATAAAGAATTCTAAAAATAACATTAGCTGACCTTTATAACCAGATCCCTACTTATTAACTCTGGATAGTAATTAGAATTTTTAAAAATATCCCAGATAATTCACACGTGCTTCCCAGATTTCTACACACATTAGTCATCTGGAAAGTTTGATAAATACATATTGTCTGGTTCCTGTCTTCCGAGTTCCTATTTCAGCAAGTCAGGATAGAATTTCTAATCAGTTGACGAAAGTGCTGGTAAAATAGCATGGTTTAAGAACTGTAAGGAAGGATGTCCACACAATCTCAAATATCTCAAATAATTTGAAACAGCAAAACTATTGCAAATAAAATACTAGCAAATTATACTCAGCATTTTTTGCAATAAGATTTTACTGGAACACGGTCACATGCATTCATTTGCATATTATCTATACCTGTTTTTGCAGTTACAAGGACAGAGTTGAATATTATGCAGAGACCATATGTCTCCCAAGCCCAAAGATTTACTATCTGACCATTTTGGGAAAAAGTATTTTTACCTTTCACTGCCCTAAATCATTGAAAATAATAATATAATCTAAACAACTAACACAGCAAAAACAGTAGTAGTTAGACAACAATGAGAAAACAGAATCCAGTAACCATGAATTCAACACTCTGTGACTGAAGTTCAGACCTTAATCACCAACTACCTAGTTAGCTAGATGATCTAATACTTCCTCTACTAAATATGTATTCTTCCTCCCCACAAATGTAATTTCAATATTTCCTACAAATGTCACCAAAATCCAGTTATTGACACAATCCAGAACTCAAAGAATTATACTTGCTATATCCTTAAACCAACCCCACTATTCAGTTCTAAACTAATAATTAAGAGTAATAATTTTTACCTCCATTTTTCTTCCTCTTTTCATCACTACAACCAAGTAGAAGTGTCCATCGTTACTATTCTGGATCATAAGAATATGTTTCTAACTAAACACTCTACATTTACTCAGGGTACGCTCCAAATCTTTTCTCTATCCTTCTTTCACTGTGAGATTCCCACAGCACAAATTCAAATTCTGAACCTTTTATATAAAACTCTCCAGTTGCTTTCTATGGCACAAAATCCAGCTCTTACTACTCACCTACTTCTTCCAATGTTTCTCTGCATAAGCATTCCTTCTGCTTAGAATAGTTTTCAGTATCTGCTTCATCTAACTTTCCCCTATCTATTTATGGAGTATTAATTCAAGTCTCACTCTTCAGGGAATTTCTGATCTTGTTGATTTCAATAATTCTACAATAGACATACATCAATTTATTTTAAGCTTTAACCTGTAACACTGAGGGTTTTTTTTTTCTTTTTTGGTGATAATTGTTTGACCTATCAGTATCCTCCAAAACAATGTAATCTCAATGACAGCACAAGCTGTTTTAGGAGGGTGTTTCAAAAAGTTCTTGGAAAATGAAATAAAAGATAAGCTTATTTTAAGGCAAAATGTTAAATCCATGTATAGTTTTTCCATGATACACATTTTCTCTTATTTTTTAAAAATTATTTTTTGAAAGAGAGAATCTTCCATGCATAGGTTCACTCCACAGATGGCAGCAACAGGTAGAGCTGTGGCTTGGCCAAGCCAAAGCCAGGAGCCAGGAACTCCATCTGGGTCTCCCAAATGTGTGACAGGGTCCCACATCCTTGGGATATCTCCTCTGTCCCAGGGGCATTGATGGGGAGCCGGATCAGAAGTCAGGAATGAATAGGTACTCATATAGGATGCCGGAATTGCAGGAGGCAACTTAATCATGTTGCACTGCAACACAGCCACCACCACAACGCCCAACCATAGGCATTTTCAATAAGTTCTTTGAAAATCCCTCACATATTATTTCCCAGCCTTTTTATAGTACCTTGAACATACCTAATGTGTAATATATGCTCACAAGTTTTTATTCATTTGAGAGGCATAGAGACAGGGAGTCAGAGAAATCTGTTCAATATTTTCTTTCCTAAATGCCTGCAAAGACCAAGGCTGCACAGAGACCAAGAAAGTTTCCCTCATGGATGTCAAGACCTCAGGAAATCTGCCTCCCAGGGTATGCACCAACAAGAAGCAGGAGACAACAACTGCAGGCAGGCATTGAATCCAGGAACTCCAATATGATATATGCATGTCTTTTTTTTTTTTTTTTCTTTTTTGGACAGGCAGATTTAGTGAGAGAGAGAGAGAGAGACAGAGAGAAAGGTCTTCTTTTTCTTTCCATTGGTTCACCCCACAAATGGCCACTACGGCCGGTGCGCTGTACCGATCCAAAGTTAGAAGCCAGTGCTTCCTCCTGGTCTCCCATGTAGGTGCAGGGCCCAAGCACTTGGGCCATCCTCCACTGCCCTCCTGGGCCACAGCAGAGAGCTGAACTGGAAGAGGAACAACTGGGACAGAATCCGGCGCCCCGACTGGGACTAGAACCCGGTGTGCCGGTGCTGCAAGTGGAGATTAGCCAAGTGAACCGCAGCGCTGGCCAATATATGCAAGTCTTAACCAGCGTCTCAAATACTAGAGTCCTGCATGTCACACATGGTTTTTGAATAAAATAATAATGTCAGTAGTTTAATATATGTAAAATTTATTTATTGTGAAGTACATACAAACTGATCTCCCCAACTCAGTCATTGAATCAAGCCAGATTCAAAATAAATGGACTGGAGAGCAAAAGGGAAACTGTTAAGCAGAAAACCAAATTCATATGCTAAAATTGTATGTAGATATGCATTCATGGATAATTATATATACTGCAATATTTTTAAACATAAGAAATCTTGATAGATTAAATAAAGTAGGAAGCAAAATATTCACGTGAAAAATATAAATGAATATGACTGAAAGACAAAATGATAACAGAAATTAAATTTGGTCTGATGCATTCTACAACATGGATAAAATTGAAGGCATTATGCTAAGTGAAATAAGCCAGTTCACAGAAAAGCAAATACTCTATGATCCCGCTTAAATGAGGTGCCAAAATTACACAAATTAATTTAACACAAAAAAAATTCATGATTTCCAAGGACTGAGGAGAGTTGAGCTTTTGTTTAATGGTATAAAGCTACATTTGTACAAAATGAAAAGTATTCTGGAGATGGTTGCAAAACAATGGGAATGTACTTAACCCTACTGAATGATAAACTTAAAAATGTTATTGATGATTTTTATCATGTGTGTAATCAAATTTTAAAAAGAAATTGCATTTGGATGATGGTATTACCATTTTATTTTTAAACATAAAACTAGTTCATTTGCTTTTTAATATAAAAAGAAGAAATTAGCTGTTAGATTTCTTTAAAAAGAACAAAGAGGCAGAGATAAGCACATCATTTGAGATATTAGGAAGAGCTTTATAAATTGTAGGATTTAGTGTGTGTTAGATGAGCAAAAAGAAATATAGTCAGGTAATAAAGGTCTGATTAAGTGGTTAGACATGCAAGTGAGATTCCCTCTAGACTTAACCCTAAGGCTGTCATTTAAAAGTATGTAATTGTAAGGATAAATTACTCTGACCAGGTATTGTCCTCTGATTTAGACAGTTATCCCTAGAGAAATGGCCTATGGGGAAACAATCTCTATTGATTTCTTTTACTGGCAGATCCATCTAAAAAGGAATATTTATCTTTTTCACTCCAAGAAACCCTATTGAAAATCCCATTAAGTGTCTGATTTTTTTTTTTTTTTTTGGTCTGCTGTACTCTGGTTTTCCTTTGACTCAGAGCTGAAACAGAAGTTTTATACTCCTTATTTAATCCTATGTTAGAAACCAACCCTTTATAGTTTGTGTTTACTAAGCTCATTTCCTTCCATACCAACTATCATTTCTTAAAAATAAAGAGCCTAACACTTGTTAAAAAACATAAAGGCAGCCTATATAGAGTGATGATCCCACTAGCTATCGGGTCTATTGCAATGGAGTTTTGCAATAGGGAAGACATATTGGGCTCAAGCACAAATACCCTAAGAAGTGGGAATTTTAGCCAAGGAGCAAGATTGGAGTCTCAGAGGATGGAAAATAACCATTAGGAAACATCAGAGGTGAGGGAAGATTCTGGCTAAAACAACCTAAAGGACTCTTGTTAAAAACAAGCCAGTGTAAACGGTAACTTGGAGGATAGAGGAGGATGAGAAACTTGGTCAGATATGGAGAGTGATCAGATATCAGGGGTAGGGGACTCTGGCTAAATTGACATTTAACATGATTTTTGCTGAATTTAGGCAATGCAGAAACAGAAGACCAAAATCAAGGCCTTTATCAGCCTGACTAAAGCTTAGTCTAGCAAACTCTGCGCCAGTCTTCCTCTTGCCCTTCCCCCCCCCCCCATTTTACATTTAATTTTTTATTGTGTGTTTGTTCATGAAGAACCAACTTAATTACCTGTTGGGACTTGATACTGGATGTATTTTCTGGGTAGTACAAGCAATCAGACATTAATAAGGAGAATTTTTATACATTGGATATTTCTATAAACGTTGATACTGGCCCACATAGCAGCAGGCATGTAGGTTGCCCATACATAATTTATTGTGGAAATGTCTTTGAAGATTGTATAAAGTCATCTGGTTTAAGCTTCCAGGTCTTGGAGAAAAGGACAGTTTTAGTTCTCAGAGATGACAAGTCAAGAATGTGAGAAAAAAGTTGATTGAATTGTAATCCCCTGGTATGTTTCTAACTCTACCGTTTGGGGCAAGTCAGCTTGAGCATGTCCCAAATTGCACATCTCTTCCCTCTCTTATTCCCACTCTTATATTTAACAGGGATCACTTTTCAGTTAAGTTTCAACACTTAAGAATAACTGTGTATTGATTATAGTATTCAACCAAAAGTATTAAGTAGAACCAACAAAAAAAAATACTAAGAGGGATAACGTATTAAGTTGTTCATCAGCAGTCAGGGCAAGGGCTGATTAAGTCACCGTTTCTCATAGTGTTCATTTCATTTTAACAGGTTTCCTTTTTGGTGCTCGGTTAGTTGTCACTGATCAGGGAGATCATATGATATTTGTTCATTTGGGACTGGCTTATTCACTCAGCATAATGTTTTCCAAATTCCCAGGGATCACTTTTCAGTTAAAATTTAAACACCTAAGAATAATTGTGTGTTAATTACAGAGTTCAACCAATAGAACTAGAACAAAAAAATACTAAAATGGATAAAGTATTACATTGTAAATCAACAGTCAGGACAAGAGCTGATCAAGTCACTGTTTCTCATAGCTGACTTGCCCCAAATGGTAGAGTTAGAAACATACCAGGGGATTCCAATTTAATGCTATCAAGGTGGCATGCACCAACGCCATCTCACTAGCCCAAGTGATCAATTTCAGTTCACAATTAATCATAATGATAGGACTAAGAGTCAAAGGGATCACATAAACAAGACTAGTGTCTGCAAATATTAACTGATAGAATAAAAAAGGGAGAGAATGATCCAACATGGGAAGCGAGATACACAGCAGACTCATGGAATGGCAGATGTCCTAAACAGCACTCTGGCCTCAGAATCAGCTCTTAAGGCATGCGGATCCGGCTGAAAAGCCCATGAGAGTATTTCAGGCCGTGAGTGAGATTCCCGTGGAAAAGAACAGGTCATCAAAGAAGGAGGTACCTTTCTCTGAAGGGAGGAGAGAACTTCCACTCTGACTACGACCTTGTCTAAATACAATCAGAGTCTTTGAACTCAAAAGGCTTCCCTAGGCAACTCATGACAAGAGCCTAGGGAGATGACTGATGCCATAAACAAGAGTGTCAATTTGTTAAGTCAACAACAGGAATCACTGTGCACTTACTCCTCATGTAGGATCTCTGTACTTAATGTGCTGTACATTGTGATTTAATGCTATAACTAGGACTCAAACAGTATTTTTCACTTTGTGTTTCTATGTGGGTGCAAACTGTTGAAATCTTTACTTAGTATATACTGAATCGATCTTCTGTATATAAAGATAATTGAAAATGAATCTTGATGTGAATGGAAGGGGAGAGGGAGCAGGAAAGGGGAGGGTTGCGGGTGGGAGGGAAGTTATGGGGGGGGGAGCCTTTGTAATCCATAAGCCATACTTTGGAAATTTATATTCATTAAATAAAAATTTTTAAAAAAAGGAAAAAAGTTAAAATAACTTATTTGAGGAGTTGTAACAAAATATGGGTGGAAACCAGAATTTATACACTCTAGTTTTTCATGTATATTAACCCTCAGGTTGTGCTACTACTTTAAATGAAACAAAATTTGTCTCTACAGCCGTCCTTTTTTGAATCTGGTTTACAAAATAAGTATAGTCTCATAACCTTTGGTCTCATTATTTACATAAGTGCAACAAAAATGTTAATCAATTACGCCTTTTTAAATTTGCTTTGCTGGAGCTTTTCATAAGAAGTATGAGATTGGGCTTCTAGAAGTCTCTCAAGCTAGGGAGCAACATCAAGACTCACCACCAGATTTTATACCCAGTACCAAGATTTGGGTGAATTTCTCTATTCTTAAGGTTTCAAAGATATCCTGATCTTCCTGAACCTGCCTAGAAATGACCTTCCTTACTTGTCTGTAAGACTAGAAACCCTATTGGCAGATCCTAGGACAGTTTTTCCAGGAGGGCTCTGTAAGCATTGTCTCAAAAACTATAAGCCTGACTGCCTTAAAACTGGATTGTCTTCTTTGATTCTATAAACCACTCTCATGTCATTGAAGTCAGATCCTTGATATGTAACTGCTTTTTCCAATTATGACCTTATTGAATTTATGCAAGTCTCTGTACTCATGTAGAAATAAAAATATTCAATAAGACTTCACAGATTTTGAAGGGATTATTCAGGAGAAAAAGATTTCATTTTTGTTTGCAAACATTTTCAGAGAAGCATCAGACAACAAATTATCTGTGGATGATAAAATAATCTCAGTATGACTGCGTTAAGGATGTGATGAGAGTTAATTTGACATGGACGTTTGGTTATATTTGTGGCATGCAATATTTTAACATAACCACATTTGTGAGTGATAATATCATACTGAAAATACCATGGATAATGAGAGGATTAACACATTTAAAAGCACTGCATACAGTTTCAGAAATAATATTTTATCCATGTGAAGGAACTTCAAAAGGTTCATGGAAAAATGAAATTTTGGAGCTGGCTCTGTGATACAGTGGATTGAGCCTCCACTTGCAGGGCTGGCATCTGGGGTTGAGGGGTGGTTCATGTCAAGCTGTTCCTCTTTTGAGTCAGCTCTCTGCTGGTGTCCTGGGAGTGCAGTCTTGTAGGATGGCCAAGTGCTTGGGCCCCTGCACCCATGTGAGGGACCTGGAGTAGTGTCTTGGCTCCTGACTTCAAATCAGCCCAACTCTGGCTGTTGCAGCCATTTGAGGAGTGAACTGGTAAATGAAGGACCTCTCCCTCTTTTTCTCCTTCTCTCTGTGGCTCTGCCTCTCAAATAAATGAATAAATCTTGGGGGAAAAAAGAAAAATTAAATTATATGATAACTTTATTTTAGTGTAAGAATACTAAAATTCATGCATAGTGTTTTCATAATAGGTCTCTATGAATATTTTGAGGATCACTAATACCCATGAATCACAAAATTCTTACACCACAAAAAATTGATCCTTTTCCATTAAATTTTTTAAATATGAATTACCAAGGACAGTTAAGTATAAAAGCCAGCGTTGTGGCATAGTAGGTTAAACTGATGCTTACAATGGCAGCCTCACATATCACAGTGTTGGTCCCACTTCACACTGCTTCCACTTCGAATCCAGTTGCTTGCTAATGTGCCTGGGAAAGCAATGGAGGATGGCCTAACTACTTGAGCCCCTACCACACAGATGGGGGAACAGGATGGGGTTTCAGGTTTCTGGATTTAGCCTGGCCCAACCCCTAGGTGTTGCAGCTATTTAGGAATGAACCAGTAGTTGTAAGATCCATCTCTCTCTCTCTTCCTTTCCCTCTGTAATTCTGCCTTTTAAATAAATACATAAATATTTTAACAGTTTAAACTTCCATAATCTCATTCAGTAGAAATAGCATTTATAAATAAGAATAAAAGAATAAAAAAAGAATAAAAATGTATTCATACATTATACTTAAAGTTGATAACTCAGTTATCAACTTAACAGTTGATAACTCAACTGTTTTTGTTTAAACAAAATTTTAAACTGATTTTATTTACCCAAGATTACCAAAGTCATGTGAACGTGATTGAAAAGGATTTTGGATTATTCCTACATTTCTGGGACTTTTGATAACATTTCATTTCAGATGCTCATTTTTCTTTTATCAATTTGAATGGAACTCTTCCAAGGGATTTTACATATGAATGCAATAATATCATTTGGAGGTAGAAAAATATTGCATATATGTTTATATATACACACATGCATTTATATACTAGATAATACAGATAAATAGACAAAAGCAGAGATCTTAGAGCTTTTATTCTAAAGTTGTATCCATGGGTCATGCAACACGGTAATCCAAGACTTGCTATAACTTTGAAGTCTGTTTCTGACAAAAATAGAATGAGCTGACATTATCTAATCAGTAAGGGCTAAAGTTTTCTTAAGCAATATTTGATTTTCTTTAGTACAGAATATATAATCTTTTGGAGGGTGTGGGCAATTATGCTTCTAGTGGATATGGAACCATTTTGCAGCTGCTGGGCATGTCTTCAGTACCTAGCTAAAAATCACAGAACACATGGTCTATTTCCAATTATCCTTTTCTTTTTCTAGTCTTAGGTAGCTGCTTTTGAGGGACACCTTGAGAGGTCCTTGATAGGGGTAATGAGTTCAAATGACTGTACCTAACTGAGAAACTGATGTGGGCAGGGAAAATTCTGGAAAATGTGGACACTGTGGTAATGGAGGTATGAATTTGAAAGGAGACTTACAAAGAATTTGATAACTGAAAGAAAGACCAACAATGGTGAAAAGAGAAAGGAGTAACTTGAAGCAATGAGAAGGGAGATTTAGATTTAGAGGAACCACATAGGGGAAACCTCAGGTTTCCCAAAGAGGTCACTGATATTCCAAGTAACTCTTCATAAATTCATGTTTACAAGAAAGAGTTGGTTAGAATTGATACAGTATATATTCAACAGCCATTCGAGTTGTGCTTTTGGTTAACTGAGGAGATCCTGGTTGAGAAATAGGATCAAAAAGAGAAAGTAGAAAAGTTTCACCAAGAGCCAGAAAATCTTCCTGCCACATTGTCAGGAAATAATCTCCACTCACAGTGGAGAACCAGGATGACCTGTCCTTCAAGTCGCAGCAAATGTATTCATATAAATACATAAATAAATAAATAGGAGCCAAGGGCAAGGAAATACTCTCAACAAGTCTAAGGGGAGCCAGTGTTGGGGTGTACTGTGATAAGCCGTCCCTGCAGTGACAGCATTGCATATATGGAGTGCTGGTTTGAGTCCCAGCTGTGTTCTGCTTGTGATTCAGCTTCCAGCTAATGCACCTGGGAATGCAATGGAAGATGGTTCAAATACTTGGCCTACTGCCACCCATGTAGGAGACCAGAATGTAGTTCACGGATCCTAGCTTTAGCCTGGACCAAACCTAGCTATTGTGGCCATTTGTAGAGTACATTAGAAGATACAGGATGTCTCTCTCTCTCTTTCTTTTTATCTTCCTCTCTGCCTTTTAAATAAGTAAATAATCTTTTTAAAAAGAAAGAGAGGGACCTTCACTGTGGCATAGCAGGTAAAGCCATCGCCTGCAGTGCCAGCATCCCACGTGGGCACCAGTTTGTGTACCGGGTGCTCCTCTTCTGATACAGCTTTCTGCTATGGCCCGGGAAAGCCGTGGAAGATGGCCCAGGTTCTTGGGCCCCTGCACCCACGTGGGAGGCCTGGAGGAGACTCCTGGCTCCTGGCTTCAGATCAGCCCTGCTCAAGCTGTTGTGGCCAACTGGGGAGTGAACCAGTGGATGGAGGACCTCTCTCTCTCTCTGTGTCTCTCCTCTCTCTGTGTAACTCTGACTTTCAAATAAATAAATAAATCTTTAAAAATAATAGAATACAAAGCAAACTAGGCCTCTGATCCAGCTTCTTGGAGTATACTCAGAGTCATAAAAATAAAAAGCTATCTTTTTAATTTCAATGCACATGTGTTCAGAGCAAAGATTTGGGAGTCTGATTTGTCAAGTGGATCCCCTATCAATTCATTGGAAGTAAAGGTAGAGCTTTGTAGGTACTTAAGATGAGAGATGTGGAGGTAAATGATTAATCTAATCCTACTTGAGGCATAAGCATCATAACTGATGAAGAAAAATGATTCATAACATTTCTTTTTTTTTTTTTTTTTTTTGACAGGCAGAGTGGACAGTGAGAGAGAGAGACAGAGAGAAAGGTCTTCCTTTGCCATTGGTTCACCCTCCAATGGCTGCCGCGGACAGCGTGCTGCGGCCGGCGCACCGCGCTCATCCGATGGCAGGAGCCAGGTGCTAGGTGCTTTTTCCTGGTCTCCCATGGGGTGCAGGGCCCAAGCACTTGGGCCATCCTCCACTGCACTCCCGGGCCACAGCAGAGGGCTGGCCTGGAAGAGGGGCAACCGGGACAGAATCCGGTGCCCCGACCGGTACTAGAACCCGGTGTGCCGGCGCTGCAAGGCGGAGGATTAGCCTGTTGAGCCACGGCGCCAGCCAACATTTCTTAAATAATTGTAAAACAGATGTTCAGGAATATTATCTCAAAAGGTATAGGGACTCCTGCAATGGGATTTTGCAGCAGGGGTGACAGATTTGACTCCACTACAACCACAACCAAAAAAGGCTCTGAAACAATAGCCAAGGATCAGAGTGGAGAGTCATTGTATGGATAATTACTAAGAAGGAACATCTGTGATAAGGGTGAAGTTAGGCTGTATCAACTTAACAGGATTCTTGTTGCAAGCAGGCCTGGATGGTCTGATATCATCTTGGGAAGCACAGGGTTGAGGATACCAGGGGAGACTGGTTTTAAAGGGTGATAGATTCTGAATACTTAGGCTCAATGGGACTTTTGTTTAAAGAAATTGAGTGAAACAAAGAAGAACATTATGTTATGAATTATTGTGTATTAAAAACCTGACTCCC